>CANQJN010000020.1:4057500-4561534 GCA_947623535.1 Coelioxys conoideus | reverse complement strand
TCATCATCATGATCATCATCATAATCATCACCATAATCATCATCATAATCATCATCAAAATCATCATCATAATCATGAGCATAATCATCATCATAATCGTCATCATAATCATCATCACGATCATCATCATAATCATCATCAAAATCATCATCATGATCATCATCATAATCATCATCATAATCGTCATCATTATAGTCATCATGATCGTCATCATAATGATCATCATAGTCATCATCATAATAGTCATCATAATCGTCATCATTATAGTCATCATAGTCATCAGCATGATCATCATCATAATCATCATCAAAATCATCATCATAATCGTCATCATAATCATCATCATAATCATCATCATAACCGTCATCGTAATCATCATCATAATCATCATCATAATCATCATCATAATCATGAGCATAATCATCATCATAATCGTCATCATAATCATCATCATAGTCATCATCATAATAGTCATCATAATCGTCATCATAATCGTCATCATTATAGTCATCATAATCGTCATCATAATCATCATCATAATCATCATCATAATCGTCATCATTATAGTCATCATGATCGTCATCATAATGATCATCATAGTCATCATCATAATAGTCATCATAATCGTCATCATTATAGTCATCATAATCATCAGCATGATCATCATCATAATCATCATCAAAATCATCATCATAATCGTCATCATAATCATCATCATAATCATCATCATAACCGTCATCGTAATCATCATCATAATCATCATCATAATCATCATCATAATCATCATCATAATCATCATCATAATCATCATCATAATCATCATCATAATCATCATCATAATCATCATCATAATCATCATCATAATCATCATCAAGATCATGATCATAATCATGAGCATAATCATCATCACAATCGTCATCATAATCATCATCATTATCATCATCAGAATCATCATCAAAATCATCATCATAACCGTCATCGTAATCATCATCATAATCATCATCATAATCATCATCATAATCATCATCATAATCATCATCATAATCATCGTTATAATTCATCATCATAATCATCATCATAATCATCATCATAACCGTCATCGTAATCATCATCAGAATCATCATCATAATCGTCATCATAATCATCATCATAATCATCATCATAATCATCATCATAATCATCATCATAATCATCATCAGAATCATCATCATAACCGTCATCGTAATCATCATCAGAATCATCATCATAATCGTCATTATAATCATCATCATAATCATCATCATAATCATCATCATAATCATCATCAGAATCATCATCAGAATCATCATCATAATCATGAGCATAATCATCATCATAATCATCATCATAATCACCATCATAATCATCATCATAACCGTCATCGTAATCATCATCATAATCATGAGCATAATCATCATCGTAATCGTCATCATAATGATCATCATAGTCATCATCATAATAGTCATCATAATCGTCATCATTATAGTCATCATAGTCATCAGCATGATCATCATCATAATCATCATCAAAATCATCATCATAATCGTCATCATAATCATCATCATAATCATCATCATAACCGTCATCGTAATCATCATCATAATCATCATCATAATCATCATCATAATCATGAGCATAATCATCATCATAATCGTCATCATAATCATCATCATAGTCATCATCATAATAGTCATCATAATCGTCATCATAATCGTCATCATTATAGTCATCATAATCGTCATCATAATCATCATCATAATCATCATCATAATCGTCATCATTATAGTCATCATGATCGTCATCATAATGATCATCATAGTCATCATCATAATAGTCATCATAATCGTCATCATTATAGTCATCATAATCATCAGCATGATCATCATCATAATCATCATCAAAATCATCATCATAATCGTCATCATAATCATCATCATAATCATCATCATAACCGTCATCGTAATCATCATCATAATCATCATCATAATCATCATCATAATCATCATCATAATCATCATCATAATCATCATCATAATCATCATCATAATCATCATCATAATCATCATCATAATCATCATCATAATCATCATCAAGATCATGATCATAATCATGAGCATAATCATCATCACAATCGTCATCATAATCATCATCATTATCATCATCAGAATCATCATCAAAATCATCATCATAACCGTCATCGTAATCATCATCATAATCATCATCATAATCATCATCATAATCATCATCATAATCATCATCATAATCATCGTTATAATTCATCATCATAATCATCATCATAATCATCATCATAACCGTCATCGTAATCATCATCAGAGTCATCATCATAATCGTCATCATAATCATCATCATAATCATCATCATAATCATCATCATAATCATCATCATAATCATCATCAGAATCATCATCATAACCGTCATCGTAATCATCATCAGAATCATCATCATAATCGTCATTATAATCATCATCATAATCATCATCATAATCATCATCATAATCATCATCAGAATCATCATCAGAATCATCATCATAATCATGAGCATAATCATCATCATAATCATCATCATAATCACCATCATAATCATCATCATAACCGTCATCGTAATCATCATCATAATCATGAGCATAATCATCATCGTAATCGTCATCATAATCATCATCATAGTCATCATCATAAAAGTCATCATAATCATCATCATAATCGTCATCATTATAGTCATCATAATCGTCATCATAATCATCATCATAGTCATCATCATAATAGTCATCATAATCGTCATCATTATAGTCATCATAATCATCAGCATGATCATCATCATAATCATCATCAAAATCATCATCATAATCATCATCATAATCATCATCATTATCATCATCAAAATCATCATCATCATCATCATCATAATCATCATCATAATCATCATCATAATCATCATCATAATCATCATCATAATCATCGTTATAATTCATCATCATAATCATCATCATAATCATCATCATAACCGTCATCGTAATCATCATCAGAATCATCATCATAATCATGAGCATAATCATCATCATAATCATCATCATAATCACCATCATAATCGTCATCATTATAGTCATCATAATCATCAGCATGATCATCATCATAATCATCATCAAAATCATCATCATAATCATCATCATAATCATCATCATAATCATCGTTATAATTCATCATCATAATCATCATCATAATCATCATCATAACCGTCATCGTAATCATCATCAGAATCATCATCATAATCGTCATCATAATCATCATCATAATCATCATCATAATCATCATCATAATCATCATCATAATCATCATCAGAATCATCATCATAACCGTCATCGTAATCATCATTAGAATCATCATCATAGTCATCATCATAATAGTCATCATAATCGTGATCATTATAGTCATCATAATCGTCATCATAATCATCATTATAGTCATCATCATAATAGTCATCATGATCATCATCGTAATCGTCATCATTACAGTCATCGTAATCGTCATCATAATCATCATCATAGTCATCATCATAATCAGCATCATAATCATCATCATAATCGTCATCATAATCATCATCATAATCATCATCATAATCATCACCATAATCATCATCATAATCATCATCATAATCATCATCATAATCATCGTTATAATTCATCATCATAATCATCATCATAATCATCATCATAACCGTCATCGTAATCATCATCAGAATCATCATCATAATCATCATCATAATCATCATCATAATCATCATCATAATCATCATCATAATCATCATCATAATCATCATCATAATCATCATCAAAATCATCATCATAATCATGAGCATAATCATCATCATAATCATCATCATAATCATCATCATAATCATCATCAAAATCATCATCATAATCATGAGCATAATCATCATCGTAATCGTCATCATAATCATCATCATAGTCATCATCATAATAGTCATCATAATCATCATCATAATCGTCATCATTATAGTCATCATAATCGTCATCATAATGATCATCATAGTCATCATCATAATAGTCATCATAATCGTCATCATTACAGTCATCATAATCATCAACATGATCGTCATCATAATCATCATCAAAATCATCATCATAATCGTCATCATAATCATCATCATAATCATCATCATAACCGTCATCGTAATCATCATCATAATCATCATCATAATCATCATCATAATCATCATCATAATCATCATCATAATCATCATCATAATCATCATCATAATCATCATCATAATCATCATCAAGATCATCATCATAATCATGAGCATAATCATCATCACAATCGTCATCATAATCATCATCATTATCATCATCAGAATCATCATCATAATCGTCATCATAATGATCATCATAATCATCATCAGAATCATCATCATAATCATGAGCATAATCATCATCATAATCGTCATCATAATCATCATCATAGTCATCATCATAATAGTCATCATAATCGTCGTCATAATCGTCATCATTATAGTCATCATAATCGTCATCATAATCATCAGCATAGTTATCATCATAATAGTCATCATAATCGTCATCATTATAGTCATCATAATCATCATCATGATCATCATCATAATCATCATCATAATCATCATCATAATCATCATCATAATCATCATCATTATCATCATCAAAATCATCATCATCATCATCATCATAATCATCATCATAATCATCATCATAATCATCATCCTAATCATCATCATAACCGTCATCATAATCATCATCATAATCATCATCATAATCATCATAATAATCATCATCATAATCATCGTTATAATTCATCATCATAATCATGAGCATAATCGTCTTCATGGTCATCATCATAACCGTCATCGTAATCATCATCATAATCATCATCATAATCATCATCATAATCATCATCATAATCATCATCATGATTATCATCATAATCATCATCATAATCATCATCAAAATCATCATCATAATCATGAGCATAATCATCATCGTAATCGTCATCATAATCATCATCATAGTCATCATCATAATAGTCATCATAATCGTCATCATTATAGTCATCATAATCATCAGCATGATCATCATCATAATCGTCATCAAAATCATCATCATAACCGTCATCGTAATCATCATCAAAATCATCATCATAATCATGAGCATAATCATCATCGTAATCGTCATCATAATCATCATCATAGTCATCATCATAATAGTCATCATAATCATCATCATAATCGTCATCATTATAGTCATCATAATCGTCATCATAATGATCATCATAGTCATCATCATAATAGTCATCATAATCGTCATCATTATAGTCATCATAATCATCAGCATGATCGTCATCATAATCATCATCAAAATCATCATCATAATCGTCATCATAATCATCATCATAATCATCATCATAATCATCATCATAATCATCATCATAATCATCATCAAGATCATCATCATAATCATGAGCATAATCATCATCACAATCGTCATCATAATCATCATCATAATCATCATCATTATCATCATCAAAATCATCATCATCATCATCATCATAATCATCATCATAATCATCATCATAATCATCATCATAATCATCATCATAATCATCATCATAACCGTCATCGTAATCATCATCATAATCATCATCATAATCATCATCATAATCATCATCATAATCATCATAATAATCATCATCATAATCATCGTTATAATTCATCATCATAATCATGAGCATAATCGTCTTCATGGTCATCATCATAATCGTCATCATAATCATCATAATAGTCATCATAATCGTCATCATTATAGTCATCATAATCAACATCATGATCATCATCATAATCATCATCATAATCATCATCATGATCATCATCATAATCATCATCATAATCATCATCATAACCGTCATCGTAATCATCATCATAATCATCATCATAATCATCATCATAATCATCATCATAATCATCATCATAATCATCATCATAATCATCATCATAATCATCATCATAATCATCATCAAAATCATCATCATAATCATGAGCATAATCATCATCATAATCATCATCATAATCATCATCATAACCGTCATCATAATCGTCATCATAATCATCACCATAGTCATCATCATAATAGTCATCATAATCGTGATCATTATAGTCATCATAATCGCCATCATTATAGTCATCATAATCAACATCATGATCATCATCATAATCATCATCATAATCATCATCATGATCATCATCATAATCATCATCATAATCATCATCAAAATCATCATCATCATCATCATCATAATCATCATCATAATCATCATCCTAATCATCATCATAACCGTCATCGTAATCATCATCATAATCATCATCATAATCATCATCATAATCATCATCATAATCATCGTTATAATTCATCATCATAATCATGAGCATAATCGTCTTCATGGTCATCGTCATAATCGTCATCATAATCATCATAATAGTCATCATAATCGTCATCATTATAGTCATCATAATCAACATCATGATCATCATCATAATCATCATCATAATCATCATCATGATCATCATCATAATCATCATCATAATCATCATCATAACCGTCATCGTAATCATCATCATAATCATCATCATAATCATGAGCATAATCAACATCATAATCATCATCATAATCATCATCATAATCATCATCATAATCATCATCATAATCATCATCATAATCATCATCATAACCGTCATCATAATCGTCATCATAATCATCACCATAGTCATCATCATAATAGTCATTATAATCGTGATCATTATAGTCATCATAATCGCCATCATAATCATCATTATAGTCATCATCATAATAGTCATCATGATCGTCATCGTAATCGTCATCATAATCATCGTTATAATTCATCATCATAATCATCATCATAATCATCATCATACCCGTCATCGTAATCATCATCAGAATCATCATCATAATCGTCATCATAATCATCATCATAATCATCATCATAATCATCATCATTATCATCATCATAATCATCATCATAACCGTCATCGTAATCATCATCATAATCATCATCATAATCATCATCATAACCGTCATCGTAATCATCATCATAATCACCATCATAATCATCATCATAACCGTCATCATAATCATGAGCATAATCATCATCGTAATCGTCATCATAATCATCATCATAGTCATCATCATAATAGTCATCATAATCGTCATCATTATAGTCATCATAATCATCAGCATGATCATCATCATAATCATCATCAAAATCATCATCATAACCGTCATCGTAATCATCATCATAATCATCATCATAATCATCATCATAATCATCATCATAATCATCATCATAATTATCATCATAATCATCATCATAATCATCATCAAAATCATCATCATAATCATGAGCATAATCATCATCGTAATCGTCATCATAATCATCATCATAGTCATCATCATAATAGTCATCATAATCATCATCATAATCGTCATCATTATAGTCATCATAATCGTCATCATAATGATCATCATAGTCATCATCATAATAGTCATCATAATCGTCATCATTATAGTCATCATAATCATCAGCATGATCGTCATCATAATCATCATCAAAATCATCATCATAATCGTCATCATAATCATCATCATAATCATCATCATAACCGTCATCGTAATCATCATCATAATCATCATCATAATCATCATCATAATCATCATCATAATCATCATCATAATCATCATCATAATCATCATCATAATCATCATCATAATCATCATCAAGATCATCATCATAATCATGAGCATAATCATCATCACAATCGTCATCATAATCATCATCATTATCATCATCAGAATCATCATCATAATCGTCATCATAATGATCATCATAATCATCATCAGAATCATCATCATAATCATGAGCATAATCATCATCATAATCGTCATCATAATCATCATCATAGTCATCATCATAATAGTCATCATAATCGTCGTCATAATCGTCATCATTATAGTCATCATAATCGTCATCATAATCATCAGCATAGTTATCATCATAATAGTCATCATAATCGTCATCATTATAGTCATCATAATCATCATCATGATCATCATCATAATCATCATCATAATCATCATCATAATCATCATCATAATCATCATCATTATCATCATCAAAATCATCATCATAACCGTCATCGTAATCATCATCATAATCATCATCATAATCATCATCATAATCATCATCATAATCATCATCATAATCATCATCATAATCATCATCATAATCATCATTATAATCATCATCATAATCATCATCATAATCATCATCATAATCATCATCAAAATCATCATCATAATCATGAGCATAATCATCATCATAATCGTCATCATAGTCATCATCATAATCATCATCATAATCGTCATCATTATAGTCATCATAATCGTCATCATAATCATCATCACGATCGTCATCATAATCATCATCAAAATCATCATCATGATCATCATCATAATCATCACCATAATCATCATCATAATCATCATCAAAATCATCATCATAATCATGAGCATAATCATCATCATAATCGTCATCATAATCATCATCACGATCATCATCATAATCATCATCAAAATCATCATCATGATCATCATCATAATCATCATCATAATCGTCATCATTATAGTCATCATGATCGTCATCATAATGATCATCATAGTCATCATCATAATAGTCATCATAATCGTCATCATTATAGTCATCATAGTCATCAGCATGATCATCATCATAATCATCATCAAAATCATCATCATAATCGTCATCATAATCATCATCATAATCATCATCATAACCGTCATCGTAATCATCATCATAATCATCATCATAATCATCATCATAATCATGAGCATAATCATCATCATAATCGTCATCATAATCATCATCATAGTCATCATCATAATAGTCATCATAATCGTCATCATAATCGTCATCATTATAGTCATCATAATCGTCATCATAATCATCATCATAATCATCATCATAATCGTCATCATTATAGTCATCATGATCGTCATCATAATGATCATCATAGTCATCATCATAATAGTCATCATAATCGTCATCATTATAGTCATCATAATCATCAGCATGATCATCATCATAATCATCATCAAAATCATCATCATAATCGTCATCATAATCATCATCATAATCATCATCATAACCGTCATCGTAATCATCATCATAATCATCATCATAATCATCATCATAATCATCATCATAATCATCATCATAATCATCATCATAATCATCATCATAATCATCATCATAATCATCATCATAATCATCATCATAATCATCATCAAGATCATGATCATAATCATGAGCATAATCATCATCACAATCGTCATCATAATCATCATCATTATCATCATCAGAATCATCATCAAAATCATCATCATAACCGTCATCGTAATCATCATCATAATCATCATCATAATCATCATCATAATCATCATCATAATCATCATCATAATCATCGTTATAATTCATCATCATAATCATCATCATAATCATCATCATAACCGTCATCGTAATCATCATCAGAATCATCATCATAATCGTCATCATAATCATCATCATAATCATCATCATAATCATCATCATAATCATCATCATAATCATCATCAGAATCATCATCATAACCGTCATCGTAATCATCATCAGAATCATCATCATAATCGTCATTATAATCATCATCATAATCATCATCATAATCATCATCATAATCATCATCAGAATCATCATCAGAATCATCATCATAATCATGAGCATAATCATCATCATAATCATCATCATAATCACCATCATAATCATCATCATAACCGTCATCGTAATCATCATCATAATCATGAGCATAATCATCATCGTAATCGTCATCATAATGATCATCATAGTCATCATCATAATAGTCATCATAATCGTCATCATTATAGTCATCATAGTCATCAGCATGATCATCATCATAATCATCATCAAAATCATCATCATAATCGTCATCATAATCATCATCATAATCATCATCATAACCGTCATCGTAATCATCATCATAATCATCATCATAATCATCATCATAATCATGAGCATAATCATCATCATAATCGTCATCATAATCATCATCATAGTCATCATCATAATAGTCATCATAATCGTCATCATAATCGTCATCATTATAGTCATCATAATCGTCATCATAATCATCATCATAATCATCATCATAATCGTCATCATTATAGTCATCATGATCGTCATCATAATGATCATCATAGTCATCATCATAATAGTCATCATAATCGTCATCATTATAGTCATCATAATCATCAGCATGATCATCATCATAATCATCATCAAAATCATCATCATAATCGTCATCATAATCATCATCATAATCATCATCATAACCGTCATCGTAATCATCATCATAATCATCATCATAATCATCATCATAATCATCATCATAATCATCATCATAATCATCATCATAATCATCATCATAATCATCATCATAATCATCATCATAATCATCATCATAATCATCATCAAGATCATGATCATAATCATGAGCATAATCATCATCACAATCGTCATCATAATCATCATCATTATCATCATCAGAATCATCATCAAAATCATCATCATAACCGTCATCGTAATCATCATCATAATCATCATCATAATCATCATCATAATCATCATCATAATCATCATCATAATCATCGTTATAATTCATCATCATAATCATCATCATAATCATCATCATAACCGTCATCGTAATCATCATCAGAATCATCATCATAATCGTCATCATAATCATCATCATAATCATCATCATAATCATCATCATAATCATCATCATAATCATCATCAGAATCATCATCATAACCGTCATCGTAATCATCATCAGAATCATCATCATAATCGTCATTATAATCATCATCATAATCATCATCATAATCATCATCATAATCATCATCAGAATCATCATCAGAATCATCATCATAATCATGAGCATAATCATCATCATAATCATCATCATAATCACCATCATAATCATCATCATAACCGTCATCGTAATCATCATCATAATCATGAGCATAATCATCATCGTAATCGTCATCATAATCATCATCATAGTCATCATCATAAAAGTCATCATAATCATCATCATAATCGTCATCATTATAGTCATCATAATCGTCATCATAATCATCATCATAGTCATCATCATAATAGTCATCATAATCGTCATCATTATAGTCATCATAATCATCAGCATGATCATCATCATAATCATCATCAAAATCATCATCATAATCATCATCATAATCATCATCATTATCATCATCAAAATCATCATCATCATCATCATCATAATCATCATCATAATCATCATCATAATCATCATCATAATCATCATCATAATCATCGTTATAATTCATCATCATAATCATCATCATAATCATCATCATAACCGTCATCGTAATCATCATCAGAATCATCATCATAATCATGAGCATAATCATCATCATAATCATCATCATAATCACCATCATAATCGTCATCATTATAGTCATCATAATCATCAGCATGATCATCATCATAATCATCATCAAAATCATCATCATAATCATCATCATAATCATCATCATAATCATCGTTATAATTCATCATCATAATCATCATCATAATCATCATCATAACCGTCATCGTAATCATCATCAGAATCATCATCATAATCGTCATCATAATCATCATCATAATCATCATCATAATCATCATCATAATCATCATCATAATCATCATCAGAATCATCATCATAACCGTCATCGTAATCATCATTAGAATCATCATCATAGTCATCATCATAATAGTCATCATAATCGTGATCATTATAGTCATCATAATCGTCATCATAATCATCATTATAGTCATCATCATAATAGTCATCATGATCATCATCGTAATCGTCATCATTACAGTCATCGTAATCGTCATCATAATCATCATCATAGTCATCATCATAATCAGCATCATAATCATCATCATAATCGTCATCATAATCATCATCATAATCATCATCATAATCATCACCATAATCATCATCATAATCATCATCATAATCATCATCATAATCATCGTTATAATTCATCATCATAATCATCATCATAATCATCATCATAACCGTCATCGTAATCATCATCAGAATCATCATCATAATCGTCATCATAATCATCATCATAATCATCATCATAATCATCATCATAATCATCATCATAATCATCATCAGAATCATCATCGTAACCGTCATCGTAATCATCATTAGAATCATCATCATAATCGTCATCATAATCATCATCATAATCATCATCATAATCATCATCATAATCATCATCATAATCATCATCAGAATCATCATCATAATCATGAGCATAATCATCATCATAATCATCATCATAATCACCATCATAATCATCATCATAACCGTCATCGTAATCATCATCATAATCATCATCATAATCATCATCATAATCATCATCATAATCATCATCATGATTATCATCATAATCATCATCATAATCATCATCAAAATCATCATCATAATCATGAGCATAATCATCATCGTAATCGTCATCATAATCATCATCATAGTCATCATCATAATAGTCATCATAATCGTCATCATTATAGTCATCATAATCATCAGCATGATCATCATCATAATCATCATCAAAATCATCATCATAACCGTCATCGTAATCATCATCATAATCATCATCATAATCATCATCATAATCATCATCATAATCATCATCATAATTATCATCATAATCATCATCATAATCATCATCAAAATCATCATCATAATCATGAGCATAATCATCATCGTAATCGTCATCATAATCATCATCATAGTCATCATCATAATAGTCATCATAATCATCATCATAATCGTCATCATTATAGTCATCATAATCGTCATCATAATGATCATCATAGTCATCATCATAATAGTCATCATAATCGTCATCATTATAGTCATCATAATCATCATCATGATCGTCATCCTAATCATCATCAAAATCATCATCATAATCGTCATCATAATCATCATCATAATCATCATCATAACCGTCATCGTAATCATCATCATAATCATCATCATAATCATCATCATAATCATCATCATAATCATCATCATAATCATCATCATAATCATCATCATAATCATCATCATAATCATCATCAAGATCATCATCATAATCATGAGCATAATCATCATCACAATCGTCATCATAATCATCATCATTATCATCATCAGAATCATCATCATAATCGTCATCATAATGATCATCATAATCATCATCAGAATCATCATCATAATCATGAGCATAATCATCATCATAATCGTCATCATAATCATCATCATAGTCATCATCATAATAGTCATCATAATCGTCGTCATAATCGTCATCATTATAGTCATCATAATCGTCATCATAATCATCAGCATAGTTATCATCGTAATAGTCATCATAATCGTCATCATTATAGTCATCATAATCATCATCATGATCATCATCATAATCATCATCATAATCATCATCATAATCATCATCATAATCATCATCATTATCATCATCAAAATCATCATCATCATCATCATCATAATCATCATCATAATCATCATCATAATCATCATCATAATCGTCATCATTATAGTCATCATGATCGTCATCATAATGATCATCATAGTCATCATCATAATAGTCATCATAATCGTCATCATTATAGTCATCATAATCATCAGCATGATCATCATCATAATCATCATCAAAATCATCATCATAATCGTCATCATAATCATCATCATAATCATCATCATAACCGTCATCGTAATCATCATCATAATCATCATCATAATCATCATCATAATCATCATCATAATCATCATCATAATCATCATCATAATCATCATCATAATCATCATCATAATCATCATCATAATCATCATCATAATCATCATCAAGATCATGATCATAATCATGAGCATAATCATCATCACAATCGTCATCATAATCATCATCATTATCATCATCAGAATCATCATCAAAATCATCATCATAACCGTCATCGTAATCATCATCATAATCATCATCATAATCATCATCATAATCATCATCATAATCATCATCATAATCATCGTTATAATTCATCATCATAATCATCATCATAATCATCATCATAACCGTCATCGTAATCATCATCAGAATCATCATCATAATCGTCATCATAATCATCATCATAATCATCATCATAATCATCATCATAATCATCATCATAATCATCATCAGAATCATCATCATAACCGTCATCGTAATCATCATCAGAATCATCATCATAATCGTCATTATAATCATCATCATAATCATCATCATAATCATCATCATAATCATCATCAGAATCATCATCAGAATCATCATCATAATCATGAGCATAATCATCATCATAATCATCATCATAATCACCATCATAATCATCATCATAACCGTCATCGTAATCATCATCATAATCATGAGCATAATCATCATCGTAATCGTCATCATAATCATCATCATAGTCATCATCATAAAAGTCATCATAATCATCATCATAATCGTCATCATTATAGTCATCATAATCGTCATCATAATCATCATCATAGTCATCATCATAATAGTCATCATAATCGTCATCATTATAGTCATCATAATCATCAGCATGATCATCATCATAATCATCATCAAAATCATCATCATAATCATCATCATAATCATCATCATTATCATCATCAAAATCATCATCATCATCATCATCATAATCATCATCATAATCATCATCATAATCATCATCATAATCATCATCATAATCATCGTTATAATTCATCATCATAATCATCATCATAATCATCATCATAACCGTCATCGTAATCATCATCAGAATCATCATCATAATCATGAGCATAATCATCATCATAATCATCATCATAATCACCATCATAATCGTCATCATTATAGTCATCATAATCATCAGCATGATCATCATCATAATCATCATCAAAATCATCATCATAATCATCATCATAATCATCATCATAATCATCGTTATAATTCATCATCATAATCATCATCATAATCATCATCATAACCGTCATCGTAATCATCATCAGAATCATCATCATAATCGTCATCATAATCATCATCATAATCATCATCATAATCATCATCATAATCATCATCATAATCATCATCAGAATCATCATCATAACCGTCATCGTAATCATCATTAGAATCATCATCATAGTCATCATCATAATAGTCATCATAATCGTGATCATTATAGTCATCATAATCGTCATCATAATCATCATTATAGTCATCATCATAATAGTCATCATGATCATCATCGTAATCGTCATCATTACAGTCATCGTAATCGTCATCATAATCATCATCATAGTCATCATCATAATCAGCATCATAATCATCATCATAATCGTCATCATAATCATCATCATAATCATCATCATAATCATCACCATAATCATCATCATAATCATCATCATAATCATCATCATAATCATCGTTATAATTCATCATCATAATCATCATCATAATCATCATCATAACCGTCATCGTAATCATCATCAGAATCATCATCATAATCGTCATCATAATCATCATCATAATCATCATCATAATCATCATCATAATCATCATCATAATCATCATCAGAATCATCATCGTAACCGTCATCGTAATCATCATTAGAATCATCATCATAATCGTCATCATAATCATCATCATAATCATCATCATAATCATCATCATAATCATCATCATAATCATCATCAGAATCATCATCATAATCATGAGCATAATCATCATCATAATCATCATCATAATCACCATCATAATCATCATCATAACCGTCATCGTAATCATCATCATAATCATCATCATAATCATCATCATAATCATCATCATAATCATCATCATGATTATCATCATAATCATCATCATAATCATCATCAAAATCATCATCATAATCATGAGCATAATCATCATCGTAATCGTCATCATAATCATCATCATAGTCATCATCATAATAGTCATCATAATCGTCATCATTATAGTCATCATAATCATCAGCATGATCATCATCATAATCATCATCAAAATCATCATCATAACCGTCATCGTAATCATCATCATAATCATCATCATAATCATCATCATAATCATCATCATAATCATCATCATAATTATCATCATAATCATCATCATAATCATCATCAAAATCATCATCATAATCATGAGCATAATCATCATCGTAATCGTCATCATAATCATCATCATAGTCATCATCATAATAGTCATCATAATCATCATCATAATCGTCATCATTATAGTCATCATAATCGTCATCATAATGATCATCATAGTCATCATCATAATAGTCATCATAATCGTCATCATTATAGTCATCATAATCATCATCATGATCGTCATCCTAATCATCATCAAAATCATCATCATAATCGTCATCATAATCATCATCATAATCATCATCATAACCGTCATCGTAATCATCATCATAATCATCATCATAATCATCATCATAATCATCATCATAATCATCATCATAATCATCATCATAATCATCATCATAATCATCATCATAATCATCATCAAGATCATCATCATAATCATGAGCATAATCATCATCACAATCGTCATCATAATCATCATCATTATCATCATCAGAATCATCATCATAATCGTCATCATAATGATCATCATAATCATCATCAGAATCATCATCATAATCATGAGCATAATCATCATCATAATCGTCATCATAATCATCATCATAGTCATCATCATAATAGTCATCATAATCGTCGTCATAATCGTCATCATTATAGTCATCATAATCGTCATCATAATCATCAGCATAGTTATCATCGTAATAGTCATCATAATCGTCATCATTATAGTCATCATAATCATCATCATGATCATCATCATAATCATCATCATAATCATCATCATAATCATCATCATAATCATCATCATTATCATCATCAAAATCATCATCATCATCATCATCATAATCATCATCATAATCATCATCATAATCATCATCATAACCGTCATCGTAATCATCATCATAATCATCATCATAATCATCATCATAATCATCATCATAATCATCATAATAATCATCATCATAATCATCGTTATAATTCATCATCATAATCATGAGCATAATCGTCTTCATGGTCATCATCATAATCGTCATCATAATCATCATAATAGTCATCATAATCGTCATCATTATAGTCATCATAATCAACATCATGATCATCATCATAATCATCATCATAATCATCATCATGATCATCATCATAATCATCATCATAATCATCATCATAACCGTCATCGTAATCATCATCATAATCATCATCATAATCATCATCATAATCATCATCATAATCATCATCATAATCATCATCATAATCATCATCATAATCATCATCATAATCATCATCAAAATCATCATCATAATCATGAGCATAATCATCATCATAATCGTCATCATAGTCATCATCATAATCATCATCATAATCGTCATCATTATAGTCATCATAATCGTCATCATAATCATCATCACGATCATCATCATAATCATCATCAAAATCATCATCATGATCATCATCATAATCATCATCATAATCATCATCATAATCATCATCAAAATCATCATCATAATCATGAGCATAATCATCATCATAATCGTCATCATAATCATCATCACGATCATCATCATAATCATCATCATAATCGTCATCATTATAGTCATCATAATCATCAGCATGATCATCATCATAATCATCATCTAAATCATCATCATAATCGTCATCATAATCATCATCATAATCATCATCATAACCGTCATCGTAATCATCATCATAATCATCATCATAATCATCATCATAATCATGAGCATAATCATCATCATAATCGTCATCATAATCATCATCATAGTCATCATCATAATAGTCATCATAATCGTCATCATAATCGTCATCATTATAGTCATCATAATCGTCATCATAATCATCATCATAATCATCATCATAATCGTCATCATTATAGTCATCATGATCGTCATCATAATGATCATCATAGTCATCATCATAATAGTCATCATAATCGTCATCATTATAGTCATCATAATCATCAGCATGATCATCATCATAATCATCATCAAAATCATCATCATAATCGTCATCATAATCATCATCATAATCATCATCATAACCGTCATCGTAATCATCATCATAATCATCATCATAATCATCATCATAATCATCATCATAATCATCATCATAATCATCATCAAGATCATGATCATAATCATGAGCATAATCATCATCACAATCGTCATCATAATCATCATCATTATCATCATCAGAATCATCATCAAAATCATCATCATAACCGTCATCGTAATCATCATCATAATCATCATCATAATCATCATCATAATCATCATCATAATCATCATCATAATCATCGTTATAATTCATCATCATAATCATCATCATAATCATCATCATAACCGTCATCGTAATCATCATCAGAATCATCATCATAATCGTCATCATAATCATCATCATAATCATCATCATAATCATCATCATAATCATCATCATAATCATCATCAGAATCATCATCATAACCGTCATCGTAATCATCATCAGAATCATCATCATAATCGTCATTATAATCATCATCATAATCATCATCATAATCATCATCATAATCATCATCAGAATCATCATCAGAATCATCATCATAATCATGAGCATAATCATCATCATAATCATCATCATAATCACCATCATAATCATCATCATAACCGTCATCGTAATCATCATCATAATCATGAGCATAATCATCATCGTAATCGTCATCATAATCATCATCATAGTCATCATCATAAAAGTCATCATAATCATCATCATAATCGTCATCATTATAGTCATCATAATCGTCATCATAATCATCATCATAGTCATCATCATAATAGTCATCATAATCGTCATCATTATAGTCATCATAATCATCAGCGTGATCATCATCATAATCATCATCAAAATCATCATCATAATCATCATTATAATCATCATCATTATCATCATCAAAATCATCATCATCATCATCATCATAATCATCATCATAATCATCATCATAATCATCATCATAATCATCATCATAATCATCATCATAATCATCGTTATAATTCATCATCATAATCATCATCATAATCATCATCATAACCGTCATCGTAATCATCATCAGAATCATCATCATAATCATGAGCATAATCATCATCATAATCATCATCATAATCACCATCATAATCGTCATCATTATAGTCATCATAATCATCAGCATGATCATCATCATAATCATCATCAAAATCATCATCATAATCATCATCATAATCATCATCATTATCATCATCAAAATCATCATCATCATCATCATCATAATCATCATCATAATCATCATCCTAATCATCATCATAACCGTCATCGTAATCATCATCATAATCATCATCATAATCATCATCATAATCATCATCAAAATCATCATCATCATCATCATCATAATCATCATCATAATCATCATCCTAATCATCATCATAACCGTCATCGTAATCATCATCATAATCATCATCATAATCATCATCATAATCATCATCATAATCATCGTTATAATTCATCATCATAATCATGAGCATAATCGTCTTCATGGTCATCGTCATAATCGTCATCATAATCATCATAATAGTCATCATAATCGTCATCATTATAGTCATCATAATCAACATCATGATCATCATCATAATCATCATCATAATCATCATCATGATCATCATCATAATCATCATCATAATCATCATCATAACCGTCATCGTAATCATCATCATAATCATCATCATAATCATGAGCATAATCAACATCATAATCATCATCATAATCATCATCATAATCATCATCATAATCATCATCATAATCATCATCATAATCATCATCATAACCGTCATCATAATCGTCATCATAATCATCACCATAGTCATCATCATAATAGTCATCATAATCGTGATCATTATAGTCATCATAATCGCCATCATAATCATCATTATAGTCATCATCATAATAGTCATCATGATCGTCATCGTAATCGTCATCATAATCATCGTTATAATTCATCATCATAATCATCATCATAATCATCATCATACCCGTCATCGTAATCATCATCAGAATCATCATCATAATCGTCATCATAATCATCATCATAATCATCATCATAATCATCATCATTATCATCATCATAATCATCATCATAACCGTCATCGTAATCATCATCATAATCATCATCATAATCATCATCATAACCGTCATCGTAATCATCATCATAATCACCATCATAATCATCATCATAACCGTCATCATAATCATGAGCATAATCATCATCGTAATCGTCATCATAATCATCATCATAGTCATCATCATAATAGTCATCATAATCGTCATCATTATAGTCATCATAATCATCAGCATGATCATCATCATAATCATCATCAAAATCATCATCATAACCGTCATCGTAATCATCATCATAATCATCATCATAATCATCATCATAATCATCATCATAATCATCATCATAATTATCATCATAATCATCATCATAATCATCATCAAAATCATCATCATAATCATGAGCATAATCATCATCGTAATCGTCATCATAATCATCATCATAGTCATCATCATAATAGTCATCATAATCATCATCATAATCGTCATCATTATAGTCATCATAATCGTCATCATAATGATCATCATAGTCATCATCATAATAGTCATCATAATCGTCATCATTATAGTCATCATAATCATCAGCATGATCGTCATCATAATCATCATCAAAATCATCATCATAATCGTCATCATAATCATCATCATAATCATCATCATAACCGTCATCGTAATCATCATCATAATCATCATCATAATCATCATCATAATCATCATCATAATCATCATCATAATCATCATCATAATCATCATCATAATCATCATCATAATCATCATCAAGATCATCATCATAATCATGAGCATAATCATCATCACAATCGTCATCATAATCATCATCATTATCATCATCAGAATCATCATCATAATCGTCATCATAATGATCATCATAATCATCATCAGAATCATCATCATAATCATGAGCATAATCATCATCATAATCGTCATCATAATCATCATCATAGTCATCATCATAATAGTCATCATAATCGTCGTCATAATCGTCATCATTATAGTCATCATAATCGTCATCATAATCATCAGCATAGTTATCATCATAATAGTCATCATAATCGTCATCATTATAGTCATCATAATCATCATCATGATCATCATCATAATCATCATCATAATCATCATCATAATCATCATCATAATCATCATCATTATCATCATCAAAATCATCATCATAACCGTCATCGTAATCATCATCATAATCATCATCATAATCATCATCATAATCATCATCATAATCATCATCATAATCATCATCATAATCATCATCATAATCATCATTATAATCATCATCATAATCATCATCATAATCATCATCATAATCATCATCAAAATCATCATCATAATCATGAGCATAATCATCATCATAATCGTCATCATAGTCATCATCATAATCATCATCATAATCGTCATCATTATAGTCATCATAATCGTCATCATAATCATCATCACGATCGTCATCATAATCATCATCAAAATCATCATCATGATCATCATCATAATCATCACCATAATCATCATCATAATCATCATCAAAATCATCATCATAATCATGAGCATAATCATCATCATAATCGTCATCATAATCATCATCACGATCATCATCATAATCATCATCAAAATCATCATCATGATCATCATCATAATCATCATCATAATCGTCATCATTATAGTCATCATGATCGTCATCATAATGATCATCATAGTCATCATCATAATAGTCATCATAATCGTCATCATTATAGTCATCATAGTCATCAGCATGATCATCATCATAATCATCATCAAAATCATCATCATAATCGTCATCATAATCATCATCATAATCATCATCATAACCGTCATCGTAATCATCATCATAATCATCATCATAATCATCATCATAATCATGAGCATAATCATCATCATAATCGTCATCATAATCATCATCATAGTCATCATCATAATAGTCATCATAATCGTCATCATAATCGTCATCATTATAGTCATCATAATCGTCATCATAATCATCATCATAATCATCATCATAATCGTCATCATTATAGTCATCATGATCGTCATCATAATGATCATCATAGTCATCATCATAATAGTCATCATAATCGTCATCATTATAGTCATCATAATCATCAGCATGATCATCATCATAATCATCATCAAAATCATCATCATAATCGTCATCATAATCATCATCATAATCATCATCATAACCGTCATCGTAATCATCATCATAATCATCATCATAATCATCATCATAATCATCATCATAATCATCATCATAATCATCATCATAATCATCATCATAATCATCATCATAATCATCATCATAATCATCATCATAATCATCATCAAGATCATGATCATAATCATGAGCATAATCATCATCACAATCGTCATCATAATCATCATCATTATCATCATCAGAATCATCATCAAAATCATCATCATAACCGTCATCGTAATCATCATCATAATCATCATCATAATCATCATCATAATCATCATCATAATCATCATCATAATCATCGTTATAATTCATCATCATAATCATCATCATAATCATCATCATAACCGTCATCGTAATCATCATCAGAATCATCATCATAATCGTCATCATAATCATCATCATAATCATCATCATAATCATCATCATAATCATCATCATAATCATCATCAGAATCATCATCATAACCGTCATCGTAATCATCATCAGAATCATCATCATAATCGTCATTATAATCATCATCATAATCATCATCATAATCATCATCATAATCATCATCAGAATCATCATCAGAATCATCATCATAATCATGAGCATAATCATCATCATAATCATCATCATAATCACCATCATAATCATCATCATAACCGTCATCGTAATCATCATCATAATCATGAGCATAATCATCATCGTAATCGTCATCATAATGATCATCATAGTCATCATCATAATAGTCATCATAATCGTCATCATTATAGTCATCATAGTCATCAGCATGATCATCATCATAATCATCATCAAAATCATCATCATAATCGTCATCATAATCATCATCATAATCATCATCATAACCGTCATCGTAATCATCATCATAATCATCATCATAATCATCATCATAATCATGAGCATAATCATCATCATAATCGTCATCATAATCATCATCATAGTCATCATCATAATAGTCATCATAATCGTCATCATAATCGTCATCATTATAGTCATCATAATCGTCATCATAATCATCATCATAATCATCATCATAATCGTCATCATTATAGTCATCATGATCGTCATCATAATGATCATCATAGTCATCATCATAATAGTCATCATAATCGTCATCATTATAGTCATCATAATCATCAGCATGATCATCATCATAATCATCATCAAAATCATCATCATAATCGTCATCATAATCATCATCATAATCATCATCATAACCGTCATCGTAATCATCATCATAATCATCATCATAATCATCATCATAATCATCATCATAATCATCATCATAATCATCATCATAATCATCATCATAATCATCATCATAATCATCATCATAATCATCATCATAATCATCATCAAGATCATGATCATAATCATGAGCATAATCATCATCACAATCGTCATCATAATCATCATCATTATCATCATCAGAATCATCATCAAAATCATCATCATAACCGTCATCGTAATCATCATCATAATCATCATCATAATCATCATCATAATCATCATCATAATCATCATCATAATCATCGTTATAATTCATCATCATAATCATCATCATAATCATCATCATAACCGTCATCGTAATCATCATCAGAATCATCATCATAATCGTCATCATAATCATCATCATAATCATCATCATAATCATCATCATAATCATCATCATAATCATCATCAGAATCATCATCATAACCGTCATCGTAATCATCATCAGAATCATCATCATAATCGTCATTATAATCATCATCATAATCATCATCATAATCATCATCATAATCATCATCAGAATCATCATCAGAATCATCATCATAATCATGAGCATAATCATCATCATAATCATCATCATAATCACCATCATAATCATCATCATAACCGTCATCGTAATCATCATCATAATCATGAGCATAATCATCATCGTAATCGTCATCATAATCATCATCATAGTCATCATCATAAAAGTCATCATAATCATCATCATAATCGTCATCATTATAGTCATCATAATCGTCATCATAATCATCATCATAGTCATCATCATAATAGTCATCATAATCGTCATCATTATAGTCATCATAATCATCAGCATGATCATCATCATAATCATCATCAAAATCATCATCATAATCATCATCATAATCATCATCATTATCATCATCAAAATCATCATCATCATCATCATCATAATCATCATCATAATCATCATCATAATCATCATCATAATCATCATCATAATCATCGTTATAATTCATCATCATAATCATCATCATAATCATCATCATAACCGTCATCGTAATCATCATCAGAATCATCATCATAATCATGAGCATAATCATCATCATAATCATCATCATAATCACCATCATAATCGTCATCATTATAGTCATCATAATCATCAGCATGATCATCATCATAATCATCATCAAAATCATCATCATAATCATCATCATAATCATCATCATAATCATCGTTATAATTCATCATCATAATCATCATCATAATCATCATCATAACCGTCATCGTAATCATCATCAGAATCATCATCATAATCGTCATCATAATCATCATCATAATCATCATCATAATCATCATCATAATCATCATCATAATCATCATCAGAATCATCATCATAACCGTCATCGTAATCATCATTAGAATCATCATCATAGTCATCATCATAATAGTCATCATAATCGTGATCATTATAGTCATCATAATCGTCATCATAATCATCATTATAGTCATCATCATAATAGTCATCATGATCATCATCGTAATCGTCATCATTACAGTCATCGTAATCGTCATCATAATCATCATCATAGTCATCATCATAATCAGCATCATAATCATCATCATAATCGTCATCATAATCATCATCATAATCATCATCATAATCATCACCATAATCATCATCATAATCATCATCATAATCATCATCATAATCATCGTTATAATTCATCATCATAATCATCATCATAATCATCATCATAACCGTCATCGTAATCATCATCAGAATCATCATCATAATCGTCATCATAATCATCATCATAATCATCATCATAATCATCATCATAATCATCATCATAATCATCATCAGAATCATCATCGTAACCGTCATCGTAATCATCATTAGAATCATCATCATAATCGTCATCATAATCATCATCATAATCATCATCATAATCATCATCATAATCATCATCATAATCATCATCAGAATCATCATCATAATCATGAGCATAATCATCATCATAATCATCATCATAATCACCATCATAATCATCATCATAACCGTCATCGTAATCATCATCATAATCATCATCATAATCATCATCATAATCATCATCATAATCATCATCATGATTATCATCATAATCATCATCATAATCATCATCAAAATCATCATCATAATCATGAGCATAATCATCATCGTAATCGTCATCATAATCATCATCATAGTCATCATCATAATAGTCATCATAATCGTCATCATTATAGTCATCATAATCATCAGCATGATCATCATCATAATCATCATCAAAATCATCATCATAACCGTCATCGTAATCATCATCATAATCATCATCATAATCATCATCATAATCATCATCATAATCATCATCATAATTATCATCATAATCATCATCATAATCATCATCAAAATCATCATCATAATCATGAGCATAATCATCATCGTAATCGTCATCATAATCATCATCATAGTCATCATCATAATAGTCATCATAATCATCATCATAATCGTCATCATTATAGTCATCATAATCGTCATCATAATGATCATCATAGTCATCATCATAATAGTCATCATAATCGTCATCATTATAGTCATCATAATCATCATCATGATCGTCATCCTAATCATCATCAAAATCATCATCATAATCGTCATCATAATCATCATCATAATCATCATCATAACCGTCATCGTAATCATCATCATAATCATCATCATAATCATCATCATAATCATCATCATAATCATCATCATAATCATCATCATAATCATCATCATAATCATCATCATAATCATCATCAAGATCATCATCATAATCATGAGCATAATCATCATCACAATCGTCATCATAATCATCATCATTATCATCATCAGAATCATCATCATAATCGTCATCATAATGATCATCATAATCATCATCAGAATCATCATCATAATCATGAGCATAATCATCATCATAATCGTCATCATAATCATCATCATAGTCATCATCATAATAGTCATCATAATCGTCGTCATAATCGTCATCATTATAGTCATCATAATCGTCATCATAATCATCAGCATAGTTATCATCGTAATAGTCATCATAATCGTCATCATTATAGTCATCATAATCATCATCATGATCATCATCATAATCATCATCATAATCATCATCATAATCATCATCATAATCATCATCATTATCATCATCAAAATCATCATCATCATCATCATCATAATCATCATCATAATCATCATCATAATCATCATCATAACCGTCATCGTAATCATCATCATAATCATCATCATAATCATCATCATAATCATCATCATAATCATCATAATAATCATCATCATAATCATCGTTATAATTCATCATCATAATCATGAGCATAATCGTCTTCATGGTCATCATCATAATCGTCATCATAATCATCATAATAGTCATCATAATCGTCATCATTATAGTCATCATAATCAACATCATGATCATCATCATAATCATCATCATAATCATCATCATGATCATCATCATAATCATCATCATAATCATCATCATAACCGTCATCGTAATCATCATCATAATCATCATCATAATCATCATCATAATCATCATCATAATCATCATCATAATCATCATCATAATCATCATCATAATCATCATCATAATCATCATCAAAATCATCATCATAATCATGAGCATAATCATCATCATAATCGTCATCATAGTCATCATCATAATCATCATCATAATCGTCATCATTATAGTCATCATAATCGTCATCATAATCATCATCACGATCATCATCATAATCATCATCAAAATCATCATCATGATCATCATCATAATCATCATCATAATCATCATCATAATCATCATCAAAATCATCATCATAATCGTCATCATAATCATCATCATAATCATCATCATAACCGTCATCGTAATCATCATCATAATCATCATCATAATCATCATCATAATCATCATCATAATCATCATCATAATCATCATCAAGATCATGATCATAATCATGAGCATAATCATCATCACAATCGTCATCATAATCATCATCATTATCATCATCAGAATCATCATCAAAATCATCATCATAACCGTCATCGTAATCATCATCATAATCATCATCATAATCATCATCATAATCATCATCATAATCATCATCATAATCATCGTTATAATTCATCATCATAATCATCATCATAATCATCATCATAACCGTCATCGTAATCATCATCAGAATCATCATCATAATCGTCATCATAATCATCATCATAATCATCATCATAATCATCATCATAATCATCATCATAATCATCATCAGAATCATCATCATAACCGTCATCGTAATCATCATCAGAATCATCATCATAATCGTCATTATAATCATCATCATAATCATCATCATAATCATCATCATAATCATCATCAGAATCATCATCAGAATCATCATCATAATCATGAGCATAATCATCATCATAATCATCATCATAATCACCATCATAATCATCATCATAACCGTCATCGTAATCATCATCATAATCATGAGCATAATCATCATCGTAATCGTCATCATAATCATCATCATAGTCATCATCATAAAAGTCATCATAATCATCATCATAATCGTCATCATTATAGTCATCATAATCGTCATCATAATCATCATCATAGTCATCATCATAATAGTCATCATAATCGTCATCATTATAGTCATCATAATCATCAGCGTGATCATCATCATAATCATCATCAAAATCATCATCATAATCATCATTATAATCATCATCATTATCATCATCAAAATCATCATCATCATCATCATCATAATCATCATCATAATCATCATCATAATCATCATCATAATCATCATCATAATCATCATCATAATCATCGTTATAATTCATCATCATAATCATCATCATAATCATCATCATAACCGTCATCGTAATCATCATCAGAATCATCATCATAATCATGAGCATAATCATCATCATAATCATCATCATAATCACCATCATAATCGTCATCATTATAGTCATCATAATCATCAGCATGATCATCATCATAATCATCATCAAAATCATCATCATAATCATCATCATAATCATCATCATTATCATCATCAAAATCATCATCATCATCATCATCATAATCATCATCATAATCATCATCCTAATCATCATCATAACCGTCATCGTAATCATCATCATAATCATCATCATAATCATCATCATAATCATCATCATAATCATCATCATAATCATCATCATAATCATCGTTATAATTCATCATCATAATCATGAGCATAATCGTCTTCATGGTCATCGTCATAATCGTCATCATAATCATCATAATAGTCATCATAATCGTCATCATTATAGTCATCATAATCAACATCATGATCATCATCATAATCATCATCATAATCATCATCATGATCATCATCATAATCATCATCATAATCATCATCATAACCGTCATCGTAATCATGAGCATAATCATCATCACGATCATCATCATAATCATCATCATAATCATCATCATAATCATCATCAAAATCATCATCATAATCATGAGCATAATCATCATCATAATCGTCATCATAATCATCATCACGATCATCATCATAATCATCATCAAAATCATCATCATGATCATCATCATAATCATCATCATAACCGTCATCGTAATCATCATCAGAATCATCATCATAATCGTCATCATAATCATCATCATAATCATCATCATAATCATCATCATAATCATCATCATAATCATCATCAAAATCATCATCATAATCATGAGCATAATCATCATCATAATCGTCATCATAAGCATCATCACGATCATCATCATAATCATCATCAAAGTCATCATCATGATCATCATCATAATCATCATCATAACCGTCATCAAAATCATCATCATAATCATGAGCATAATCATCATCATAATCGTCATCATAATCATCATCACGATCATCATCATAATCATCATCAAAATCATCATCATAATCATGAGCATAATCATCATCATAATCGTCATCATAGTCATCACCATAATCATCATCATAATCGTCATCATTATAGTCATCATGATCGTCATCATAATCATCATCATAATCGTCATCATAATAGTCATCATAATCGTCATCATTATAGTCATCATAATCATCAGCATGATCATCATCATAATCATCATCAAAATCATCATCATAATCGTCATCATAATCATCATCAAAATCATCATCATGATCATCATCATAATCATCATCATAACCGTCATCGTAATCATCATCAGAATCATCATCATAATCGTCATCATAATCATCATCATAATCATCATCATAATCATCATCATAATCATCATCATAATCATCATCAAAATCATCATCATAATCATGAGCATAATCATCATCATAATCGTCATCATAAGCATCATCACGATCATCATCATAATCATCATCAAAATCATCATCATGATCATCATCATAATCATCATCATAACCGTCATCAAAATCATCATCATAATCATGAGCATAATCATCATCATAATCGTCATCATAATCATCATCACGATCATCATCATAATCATCATCAAAATCATCATCATAATCGTCATCATAATCATCATCATAATCATCATCATAACCGTCATCGTAATCATCATCATAATCATCATCATAATCATCATCATAATCATGAGCATAATCATCATCATAATCGTCATCATAATCATCATCATAGTCATCATCATAATAGTCATCATAATCGTCATCATAATCGTCATCATTATAGTCATCATAATCGTCATCATAATCATCATCATAATCATCATCATAATCGTCATCATTATAGTCATCATGATCGTCATCATAATGATCATCATAGTCATCATCATAATAGTCATCATAATCGTCATCATTATAGTCATCATAATCATCAGCATGATCATCATCATAATCATCATCAAAATCATCATCATAATCGTCATCATAATCATCATCATAATCATCATCATAACCGTCATCGTAATCATCATCATAATCATCATCATAATCATCATCATAATCATCATCATAATCATCATCATAATCATCATCAAGATCATGATCATAATCATGAGCATAATCATCATCACAATCGTCATCATAATCATCATCATTATCATCATCAGAATCATCATCAAAATCATCATCATAACCGTCATCGTAATCATCATCATAATCATCATCATAATCATCATCATAATCATCATCATAATCATCATCATAATCATCGTTATAATTCATCATCATAATCATCATCATAATCATCATCATAACCGTCATCGTAATCATCATCAGAATCATCATCATAATCGTCATCATAATCATCATCATAATCATCATCATAATCATCATCATAATCATCATCATAATCATCGTTATAATTCATCATCATAATCATCATCATAATCATCATCATTACCGTCATCGTAATCATCATCAGAATCATCATCATAATCATCATCATAATCGTCATCAGAATCATCATCATAATCGTCATTATAATCATCATCATAATCATCATCATAATCATCATCATAATCATCATCAGAATCATCATCAGAATCATCATCATAATCATGAGCATAATCATCATCATAATCATCATCATAATCACCATCATAATCATCATCATAACCGTCATCGTAATCATCATCATAATCATGAGCATAATCATCATCGTAATCGTCATCATAATCATCATCATAGTCATCATCATAAAAGTCATCATAATCATCATCATAATCGTCATCATTATAGTCATCATAATCGTCATCATAATCATCATCATAGTCATCATCATAATAGTCATCATAATCGTCATCATTATAGTCATCATAATCATCAGCATGATCATCATCATAATCATCATCAAAATCATCATCATAATCATCATCATAATCATCATCATTATCATCATCAAAATCATCATCATCATCATCATCATAATCATCATCATAATCATCATCATAATCATCATCATAATCATCATCATAATCATCATCATAATCATCATCATAATCATCGTTATAATTCATCATCATAATCATCATCATAATCATCATCATTACCGTCATCGTAATCATCATCAGAATCATCATCATAATCATCATCATAATCATCATCATAATCATCATCATAATCATCATCATAATCATCGTTATAATTCATCATCATAATCATGAGCATAATCGTCTTCATGGTCATCGTCATAATCGTCATCATAATCATCATAATAGTCATCATAATCGTCATCATTATAGTCATCATAATCAACATCATGATCATCATCATAATCATCATCATAATCATCATCATGATCATCATCATAATCATCATCATAATCATCATCATAACCGTCATCGTAATCATCATCATAATCATCATCATAATCATGAGCATAATCACCATCATAATCATCATCATAATCATCATCATAACCGTCATCATAATCGTCATCATAATCATCATCATAGTCATCATCATAATAGTCATCATAATCGTGATCATTATAGTCATAATAATCGTCATCATAATCATCATTATAGTCATCATCATAATAGTCATCATGATCGTCATCGTAATCGTCATCATTACAGTCATCGTAATCGTCATCATAATCATCATCATAGTCATCATCATAATCAGCATCATAATCATCATCATAATCGTCATCATAATCATCATCATAATCATCATCATAATCATCACCATAATCATCATCATAATCATCATCATAATCATCACCATAATCATCGTTATAATTCATCATCATAATCATCATCATAATCATCATCATAACCGTCATCGTAATCATCATCAGAATCATCATCATAATCGTCATCATAATCATCATCATAATCATCATCATAATCATCATCATAATCATCATCATAATCATCATCAGAATCATCATCATAACCGTCATCGTAATCATCATTAGAATCATCATCATAATGGTCATCATAATCATCATCATAATCATCATCATAATCATCATCATAATCATCATCATAATCATCATCATAATCATCATCATAATCATCATCATGATTATCATCATAATCATCATCATAATCATCATCAAAATCATCATCATAATCATGAGCATAATCATCATCGTAATCGTCATCATAATCATCATCATAGTCATCATCATAATAGTCATCATAATCGTCATCATTATAGTCATCATAATCATCAACATGATCATCATCATAATCATCATCAAAATCATCATTATAACCGTCATCGTAATCATCATCATAATCATCATCATAATCATCATCATAATCATCATCATAATCATCATCATAATTATCATCATAATCATCATCATAATCATCATCAAAATCATCATCATAATCATGAGCATAATCATCATCGTAATCGTCATCATAATCATCATCATAGTCATCATCATAATAGTCATCATAATCGTCGTCATAATCGTCATCATTATAGTCATCATAATCGTCATCATAATCATCAGCATAGTTATCATCATAATAGTCATCATAATCGTCATCATTATAGTCATCATAATCATCATCATGATCATCATCATAATCATCATCATAATCATCATCATAATCATCATCATAATCATCATCATTATCATCATCAAAATCATCATCATCATCATCATCATAATCATCATCATAATCATCATCATAATCATCATCATAATCATCATCATAATCATCATCATAATCATCATCATAATCATCGTTATAATTCATCATCATAATCATCATCATAATCATCATCATTACCGTCATCGTAATCATCATCAGAATCATCATCATAATCATCATCATAATCATCATCATAATCATCATCATAATCATCATCATAATCATCATCATAATCATCATCATAATCATCATCATAATCATCATCATAATCATCGTTATAATTCATCATCATAATCATCATCATAATCATCATCATTACCGTCATCGTAATCATCATCAGAATCATCATCATAATCATCATCATAATCATCATCATAATCATCATCATAATCATCATCATAATCATCGTTATAATTCATCATCATAATCATGAGCATAATCGTCTTCATGGTCATCGTCATAATCGTCATCATAATCATCATAATTGTCATCATAATCGTCATCATTATAGTCATCATAATCAACATCATGATCATCATCATAATCATCATCATAATCATCATCATGATCATCATCATAATCATCATCATAATCATCATCATAACCGTCATCGTAATCATCATCATAATCATCATCATAATCATAAGCATAATCATCATCATAATCATCATCATAATCATCATCATAATCATCATCATAATCATCATCATAATCATCATCATAATCATCATCATAACCGTCATCATAATCGTCATCATAATCATCATCATAGTCATCATCATAATAGTCATCATAATCGTGATCATTATAGTCATCATAATCGTCATCATAATCATCATTATAGTCATCATCATAATAGTCATCATGATCGTCATCGTAATCGTCATCATTACAGTCATCGTAATCGTCATCATAATCATCATCATAGTCATCATCATAATCAGCATCATAATCATCATCATAATCGTCATCATAATCATCATCATAATCATCATCATAATCATCACCATAATCATCATCATAATCATCATCATAATCATCATCATAATCATCGTTATAATTCATCATCATAATCATCATCATAACCGTCATCGTAATCATCATCAGAATCATCATCATAATCGTCATCATAATCATCATCATAATCATCATCATAATCATCATCATAATCATCATCATAATCATCATCAGAATCATCATCATAACCGTCATCGTAATCATCATTAGAATCATCATCATAATCGTCATCATAATCATCATCATAATCATCATCATAATCATCATCATAATCATCATCATAATCATCATCATAATCATCATCATAATCATCATCATAATCATCATCATGATTATCATCATAATCATCATCATAATCATCATCAAAATCATCATCATAATCATGAGCATAATCATCATCGTAATCGTCATCATAATCATCATCATAGTCATCATCATAATAGTCATCATAATCGTCATCATTATAGTCATCATAATCATCAGCATGATCATCATCATAATCATCATCAAAATCATCATTATAACCGTCATCGTAATCATCATCATAATCATCATCATAATCATCATCATAATCATCATCATAATCATCATCATAATTATCATCATAATCATCATCATAATCATCATCAAAATCATCATCATAATCATGAGCATAATCATCATAGTAATCGTCATCATAATCATCATCATAGTCATCATCATAATAGTCATCATAATCGTCGTCATAATCGTCATCATTATAGTCATCATAATCGTCATCATAATCATCAGCATAGTTATCATCATAATAGTCATCATAATCGTCATCATTATAGTCATCATAATCATCATCATGATCATCATCATAATCATCATCATAATCATCATCATAATCATCATCATAATCATCATCAATATCATCATCAAAATCATCATCATCATCATCATCATAATCATCATCATAATCATCATCATAATCATCATCATAACCGTCATCGTAATCATCATCATAATCATCATCATAATCATCATCATAATCATCATCATAATCATCATCATAATCATCATAATAATCATCATCATAATCATCGTTATAATTTATCATCATAATCATGAGCATAATCGACTTCATGGTCATCATCATAATCGTCATCATAATCTTCATAATAGTCATCATAATCGTCATCATTATAGTCATCATAATCAACATCATGATCATCATCATAATCATCATCATAATCATCATCATGATCATCATCATAATCATCATCATAATCATCATCATAACCGTCATCGTAATCATCATCATAATCATCATCATAATCATCATCATAATCATCATCATAATCATCATCATAATCATCATCATAATCATCATCATAATCATCATCATAATCATCATCAAAATCATCATCATAATCATGAGCATAATCATCATCATAATCGTCATCATAGTCATCATCATAATCATCATCATAATCGTCATCATTATAGTCATCATAATCGTCATCATAATCATCATCACGATCATCATCATAATCATCATCAAAATCATCATCATGATCATCATCATAATCATCATCATAATCATCATCATAATCATCATCAAAATCATCATCATAATCATGAGCATAATCATCATCATAATCGTCATCATAATCATCATCACGATCATCATCATAATCATCATCAAAATCATCATCATGATCATCATCATAATCATCATCATAATCGTCATCATTATAGTCATCATGATCGTCATCATAATGATCATCATAGTCATCATCATAATAGTCATCATAATCGTCATCATTATAGTCATCATAATCATCAGCATGATCATCATCATAATCATCATCAAAATCATCATCATAATCGTCATCATAATCATCATCATAATCATCATCATAACCGTCATCGTAATCATCATCATAATCATCATCATAATCATCATCATAATCATGAGCATAATCATCATCATAATCGTCATCATAATCATCATCATAGTCATCATCATAATAGTCATCATAATCGTCATCATAATCGTCATCATTATAGTCATCATAATCGTCATCATAATCATCATCATAATCATCATCATAATCGTCATCATTATAGTCATCATGATCGTCATCATAATGATCATCATAGTCATCATCATAATAGTCATCATAATCGTCATCATTATAGTCATCATAATCATCAGCATGATCATCATCATAATCATCATCAAAATCATCATCATAATCGTCATCATAATCATCATCATAATCATCATCATAACCGTCATCGTAATCATCATCATAATCATCATCATAATCATCATCATAATCATCATCATAATCATCATCATAATCATCATCATAATCATCATCATAATCATCATCATAATCATCATCATAATCATCATCATAATCATCATCATAATCATCATCAAGATCATGATCATAATCATGAGCATAATCATCATCACAATCGTCATCATAATCATCATCATTATCATCATCAGAATCATCATCAAAATCATCATCATAACCGTCATCGTAATCATCATCATAATCATCATCATAATCATCATCATAATCATCATCATAATCATCATCATAATCATCATCATAATCATCGTTATAATTCATCATCATAATCATCATCATAATCATCATCATAACCGTCATCGTAATCATCATCAGAATCATCATCATAATCGTCATCATAATCATCATCATAATCATCATCATAATCATCATCATAATCATCATCATAATCATCATCAGAATCATCATCATAACCGTCATCGTAATCATCATCAGAATCATCATCATAATCGTCATTATAATCATCATCATAATCATCATCATAATCATCATCATAATCATCATCAGAATCATCATCAGAATCATCATCATAATCATGAGCATAATCATCATCATAATCATCATCATAATCACCATCATAATCATCATCATAACCGTCATCGTAATCATCATCATAATCATGAGCATAATCATCATCGTAATCGTCATCATAATCATCATCATAGTCATCATCATAAAAGTCATCATAATCATCATCATAATCGTCATCATTATAGTCATCATAATCGTCATCATAATGATCATCATAGTCATCATCATAATAGTCATCATAATCGTCATCATTATAGTCATCATAATCATCAGCATGATCATCATCATAATCATCATCAAAATCATCATCATAATCATCATCATAATCATCATCATTATCATCATCAAAATCATCATCATCATCATCATCATAATCATCATCATAATCATCATCCTAATCATCATCATAACCGTCATCGTAATCATCATCATAATCATCATCAAAATCATCATCATAATCGTCATCATAATCATCATCATAATCATCATCATAACCGTCATCGTAATCATCATCATAATCATCATCATAATCATCATCATAATCATCATCATAATCATCATCATAATCATCATCATAATCATCATCATAATCATCATCATAATCATCATCATAATCATCATCATAATCATCATCATAATCATCATCAAGATCATGATCATAATCATGAGCATAATCATCATCACAATCGTCATCATAATCATCATCATTATCATCATCAGAATCATCATCAAAATCAGCATCATAACCGTCATCGTAATCATCATCATAATCATCATCATAATCATCATCATAATCATCATCATAATCATCATCATAATCATCGTTATAATTCATCATCATAATCATCATCATAATCATCATCATAACCGTCATCGTAATCATCATCAGAATCATCATCATAATCGTCATCATAATCATCATCATAATCATCATCATAATCATCATCATAATCATCATCATAATCATCATCAGAATCATCATCATAACCGTCATCGTAATCATCATCATAGTCATCATCATAATAGTCATCATAATCGTCATCATTATAGTCATCATAATCATCAGCACGATCATCATCATAATCATCATCAAAATCATCATCATAATCGTCATCATAATGATCATCATAGTCATCATCATAATAGTCATCATAATCGTCATCATAATGATCATCATAGTCATCATCATAATAGTCATCATAATCGTCATCATTATAGTCATCATAATCATCAGCATGATCGTCATCATAATCGTCATCAAAATCATCATCATAATCGTCATCATAATCATCATCATAATCATCATCATAACCGTCATCGTAATCATCATCATAATCATCATCATAATCATCATCATAATCATCATCATAATCATCATCATAATCATCATCATAATCATCATCATAATCATCATCATAATCATCATCATAATCATCATCATAATCATCATCAAGATCATCATCATAATCATGAGCATAATCATCATCACAATCGTCATCATAATCATCATCATTATCATCATCAGAATCATCATCATAATCGTCATCATAATGATCATCATAATCATCATCAGAATCATCATCATAATCATGAGCATAATCATCATCATAATCGTCATCATAATCATCATCATAGTCATCATCATAATAGTCATCATAATCGTCGTCATAATGATCATCATAATCATCATCAGAATCATCATCATAATCATGAGCATAATCATCATCATAATCGTCATCATATTCATCATCATAGTCATCATCATAATAGTCATCATAATCGTCGTCATAATCGTCATCATTATAGTCATCATAATCGTCATCATAATCATCAGCATAGTTATCATCATAATAGTCATCATAATCGTCATCATTATAGTCATCATAATCATCATCATGATCATCATCATAATCATCATCATAATCATCATCATAATCATCATCATAATCATCATCATTATCATCATCAAAATCATCATCATCATCATCATCATAATCATCATCATAATCATCATCATAATCATCATCATAACCGTCATCATAATCATCATCATAATCATCATCATAATCATCATCATAACCGTCATCGTAATCATCATCATAATCATCATCATAATCATCATCATAACCGTCATCGTAATCATCATCAAAATCATCATCATAATCATGAGCATAATCATCATCATGATTATCATCATGATTATCATCATAATCATCATCATAATCATCATCAAAATCATCATCATAATCATGAGCATAATCATCATCGTAATCGTCATCATAATCATCATCATAATCATCATCATAATCATCATCATAATCATCATCATAATCATCATCAAGATCATCATCATAATCATGAGCATAATCATCATCACAATCGTCATCATAATCATCATCATTATCATCATCAGAATCATCATCATAATCGTCATCATAATGATCATCATAATCATCATCAGAATCATCATCATAATCATGAGCATAATCATCATCATAATCGTCATCATAATCATCATCATAGTCATCATCATAATAGTCATCATAATCGTCGTCATAATCGTCATCATTATAGTCATCATAATCGTCATCATAATCATCAGCATAGTTATCATCATAATAGTCATCATAATCGTCATCATTATAGTCATCATAATCATCATCATGATCATCATCATAATCATCATCATAATCATCATCATAATCATCATCATAATCATCATCATTATCATCATCAAAATCATCATCATAACCGTCATCGTAATCATCATCAAAATCATCATCATAATCATGAGCATAATCATCATCATGATTATCATCATGATTATCATCATAATCATCATCATAATCATCATCAAAATCATCATCATAATCATGAGCATAATCATCATCGTAATCGTCATCATAATCATCATCATAGTCATCATCATAATAGTCATCATAATCGTGATCATTATAGTCATCATAATCGTCATCATAATCATCATTATAGTCATCATCATAATAGTCATCATGATTGTCATCGTAATCGTCATCATTACAGTCATCGTAATCGTCATCATAATCATCATCATAGTCATCATCATAATCAGCATCATAATCATCATCATAATCGTCATCATAATCATCATCATAATCATCATCATAATCATCACCATAATCATCATCATAATCATCATCATAATCATCATCATAATCATCGTTATAATTCATCATCATAATCATCATCATAATCATCATCATAACCGTCATCGTAATCATCATCAGAATCATCATCATAATCGTCATCATAATCATCATCATAATCATCATCATAATCATCATCATAATCATCATCATAATCATCATCAGAATCATCATCATAACCGTCATCGTAATCATCATTAGAATCATCATCATAATCGTCATCATAATCATCATCATAATCATCATCATAATCATCATCATAATCATCATCATAATCATCATCATAATCATCATCATAATCATCATCATGATTATCATCATAATCATCATCAAAATCATCATCATAATCATGAGCATAATCATCATCGTAATCGTCATCATAATCATCATCATAGTCATCATCATAATAGTCATCATAATCGTCATCATTATAGTCATCATAATCATCAGCATGATCATCATCATAATCATCATCAAAATCATCATTATAACCGTCATCGTAATCATCATCATAATCATCATCATAATCATCATCATAATCATCATCATAATCATCATCATAATTATCATCATAATCATCATCATAATCATCATCAAAATCATCATCATAATCATGAGCATAATCATCATCGTAATCGTCATCATAATCATCATCATAGTCATCATCATAATAGTCATCATAATCGTCGTCATAATCGTCATCATTATAGTCATCATAATCGTCATCATAATCATCAGCATAGTTATCATCATAATAGTCATCATAATCGTCATCATTATAGTCATCATAATCATCATCATGATCATCATCATAATCATCATCATAATCATCATCATAATCATCATCATAATCATCATCATTATCATCATCAAAATCATCATCATCATCATCATCATAATCATCATCATAATCATCATCATAATCATCATCATAATCATCATCATAATCATCATCATAATCATCATCATAATCATCGTTATAATTCATCATCATAATCATCATCATAATCATCATCATAACCGTCATCGTAATCATCATTAGAATCATCATCATAATCGTCATCATAATCATCATCATAATCATCATCATAATCATCATCATAATCATCATCATAATCATCATCATAATCATCATCATAATCATCATCATAATCATCATCATGATTATCATCATAATCATCATCATAATCATCATCAAAATCATCATCATAATCATGAGCATAATCATCATCGTAATCGTCATCATAATCATCATCATAGTCATCATCATAATAGTCATCATAATCGTCATCATTATAGTCATCATAATCATCAGCATGATCATCATCATAATCATCATCAAAATCATCATTATAACCGTCATCGTAATCATCATCATAATCATCATCATAATCATCATCATAATCATCATCATAATCATCATCATAATTATCATCATAATCATCATCATAATCATCATCAAAATCATCATCATAATCATGAGCATAATCATCATCGTAATCGTCATCATAATCATCATCATAGTCATCATCATAATAGTCATCATAATCGTCGTCATAATCGTCATCATTATAGTCATCATAATCGTCATCATAATCATCAGCATAGTTATCATCATAATAGTCATCATAATCGTCATCATTATAGTCATCATAATCATCATCATGATCATCATCATAATCATCATCATAATCATCATCATAATCATCATCATAATCATCATCATTATCATCATCAAAATCATCATCATCATCATCATCATAATCATCATCATAATCATCATCATAATCATCATCATAACCGTCATCGTAATCATCATCATAATCATCATCATAATCATCATCATTATCATCATCATAATCATCATAATAATCATCATCATAATCATCGTTATAATTTATCATCATAATCATGAGCATAATCGTCTTCATGGTCATCATCATAATCGTCATCATAATCTTCATAATAGTCATCATAATCGTCATCATTATAGTCATCATAATCAACATCATGATCATCATCATAATCATCATCATAATCATCATCATGATCATCATCATAATCATCATCATAATCATCATCATAACCGTCATCGTAATCATCATCATAATCATCATCATAATCATCATCATAATCATCATCATAATCATCATCATAATCATCATCATAATCATCATCATAATCATCATCATAATCATCATCAAAATCATCATCATAATCATGAGCATAATCATCATCATAATCGTCATCATAGTCATCATCATAATCATCATCATAATCGTCATCATTATAGTCATCATAATCGTCATCATAATCATCATCACGATCATCATCATAATCATCATCAAAATCATCATCATGATCATCATCATAATCATCATCATAATCATCATCATAATCATCATCAAAATCATCATCATAATCATGAGCATAATCATCATCATAATCGTCATCATAATCATCATCACGATCATCATCATAATCATCATCAAAATCATCATCATGATCATCATCATAATCATCATCATAATCGTCATCATTATAGTCATCATGATCGTCATCATAATGATCATCATAGTCATCATCATAATAGTCATCATAATCGTCATCATTATAGTCATCATAATCATCAGCATGATCATCATCATAATCATCATCAAAATCATCATCATAATCGTCATCATAATCATCATCATAATCATCATCATAACCGTCATCGTAATCATCATCATAATCATCATCATAATCATCATCATAATCATGAGCATAATCATCATCATAATCGTCATCATAATCATCATCATAGTCATCATCATAATAGTCATCATAATCGTCATCATAATCGTCATCATTATAGTCATCATAATCGTCATCATAATCATCATCATAATCATCATCATAATCGTCATCATTATAGTCATCATGATCGTCATCATAATGATCATCATAGTCATCATCATAATAGTCATCATAATCGTCATCATTATAGTCATCATAATCATCAGCATGATCATCATCATAATCATCATCAAAATCATCATCATAATCGTCATCATAATCATCATCATAATCATCATCATAACCGTCATCGTAATCATCATCATAATCATCATCATAATCATCATCATAATCATCATCATAATCATCATCATAATCATCATCATAATCATCATCATAATCATCATCATAATCATCATCATAATCATCATCATAATCATCATCATAATCATCATCAAGATCATGATCATAATCATGAGCATAATCATCATCACAATCGTCATCATAATCATGATCATTATCATCATCAGAATCATCATCAAAATCATCATCATAACCGTCATCGCAATCATCATCATAATCATCATCATAATCATCATCATAATCATCATCATAATCATCATCATAATCATCGTTATAATTCATCATCATAATCATCATCATAATCATCATCATAACCGTCATCGTAATCATCATCAGAATCATCATCATAATCGTCATCATAATCATCTTTATAATCATCATCATAATCATCATCATAATCGTCATCATTATAGTCATCATAATCGTCATCATAATGATCATCATAGTCATCATCATAATAGTCATCATAATCGTCATCATTATAGTCATCATAATCATCAGCATGATCATCATCATAATCATCATCAAAATCATCATCATAATCATCATCATAATCATCATCATAATCATCATCATAATCATCATCATAATCATCATCATAATCATCATCATAATCATCATCATAATCATCATCATAATCATCATCATAATCATCATCAAGATCATGATCATAATCATGAGCATAATCATCATCACAATCGTCATCATAATCATCATCATTATCATCATCAGAATCATCATCAAAATCATCATCATAACCGTCATCGTAATCATCATCATAATCATCATCATAATCATCATCATAATCATCATCATAATCATCATCATAATCATCGTTATAATTCATCATCATAATCATCATCATAATCATCATCATAACCGTCATCGTAATCATCATCAGAATCATCATCATAATCGTCATCATAATCATCATCATAATCATCATCATAATCATCATCATAATCATCATCATAATCATCATCAAAATCATCATCATAACCGTCATCGTAATCATCATCATAATCATCATCATAATCATCATCATAATCATCATCATAATCATCATCATAATCATCGTTATAATTCATCATCATAATCATCATCATAATCATCATCATAACCGTCATCGTAATCATCATCAGAATCATCATCATAATCGTCATCATAATCATCATCATAATCATCATCATAATCATCATCATAATCATCATCATAATCATCATCATAATCATCATCAGAATCATCATCATAACCGTCATCGTAATCATCATCAGAATCATCATCATAATCGTCATTATAATCATCATCATAATCATCATCATAATCATCATCATAATCATCATCAGAATCATCATCAGAATCATCATCATAATCATGAGCATAATCATCATCATAATCATCATCATAATCACCATCATAATCATCATCATAACCGTCATCGTAATCATCATCATAATCATGAGCATAATCATCATCGTAATCGTCATCATAATCATCATCATAGTCATCATCATAAAAGTCATCATAATCATCATCATAATCGTCATCATTATAGTCATCATAATCGTCATCATAATCATCATCATAGTCATCATCATAATAGTCATCATAATCGTCATCATTATAGTCATCATAATCATCAGCATGATCATCATCATAATCATCATCAAAATCATCATCATAATCATCATTATAATCATCATCATTATCATCATCAAAATCATCATCATCATCATCATCATAATCATCATCATAATCATCATCATAATCATCATCATAATCATCATCATAATCATCATCATAATCATCGTTATAATTCATCATCATAATCATCATCATAATCATCATCATAACCGTCATCGTAATCATCATCAGAATCATCATCATAATCATGAGCATAATCATCATCATAATCATCATCATAATCACCATCATAATCGTCATCATTATAGTCATCATAATCATCAGCATGATCATCATCATAATCATCATCAAAATCATCATCATAATCATCATCATAATCATCATCATTATCATCATCAAAATCATCATCATCATCATCATCATAATCATCATCATAATCATCATCCTAATCATCATCATAACCGTCATCGTAATCATCATCATAATCATCATCATAATCATCATCATAATCATCATCATAATCATCATCATAATCATCATCATAATCATCGTTATAATTCATCATCATAATCATGAGCATAATCGTCTTCATGGTCATCGTCATAATCGTCATCATAATCATCATAATAGTCATCATAATCGTCATCATTATAGTCATCATAATCAACATCATGATCATCATCATAATCATCATCATAATCATCATCATGATCATCATCATAATCATCATCATAATCATCATCATAACCGTCATCGTAATCATGAGCATAATCATCATCATAATCGTCATCATAGTCATCACCATAATCATCATCATAATCGTCATCATTATAGTCATCATAATCGTCATCATAATCATCATCACGATCATCATCATAATCATCATCATAATCATCATCATAATCATCATCAAAATCATCATCATAATCATGAGCATAATCATCATCATAATCGTCATCATAATCATCATCACGATCATCATCATAATCATCATCAAAATCATCATCATGATCATCATCATAATCATCATCATAACCGTCATCGTAATCATCATCAGAATCATCATCATAATCGTCATCATAATCATCATCATAATCATCATCATAATCATCATCATAATCATCATCATAATCATCATCAAAATCATCATCATAATCATGAGCATAATCATCATCATAATCGTCATCATAAGCATCATCACGATCATCATCATAATCATCATCAAAATCATCATCATGATCATCATCATAATCATCATCATAACCGTCATCAAAATCATCATCATAATCATGAGCATAATCATCATCATAATCGTCATCATAATCATCATCACGATCATCATCATAATCATCATCAAAATCATCATCATAATCATGAGCATAATCATCATCATAATCGTCATCATAGTCATCACCATAATCATCATCATAATCGTCATCATTATAGTCATCATGATCGTCATCATAATCATCATCATAATCGTCATCATAATAGTCATCATAATCGTCATCATTATAGTCATCATAATCATCAGCATGATCATCATCATAATCATCATCAAAATCATCATCATAATCGTCATCATAATCATCATCATAATCATCATCATAACCGTCATCGTAATCATCATCATAATCATCATCATAATCATCATCATAATCATGAGCATAATCATCATCATAATCGTCATCATAATCATCATCATAGTCATCATCATAATAGTCATCATAATCGTCATCATAATCGTCATCATTATAGTCATCATAATCGTCATCATAATCATCATCATAATCATCATCATAATCGTCATCATTATAGTCATCATGATCGTCATCATAATGATCATCATAGTCATCATCATAATAGTCATCATAATCGTCATCATTATAGTCATCATAATCATCAGCATGATCATCATCATAATCATCATCAAAATCATCATCATAATCGTCATCATAATCATCATCATAATCATCATCATAACCGTCATCGTAATCATCATCATAATCATCATCATAATCATCATCATAATCATCATCATAATCATCATCATAATCATCATCAAGATCATGATCATAATCATGAGCATAATCATCATCACAATCGTCATCATAATCATCATCATTATCATCATCAGAATCATCATCAAAATCATCATCATAACCGTCATCGTAATCATCATCATAATCATCATCATAATCATCATCATAATCATCATCATAATCATCATCATAATCATCGTTATAATTCATCATCATAATCATCATCATAATCATCATCATAACCGTCATCGTAATCATCATCAGAATCATCATCATAATCGTCATCATAATCATCATCATAATCATCATCATAATCATCATCATAATCATCATCATAATCATCGTTATAATTCATCATCATAATCATCATCATAATCATCATCATTACCGTCATCGTAATCATCATCAGAATCATCATCATAATCATCATCATAATCGTCATCAGAATCATCATCATAATCGTCATTATAATCATCATCATAATCATCATCATAATCATCATCATAATCATCATCAGAATCATCATCAGAATCATCATCATAATCATGAGCATAATCATCATCATAATCATCATCATAATCACCATCATAATCATCATCATAACCGTCATCGTAATCATCATCATAATCATGAGCATAATCATCATCGTAATCGTCATCATAATCATCATCATAGTCATCATCATAAAAGTCATCATAATCATCATCATAATCGTCATCATTATAGTCATCATAATCGTCATCATAATCATCATCATAGTCATCATCATAATAGTCATCATAATCGTCATCATTATAGTCATCATAATCATCAGCATGATCATCATCATAATCATCATCAAAATCATCATCATAATCATCATCATAATCATCATCATTATCATCATCAAAATCATCATCATCATCATCATCATAATCATCATCATAATCATCATCATAATCATCATCATAATCATCATCATAATCATCATCATAATCATCGTTATAATTCATCATCATAATCATCATCATAATCATCATCATTACCGTCATCGTAATCATCATCAGAATCATCATCATAATCATCATCATAATCATCATCATAATCATCATCATAATCATCATCATAATCATCGTTATAATTCATCATCATAATCATGAGCATAATCGTCTTCATGGTCATCGTCATAATCGTCATCATAATCATCATAATAGTCATCATAATCGTCATCATTATAGTCATCATAATCAACATCATGATCATCATCATAATCATCATCATAATCATCATCATGATCATCATCATAATCATCATCATAATCATCATCATAACCGTCATCGTAATTATCATCATAATCATCATCATAATCATGAGCATAATCATCATCATAATCATCATCATAATCATCATCATAACCGTCATCATAATCGTCATCATAATCATCATCATAGTCATCATCATAATAGTCATCATAATCGTGATCATTATAGTCATCATAATCGTCATCATAATCATCATTATAGTCATCATCATAATAGTCATCATGATCGTCATCGTAATCGTCATCATTACAGTCATCGTAATCGTCATCATAATCATCATCATAGTCATCATCATAATCAGCATCATAATCATCATCATAATCGTCATCATAATCATCATCATAATCATCATCATAATCATCACCATAATCATCATCATAATCATCATCATAATCATCATCATAATCATCGTTATAATTCATCATCATAATCATCATCATAATCATCATCATAACCGTCATCGTAATCATCATCAGAATCATCATCATAATCGTCATCATAATCATCATCATAATCATCATCATAATCATCATCATAATCATCATCATAATCATCATCAGAATCATCATCATAACCGTCATCGTAATCATCATTAGAATCATCATCATAATGGTCATCATAATCATCATCATAATCATCATCATAATCATCATCATAATCATCATCATAATCATCATCATAATCATCATCATAATCATCATCATGATTATCATCATAATCATCATCATAATCATCATCAAAATCATCATCATAATCATGAGCATAATCATCATCGTAATCGTCATCATAATCATCATCATAGTCATCATCATAATAGTCATCATAATCGTCATCATTATAGTCATCATAATCATCAGCATGATCATCATCATAATCATCATCAAAATCATCATTATAACCGTCATCGTAATCATCATCATAATCATCATCATAATCATCATCATAATCATCATCATAATCATCATCATAATTATCATCATAATCATCATCATAATCATCATCAAAATCATCATCATAATCATGAGCATAATCATCATCGTAATCGTCATCATAATCATCATCATAGTCATCATCATAATAGTCATCATAATCGTCGTCATAATCGTCATCATTATAGTCATCATAATCGTCATCATAATCATCAGCATAGTTATCATCATAATAGTCATCATAATCGTCATCATTATAGTCATCATAATCATCATCATGATCATCATCATAATCATCATCATAATCATCATCATAATCATCATCATAATCATCATCATTATCATCATCAAAATCATCATCATCATCATCATCATAATCATCATCATAATCATCATCATAATCATCATCATAATCATCATCATAATCATCATCATAATCATCATCATAATCATCGTTATAATTCATCATCATAATCATCATCATAATCATCATCATTACCGTCATCGTAATCATCATCAGAATCATCATCATAATCATCATCATAATCATCATCATAATCATCATCATAATCATCATCATAATCATCATCATAATCATCATCATAATCATCATCATAATCATCGTTATAATTCATCATCATAATCATCATCATAATCATCATCATTACCGTCATCGTAATCATCATCAGAATCATCATCATAATCATCATCATAATCATCATCATAATCATCATCATAATCATCATCATAATCATCGTTATAATTCATCATCATAATCATGAGCATAATCGTCTTCATGGTCATCGTCATAATCGTCATCATAATCATCATAATTGTCATCATAATCGTCATCATTATAGTCATCATAATCAACATCATGATCATCATCATAATCATCATCATAATCATCATCATGATCATCATCATAATCATCATCATAATCATCATCATAACCGTCATCGTAATCATCATCATAATCATCATCATAATCATGAGCATAATCATCATCATAATCATCATCATAATCATCATCATAATCATCATCATAATCATCATCATAATCATCATCATAATCATCATCATAACCGTCATCATAATCGTCATCATAATCATCATCATAGTCATCATCATAATAGTCATCATAATCGTGATCATTATAGTCATCATAATCGTCATCATAATCATCATTATAGTCATCATCATAATAGTCATCATGATCGTCATCGTAATCGTCATCATTACAGTCATCGTAATCTTCATCATAATCATCATCATAGTCATCATCATAATCAGCATCATAATCATCATCATAATCGTCATCATAATCATCATCATAATCATCATCATAATCATCACCATAATCATCATCATAATCATCATCATAATCATCATCATAATCATCGTTATAATTCATCATCATAATCATCATCATAATCATCATCATAACCGTCATCGTAATCATCATCAGAATCATCATCATAATCGTCATCATAATCATCATCATAATCATCATCATAATCATCATCATAATCATCATCATAATCATCATCAGAATCATCATCATAACCGTCATCGTAATCATCATTAGAATCATCATCATAATCGTCATCATAATCATCATCATAATCATCATCATAATCATCATCATAATCATCATCATAATCATCATCATAATCATCATCATAATCATCATCATAATCATCATCATAATCATCATCATGATTATCATCATAATCATCATCATAATCATCATCAAAATCATCATCATAATCATGAGCATAATCATCATCGTAATCGTCATCATAATCATCATCATAGTCATCATCATAATAGTCATCATAATCGTCATCATTATAGTCATCATAATCATCAGCATGATCATCATCATAATCATCATCAAAATCATCATTATAACCGTCATCGTAATCATCATCATAATCATCATCATAATCATCATCATAATCATCATCATAATCATCATCATAATTATCATCATAATCATCATCATAATCATCATCAAAATCATCATCATAATCATGAGCATAATCATCATAGTAATCGTCATCATAATCATCATCATAGTCATCATCATAATAGTCATCATAATCGTCGTCATAATCGTCATCATTATAGTCATCATAATCGTCATCATAATCATCAGCATAGTTATCATCATAATAGTCATCATAATCGTCATCATTATAGTCATCATAATCATCATCATGATCATCATCATAATCATCATCATAATCATCATCATAATCATCATCATAATCATCATCAATATCATCATCAAAATCATCATCATCATCATCATCATAATCATCATCATAATCATCATCATAATCATCATCATAACCGTCATCGTAATCATCATCATAATCATCATCATAATCATCATCATAATCATCATCATAATCATCATAATAATCATCATCATAATCATCGTTATAATTTATCATCATAATCATGAGCATAATCGACTTCATGGTCATCATCATAATCGTCATCATAATCTTCATAATAGTCATCATAATCGTCATCATTATAGTCATCATAATCAACATCATGATCATCATCATAATCATCATCATAATCATCATCATGATCATCATCATAATCATCATCATAATCATCATCATAACCGTCATCGTAATCATCATCATAATCATCATCATAATCATCATCATAATCATCATCATAATCATCATCATAATCATCATCATAATCATCATCATAATCATCATCATAATCATCATCAAAATCATCATCATAATCATGAGCATAATCATCATCATAATCGTCATCATAGTCATCATCATAATCATCATCATAATCGTCATCATTATAGTCATCATAATCGTCATCATAATCATCATCACGATCATCATCATAATCATCATCAAAATCATCATCATGATCATCATCATAATCATCATCATAATCATCATCATAATCATCATCAAAATCATCATCATAATCATGAGCATAATCATCATCATAATCATCATCAGAATCATCATCATAACCGTCATCGTAATCATCATCAGAATCATCATCATAATCGTCATTATAATCATCATCATAATCATCATCATAATCATCATCATAATCATCATCAGAATCATCATCAGAATCATCATCATAATCATGAGCATAATCATCATCATAATCATCATCATAATCACCATCATAATCATCATCATAACCGTCATCGTAATCATCATCATAATCATGAGCATAATCATCATCGTAATCGTCATCATAATCATCATCATAGTCATCATCATAAAAGTCATCATAATCATCATCATAATCGTCATCATTATAGTCATCATAATCGTCATCATAATCATCATCATAGTCATCATCATAATAGTCATCATAATCGTCATCATTATAGTCATCATAATCATCAGCATGATCATCATCATAATCATCATCAAAATCATCATCATAATCATCATTATAATCATCATCATTATCATCATCAAAATCATCATCATCATCATCATCATAATCATCATCATAATCATCATCATAATCATCATCATAATCATCATCATAATCATCATCATAATCATCGTTATAATTCATCATCATAATCATCATCATAATCATCATCATAACCGTCATCGTAATCATCATCAGAATCATCATCATAATCATGAGCATAATCATCATCATAATCATCATCATAATCACCATCATAATCGTCATCATTATAGTCATCATAATCATCAGCATGATCATCATCATAATCATCATCAAAATCATCATCATAATCATCATCATAATCATCATCATTATCATCATCAAAATCATCATCATCATCATCATCATAATCATCATCATAATCATCATCCTAATCATCATCATAACCGTCATCGTAATCATCATCATAATCATCATCATAATCATCATCATAATCATCATCATAATCATCATCATAATCATCATCATAATCATCGTTATAATTCATCATCATAATCATGAGCATAATCGTCTTCATGGTCATCGTCATAATCGTCATCATAATCATCATAATAGTCATCATAATCGTCATCATTATAGTCATCATAATCAACATCATGATCATCATCATAATCATCATCATAATCATCATCATGATCATCATCATAATCATCATCATAATCATCATCATAACCGTCATCGTAATCATGAGCATAATCATCATCATAATCGTCATCATAGTCATCACCATAATCATCATCATAATCGTCATCATTATAGTCATCATAATCGTCATCATAATCATCATCACGATCATCATCATAATCATCATCATAATCATCATCATAATCATCATCAAAATCATCATCATAATCATGAGCATAATCATCATCATAATCGTCATCATAATCATCATCACGATCATCATCATAATCATCATCAAAATCATCATCATGATCATCATCATAATCATCATCATAACCGTCATCGTAATCATCATCAGAATCATCATCATAATCGTCATCATAATCATCATCATAATCATCATCATAATCATCATCATAATCATCATCATAATCATCATCAAAATCATCATCATAATCATGAGCATAATCATCATCATAATCGTCATCATAAGCATCATCACGATCATCATCATAATCATCATCAAAATCATCATCATGATCATCATCATAATCATCATCATAACCGTCATCAAAATCATCATCATAATCATGAGCATAATCATCATCATAATCGTCATCATAATCATCATCACGATCATCATCATAATCATCATCAAAATCATCATCATAATCATGAGCATAATCATCATCATAATCGTCATCATAGTCATCACCATAATCATCATCATAATCGTCATCATTATAGTCATCATGATCGTCATCATAATCATCATCATAATCGTCATCATAATAGTCATCATAATCGTCATCATTATAGTCATCATAATCATCAGCATGATCATCATCATAATCATCATCAAAATCATCATCATAATCGTCATCATAATCATCATCATAATCATCATCATAACCGTCATCGTAATCATCATCATAATCATCATCATAATCATCATCATAATCATGAGCATAATCATCATCATAATCGTCATCATAATCATCATCATAGTCATCATCATAATAGTCATCATAATCGTCATCATAATCGTCATCATTATAGTCATCATAATCGTCATCATAATCATCATCATAATCATCATCATAATCGTCATCATTATAGTCATCATGATCGTCATCATAATGATCATCATAGTCATCATCATAATAGTCATCATAATCGTCATCATTATAGTCATCATAATCATCAGCATGATCATCATCATAATCATCATCAAAATCATCATCATAATCGTCATCATAATCATCATCATAATCATCATCATAACCGTCATCGTAATCATCATCATAATCATCATCATAATCATCATCATAATCATCATCATAATCATCATCATAATCATCATCAAGATCATGATCATAATCATGAGCATAATCATCATCACAATCGTCATCATAATCATCATCATTATCATCATCAGAATCATCATCAAAATCATCATCATAACCGTCATCGTAATCATCATCATAATCATCATCATAATCATCATCATAATCATCATCATAATCATCATCATAATCATCGTTATAATTCATCATCATAATCATCATCATAATCATCATCATAACCGTCATCGTAATCATCATCAGAATCATCATCATAATCGTCATCATAATCATCATCATAATCATCATCATAATCATCATCATAATCATCATCATAATCATCGTTATAATTCATCATCATAATCATCATCATAATCATCATCATTACCGTCATCGTAATCATCATCAGAATCATCATCATAATCATCATCATAATCGTCATCAGAATCATCATCATAATCGTCATTATAATCATCATCATAATCATCATCATAATCATCATCATAATCATCATCAGAATCATCATCAGAATCATCATCATAATCATGAGCATAATCATCATCATAATCATCATCATAATCACCATCATAATCATCATCATAACCGTCATCGTAATCATCATCATAATCATGAGCATAATCATCATCGTAATCGTCATCATAATCATCATCATAGTCATCATCATAAAAGTCATCATAATCATCATCATAATCGTCATCATTATAGTCATCATAATCGTCATCATAATCATCATCATAGTCATCATCATAATAGTCATCATAATCGTCATCATTATAGTCATCATAATCATCAGCATGATCATCATCATAATCATCATCAAAATCATCATCATAATCATCATCATAATCATCATCATTATCATCATCAAAATCATCATCATCATCATCATCATAATCATCATCATAATCATCATCATAATCATCATCATAATCATCATCATAATCATCATCATAATCATCATCATAATCATCATCATTACCGTCATCGTAATCATCATCAGAATCATCATCATAATCATCATCATAATCATCATCATAATCATCATCATAATCATCATCATAATCATCGTTATAATTCATCATCATAATCATGAGCATAATCGTCTTCATGGTCATCGTCATAATCGTCATCATAATCATCATAATAGTCATCATAATCGTCATCATTATAGTCATCATAATCAACATCATGATCATCATCATAATCATCATCATAATCATCATCATGATCATCATCATAATCATCATCATAATCATCATCATAACCGTCATCGTAATTATCATCATAATCATCATCATAATCATGAGCATAATCATCATCATAATCATCATCATAATCATCATCATAACCGTCATCATAATCGTCATCATAATCATCATCATAGTCATCATCATAATAGTCATCATAATCGTGATCATTATAGTCATCATAATCGTCATCATAATCATCATTATAGTCATCATCATAATAGTCATCATGATCGTCATCGTAATCGTCATCATTACAGTCATCGTAATCGTCATCATAATCATCATCATAGTCATCATCATAATCAGCATCATAATCATCATCATAATCGTCATCATAATCATCATCATAATCATCATCATAATCATCACCATAATCATCATCATAATCATCATCATAATCATCATCATAATCATCGTTATAATTCATCATCATAATCATCATCATAATCATCATCATAACCGTCATCGTAATCATCATCAGAATCATCATCATAATCGTCATCATAATCATCATCATAATCATCATCATAATCATCATCATAATCATCATCATAATCATCATCAGAATCATCATCATAACCGTCATCGTAATCATCATTAGAATCATCATCATAATGGTCATCATAATCATCATCATAATCATCATCATAATCATCATCATAATCATCATCATAATCATCATCATAATCATCATCATAATCATCATCATGATTATCATCATAATCATCATCATAATCATCATCAAAATCATCATCATAATCATGAGCATAATCATCATCGTAATCGTCATCATAATCATCATCATAGTCATCATCATAATAGTCATCATAATCGTCATCATTATAGTCATCATAATCATCAGCATGATCATCATCATAATCATCATCAAAATCATCATTATAACCGTCATCGTAATCATCATCATAATCATCATCATAATCATCATCATAATCATCATCATAATCATCATCATAATTATCATCATAATCATCATCATAATCATCATCAAAATCATCATCATAATCATGAGCATAATCATCATCGTAATCGTCATCATAATCATCATCATAGTCATCATCATAATAGTCATCATAATCGTCGTCATAATCGTCATCATTATAGTCATCATAATCGTCATCATAATCATCAGCATAGTTATCATCATAATAGTCATCATAATCGTCATCATTATAGTCATCATAATCATCATCATGATCATCATCATAATCATCATCATAATCATCATCATAATCATCATCATAATCATCATCATTATCATCATCAAAATCATCATCATCATCATCATCATAATCATCATCATAATCATCATCATAATCATCATCATAATCATCATCATAATCATCATCATAATCATCATCATAATCATCGTTATAATTCATCATCATAATCATCATCATAATCATCATCATTACCGTCATCGTAATCATCATCAGAATCATCATCATAATCATCATCATAATCATCATCATAATCATCATCATAATCATCATCATAATCATCATCATAATCATCATCATAATCATCATCATAATCATCGTTATAATTCATCATCATAATCATCATCATAATCATCATCATTACCGTCATCGTAATCATCATCAGAATCATCATCATAATCATCATCATAATCATCATCATAATCATCATCATAATCATCATCATAATCATCGTTATAATTCATCATCATAATCATGAGCATAATCGTCTTCATGGTCATCGTCATAATCGTCATCATAATCATCATAATTGTCATCATAATCGTCATCATTATAGTCATCATAATCAACATCATGATCATCATCATAATCATCATCATAATCATCATCATGATCATCATCATAATCATCATCATAATCATCATCATAACCGTCATCGTAATCATCATCATAATCATCATCATAATCATGAGCATAATCATCATCATAATCATCATCATAATCATCATCATAATCATCATCATAATCATCATCATAATCATCATCATAATCATCATCATAACCGTCATCATAATCGTCATCATAATCATCATCATAGTCATCATCATAATAGTCATCATAATCGTGATCATTATAGTCATCATAATCGTCATCATAATCATCATTATAGTCATCATCATAATAGTCATCATGATCGTCATCGTAATCGTCATCATTACAGTCATCGTAATCGTCATCATAATCATCATCATAGTCATCATCATAATCAGCATCATAATCATCATCATAATCGTCATCATAATCATCATCATAATCATCATCATAATCATCACCATAATCATCATCATAATCATCATCATAATCATCATCATAATCATCGTTATAATTCATCATCATAATCATCATCATAATCATCATCATAACCGTCATCGTAATCATCATCAGAATCATCATCATAATCGTCATCATAATCATCATCATAATCATCATCATAATCATCATCATAATCATCATCATAATCATCATCAGAATCATCATCATAACCGTCATCGTAATCATCATTAGAATCATCATCATAATCGTCATCATAATCATCATCATAATCATCATCATAATCATCATCATAATCATCATCATAATCATCATCATAATCATCATCATAATCATCATCATAATCATCATCATAATCATCATCATGATTATCATCATAATCATCATCATAATCATCATCAAAATCATCATCATAATCATGAGCATAATCATCATCGTAATCGTCATCATAATCATCATCATAGTCATCATCATAATAGTCATCATAATCGTCATCATTATAGTCATCATAATCATCAGCATGATCATCATCATAATCATCATCAAAATCATCATTATAACCGTCATCGTAATCATCATCATAATCATCATCATAATCATCATCATAATCATCATCATAATCATCATCATAATTATCATCATAATCATCATCATAATCATCATCAAAATCATCATCATAATCATGAGCATAATCATCATAGTAATCGTCATCATAATCATCATCATAGTCATCATCATAATAGTCATCATAATCGTCGTCATAATCGTCATCATTATAGTCATCATAATCGTCATCATAATCATCAGCATAGTTATCATCATAATAGTCATCATAATCGTCATCATTATAGTCATCATAATCATCATCATGATCATCATCATAATCATCATCATAATCATCATCATAATCATCATCATAATCATCATCAATATCATCATCAAAATCATCATCATCATCATCATCATAATCATCATCATAATCATCATCATAATCATCATCATAACCGTCATCGTAATCATCATCATAATCATCATCATAATCATCATCATAATCATCATCATAATCATCATAATAATCATCATCATAATCATCGTTATAATTTATCATCATAATCATGAGCATAATCGACTTCATGGTCATCATCATAATCGTCATCATAATCTTCATAATAGTCATCATAATCGTCATCATTATAGTCATCATAATCAACATCATGATCATCATCATAATCATCATCATAATCATCATCATGATCATCATCATAATCATCATCATAATCATCATCATAACCGTCATCGTAATCATCATCATAATCATCATCATAATCATCATCATAATCATCATCATAATCATCATCATAATCATCATCATAATCATCATCATAATCATCATCATAATCATCATCAAAATCATCATCATAATCATGAGCATAATCATCATCATAATCGTCATCATAGTCATCATCATAATCATCATCATAATCGTCATCATTATAGTCATCATAATCGTCATCATAATCATCATCACGATCATCATCATAATCATCATCAAAATCATCATCATGATCATCATCATAATCATCATCATAATCATCATCATAATCATCATCAAAATCATCATCATAATCATGAGCATAATCATCATCATAATCGTCATCATAATCATCATCACGATCATCATCATAATCATCATCAAAATCATCATCATGATCATCATCATAATCATCATCATAATCGTCATCATTATAGTCATCATGATCGTCATCATAATGATCATCATAGTCATCATCATAATAGTCATCATAATCGTCATCATTATAGTCATCATAATCATCAGCATGATCATCATCATAATCATCATCAAAATCATCATCATAATCGTCATCATAATCATCATCATAATCATCATCATAACCGTCATCGTAATCATCATCATAATCATCATCATAATCATCATCATAATCATGAGCATAATCATCATCATAATCGTCATCATAATCATCATCATAGTCATCATCATAATAGTCATCATAATCGTCATCATAATCGTCATCATTATAGTCATCATAATCGTCATCATAATCATCATCATAATCATCATCATAATCGTCATCATTATAGTCATCATGATCGTCATCATAATGATCATCATAGTCATCATCATAATAGTCATCATAATCGTCATCATTATAGTCATCATAATCATCAGCATGATCATCATCATAATCATCATCAAAATCATCATCATAATCGTCATCATAATCATCATCATAATCATCATCATAACCGTCATCGTAATCATCATCATAATCATCATCATAATCATCATCATAATCATCATCATAATCATCATCATAATCATCATCATAATCATCATCATAATCATCATCATAATCATCATCATAATCATCATCATAATCATCATCATAATCATCATCAAGATCATGATCATAATCATGAGCATAATCATCATCACAATCGTCATCATAATCATCATCATTATCATCATCAGAATCAGCATCAAAATCATCATCATAACCGTCATCGTAATCATCATCATAATCATCATCATAATCATCATCATAATCATCATCATAATCATCATCATAATCATCATCATAACCGTCATCGTAATCATCATCAGAATCATCATCATAATCGTCATCATAATCATCATCATAATCATCATCATAATCATCATCATAATCATCATCATAATCATCATCAGAATCATCATCATAACCGTCATCGTAATCATCATCAGAATCATCATCATAATCGTCATTATAATCATCATCATAATCATCATCATAATCATCATCATAATCATCATCAGAATCATCATCAGAATCATCATCATAATCATGAGCATAATCATCATCATAATCATCATCATAATCACCATCATAATCATCATCATAACCGTCATCGTAATCATCATCATAATCATGAGCATAATCATCATCGTAATCGTCATCATAATCATCATCATAGTCATCATCATAAAAGTCATCATAATCATCATCATAATCGTCATCATTATAGTCATCATAATCGTCATCATAATGATCATCATAGTCATCATCATAATAGTCATCATAATCGTCATCATTATAGTCACCATAATCATCAGCATGATCATCATCATAATCATCATCAAAATCATCATCATAATCATCATCATAATCATCATCATTATCATCATCAAAATCATCATCATCATCATCATCATAATCATCATCATAATCATCATCCTAATCATCATCATAACCGTCATCGTAATCATCATCATAATCATCATCAAAATCATCATCATAATCGTCATCATAATCATCATCATAATCATCATCATAACCGTCATCGTAATCATCATCATAATCATCATCATAATCATCATCATAATCATCATCATAATCATCATCATAATCATCATCATAATCATCATCATAATCATCATCATAATCATCATCATAATCATCATCATAATCATCATCAAGATCATGATCATAATCATGAGCATAATCATCATCACAATCGTCATCATAATCATCATCATTATCATCATCAGAATCATCATCAAAATCATCATCATAACCGTCATCGTAATCATCATCATAATCATCATCATAATCATCATCATAATCATCATCATAATCATCATCATAATCATCGTTATAATTCATCATCATAATCATCATCATAATCATCATCATAACCGTCATCGTAATCATCATCAGAATCATCATCATAATCGTCATCATAATCATCATCATAATCATCATCATAATCATCATCATAATCATCATCATAATCATCATCAGAATCATCATCATAACCGTCATCGTAATCATCATCATAGTCATCATCATAATAGTCATCATAATCGTCATCATTATAGTCATCATAATCATCAGCACGATCATCATCATAATCATCATCAAAATCATCATCATAATCGTCATCATAATGATCATCATAGTCATCATCATAATAGTCATCATAATCGTCATCATAATGATCATCATAGTCATCATCATAATAGTCATCATAATCGTCATCATTATAGTCATCATAATCATCAGCATGATCGTCATCATAATCGTCATCAAAATCATCATCATAATCGTCATCATAATCATCATCATAATCATCATCATAACCGTCATCGTAATCATCATCATAATCATCATCATAATCATCATCATAATCATCATCATAATCATCATCATAATCATCATCATAATCATCATCATAATCATCATCATAATCATCATCATAATCATCATCATAATCATCATCAAGATCATCATCATAATCATGAGCATAATCATCATCACAATCGTCATCATAATCATCATCATTATCATCATCAGAATCATCATCATAATCGTCATCATAATGATCATCATAATCATCATCAGAATCATCATCATAATCATGAGCATAATCATCATCATAATCGTCATCATAATCATCATCATAGTCATCATCATAATAGTCATCATAATCGTCGTCATAATGATCATCATAATCATCATCAGAATCATCATCATAATCATGAGCATAATCATCATCATAATCGTCATCATATTCATCATCATAGTCATCATCATAATAGTCATCATAATCGTCGTCATAATCGTCATCATTATAGTCATCATAATCGTCATCATAATCATCAGCATAGTTATCATCATAATAGTCATCATAATCGTCATCATTATAGTCATCATAATCATCATCATGATCATCATCATAATCATCATCATAATCATCATCATAATCATCATCATAATCATCATCATTATCATCATCAAAATCATCATCATCATCATCATCATAATCATCATCATAATCATCATCATAATCATCATCATAACCGTCATCATAATCATCATCATAATCATCATCATAATCATCATCATAACCGTCATCGTAATCATCATCATAATCATCATCATAATCATCATCATAACCGTCATCGTAATCATCATCAAAATCATCATCATAATCATGAGCATAATCATCATCATGATTATCATCATGATTATCATCATAATCATCATCATAATCATCATCAAAATCATCATCATAATCATGAGCATAATCATCATCGTAATCGTCATCATAATCATCATCATAATCATCATCATAATCATCATCATAATCATCATCATAATCATCATCAAGATCATCATCATAATCATGAGCATAATCATCATCACAATCGTCATCATAATCATCATCATTATCATCATCAGAATCATCATCATAATCGTCATCATAATGATCATCATAATCATCATCAGAATCATCATCATAATCATGAGCATAATCATCATCATAATCGTCATCATAATCATCATCATAGTCATCATCATAATAGTCATCATAATCGTCGTCATAATCGTCATCATTATAGTCATCATAATCGTCATCATAATCATCAGCATAGTTATCATCATAATAGTCATCATAATCGTCATCATTATAGTCATCATAATCATCATCATGATCATCATCATAATCATCATCATAATCATCATCATAATCATCATCATAATCATCATCATTATCATCATCAAAATCATCATCATAACCGTCATCGTAATCATCATCAAAATCATCATCATAATCATGAGCATAATCATCATCATGATTATCATCATGATTATCATCATAATCATCATCATAATCATCATCAAAATCATCATCATAATCATGAGCATAATCATCATCGTAATCGTCATCATAATCATCATCATAGTCATCATCATAATAGTCATCATAATCGTCATCATAATCATCATTATAGTCATCATCATAATAGTCATCATGATCGTCATCGTAATCGTCATCATTACAGTCATCGTAATCGTCATCATAATCATCATCATAGTCATCATCATAATCAGCATCATAATCATCATCATAATCGTCATCATAATCATCATCATAATCATCATCATAATCATCACCATAATCATCATCATAATCATCATCATAATCATCATCATAATCATCGTTATAATTCATCATCATAATCATCATCATAATCATCATCATAACCGTCATCGTAATCATCATCAGAATCATCATCATAATCGTCATCATAATCATCACCATAATCATCATCATAATCATCATCATAATCATCATCATAATCATCATCAGAATCATCATCATAACCGTCATCGTAATCATCATTAGAATCATCATCATAATCGTCATCATAATCATCATCATAATCATCATCATAATCATCATCATAATCATCATCATAATCATCATCATAATCATCATCATAATCATCATCATGATTATCATCATAATCATCATCAAAATCATCATCATAATCATGAGCATAATCATCATCGTAATCGTCATCATAATCATCATCATAGTCATCATCATAATAGTCATCATAATCGTCGTCATAATCGTCATCATTATAGTCATCATAATCGTCATCATAATCATCAGCATAGTTATCATCATAATAGTCATCATAATCGTCATCATTATAGTCATCATAATCATCATCATGATCATCATCATAATCATCATCATAATCATCATCATAATCATCATCATAATCATCATCATTATCATCATCAAAATCATCATCATCATCATCATCATAATCATCATCATAATCATCATCATAATCATCATCATAACCGTCATCATAATCATCATCATAATCATCATCATAATCATCATCATAACCGTCATCGTAATCATCATCATAATCATCATCATAATCATCATCATAACCGTCATCGTAATCATCATCAAAATCATCATCATAATCATGAGCATAATCATCATCATGATTATCATCATGATTATCATCATAATCATCATCATAATCATCATCAAAATCATCATCATAATCATGAGCATAATCATCATCGTAATCGTCATCATAATCATCATCATAATCATCATCATAATCATCATCATAATCATCATCATAATCATCATCAAGATCATCATCATAATCATGAGCATAATCATCATCACAATCGTCATCATAATCATCATCATTATCATCATCAGAATCATCATCATAATCGTCATCATAATGATCATCATAATCATCATCAGAATCATCATCATAATCATGAGCATAATCATCATCATAATCGTCATCATAATCATCATCATAGTCATCATCATAATAGTCATCATAATCGTCGTCATAATCGTCATCATTATAGTCATCATAATCGTCATCATAATCATCAGCATAGTTATCATCATAATAGTCATCATAATCGTCATCATTATAGTCATCATAATCATCATCATGATCATCATCATAATCATCATCATAATCATCATCATAATCATCATCATAATCATCATCATTATCATCATCAAAATCATCATCATAACCGTCATCGTAATCATCATCAAAATCATCATCATAATCATGAGCATAATCATCATCATGATTATCATCATGATTATCATCATAATCATCATCATAATCATCATCAAAATCATCATCATAATCATGAGCATAATCATCATCGTAATCGTCATCATAATCATCATCATAGTCATCATCATAATAGTCATCATAATCGTCATCATAATCATCATTATAGTCATCATCATAATAGTCATCATGATCGTCATCGTAATCGTCATCATTACAGTCATCGTAATCGTCATCATAATCATCATCATAGTCATCATCATAATCAGCATCATAATCATCATCATAATCGTCATCATAATCATCATCATAATCATCATCATAATCATCACCATAATCATCATCATAATCATCATCATAATCATCATCATAATCATCGTTATAATTCATCATCATAATCATCATCATAATCATCATCATAACCGTCATCGTAATCATCATCAGAATCATCATCATAATCGTCATCATAATCATCACCATAATCATCATCATAATCATCATCATAATCATCATCATAATCATCATCAGAATCATCATCATAACCGTCATCGTAATCATCATTAGAATCATCATCATAATCGTCATCATAATCATCATCATAATCATCATCATAATCATCATCATAATCATCATCATAATCATCATCATAATCATCATCATAATCATCATCATGATTATCATCATAATCATCATCAAAATCATCATCATAATCATGAGCATAATCATCATCGTAATCGTCATCATAATCATCATCATAGTCATCATCATAATAGTCATCATAATCGTCGTCATAATCGTCATCATTATAGTCATCATAATCGTCATCATAATCATCAGCATAGTTATCATCATAATAGTCATCATAATCGTCATCATTATAGTCATCATAATCATCATCATGATCATCATCATAATCATCATCATAATCATCATCATAATCATCATCATAATCATCATCATTATCATCATCAAAATCATCATCATCATCATCATCATAATCATCATCATAATCATCATCATAATCATCATCATAATCATCATCATAATCATCATCATAATCATCATCATAATCATCGTTATAATTCATCATCATAATCATCATCATAATCATCATCATTACCGTCATCGTAATCATCATCAGAATCATCATCATAATCATCATCATAATCATCATCATAATCATCATCATAATCATCATCATAATCATCATCATAATCATCATCATAATCATCATCATAATCATCGTTATAATTCATCATCATAATCATCATCATAATCATCATCATTACCGTCATCGTAATCATCATCAGAATCATCATCATAATCATCATCATAATCATCATCATAATCATCATCATAATCATCATCATAATCATCGTTATAATTCATCATCATAATCATGAGCATAATCGTCTTCATGGTCATCGTCATAATCGTCATCATAATCATCATAATTGTCATCATAATCGTCATCATTATAGTCATCATAATCAACATCATGATCATCATCATAATCATCATCATAATCATCATCATGATCATCATCATAATCATCATCATAATCATCATCATAACCGTCATCGTAATCATCATCATAATCATCATCATAATCATGAGCATAATCATCATCATAATCATCATCATAATCATCATCATAATCATCATCATAATCATCATCATAATCATCATCATAATCATCATCATAACCGTCATCATAATCGTCATCATAATCATCATCATAGTCATCATCATAATAGTCATCATAATCGTGATCATTATAGTCATCATAATCGTCATCATAATCATCATTATAGTCATCATCATAATAGTCATCATGATCGTCATCGTAATCGTCATCATTACAGTCATCGTAATCGTCATCATAATCATCATCATAGTCATCATCATAATCAGCATCATAATCATCATCATAATCGTCATCATAATCATCATCATAATCATCATCATAATCATCACCATAATCATCATCATAATCATCATCATAATCATCATCATAATCATCGTTATAATTCATCATCATAATCATCATCATAATCATCATCATAACCGTCATCGTAATCATCATCAGAATCATCATCATAATCGTCATCATAATCATCACCATAATCATCATCATAATCATCATCATAATCATCATCATAATCATCATCAGAATCATCATCATAACCGTCATCGTAATCATCATTAGAATCATCATCATAATCGTCATCATAATCATCATCATAATCATCATCATAATCATCATCATAATCATCATCATAATCATCATCATAATCATCATCATAATCATCATCATGATTATCATCATAATCATCATCAAAATCATCATCATAATCATGAGCATAATCATCATCGTAATCGTCATCATAATCATCATCATAGTCATCATCATAATAGTCATCATAATCGTCATCATTATAGTCATCATAATCATCAGCATGATCATCATCATAATCATCATCAAAATCATCATTATAACCGTCATCGTAATCATCATCATAATCATCATCATAATCATCATCATAATCATCATCATAATCATCATCATAATTATCATCATAATCATCATCATAATCATCATCAAAATCATCATCATAATCATGAGCATAATCATCATCGTAATCGTCATCATAATCATCATCATAGTCATCATCATAATAGTCATCATAATCGTCGTCATAATCGTCATCATTATAGTCATCATAATCGTCATCATAATCATCAGCATAGTTATCATCATAATAGTCATCATAATCGTCATCATTATAGTCATCATAATCATCATCATGATCATCATCATAATCATCATCATAATCATCATCATAATCATCATCATAATCATCATCATTATCATCATCAAAATCATCATCATCATCATCATCATAATCATCATCATAATCATCATCATAATCATCATCATAATCATCATCATAATCATCATCATAATCATCATCATAATCATCGTTATAATTCATCATCATAATCATCATCATAATCATCATCATTACCGTCATCGTAATCATCATCAGAATCATCATCATAATCATCATCATAATCATCATCATAATCATCATCATAATCATCATCATAATCATCATCATAATCATCATCATAATCATCATCATAATCATCATCATAATCATCATCATAATCATCGTTATAATTCATCATCATAATCATCATCATAATCATCATCATTACCGTCATCGTAATCATCATCAGAATCATCATCATAATCATCATCATAATCATCATCATAATCATCATCATAATCATCATCATAATCATCGTTATAATTCATCATCATAATCATGAGCATAATCGTCTTCATGGTCATCGTCATAATCGTCATCATAATCATCATAATTGTCATCATAATCGTCATCATTATAGTCATCATAATCAACATCATGATCATCATCATAATCATCATCATAATCATCATCATGATCATCATCATAATCATCATCATAATCATCATCATAACCGTCATCGTAATCATCATCATAATCATCATCATAATCATGAGCATAATCATCATCATAATCATCATCATAATCATCATCATAATCATCATCATAATCATCATCATAATCATCATCATAATCATCATCATAACCGTCATCATAATCGTCATCATAATCATCATCATAGTCATCATCATAATAGTCATCATAATCGTGATCATTATAGTCATCATAATCGTCATCATAATCATCATTATAGTCATCATCATAATAGTCATCATGATCGTCATCGTAATCGTCATCATTACAGTCATCGTAATCGTCATCATAATCATCATCATAGTCATCATCATAATCAGCATCATAATCATCATCATAATCGTCATCATAATCATCATCATAATCATCATCATAATCATCACCATAATCATCATCATAATCATCATCATAATCATCATCATAATCATCGTTATAATTCATCATCATAATCATCATCATAATCATCATCATAACCGTCATCGTAATCATCATCAGAATCATCATCATAATCGTCATCATAATCATCATCATAATCATCATCATAATCATCATCATAATCATCATCATAATCATCATCAGAATCATCATCATAACCGTCATCGTAATCATCATTAGAATCATCATCATAATCGTCATCATAATCATCATCATAATCATCATCATAATCATCATCATAATCATCATCATAATCATCATCATAATCATCATCATAATCATCATCATAATCATCATCATGATTATCATCATAATCATCATCATAATCATCATCAAAATCATCATCATAATCATGAGCATAATCATCATCGTAATCGTCATCATAATCATCATCATAGTCATCATCATAATAGTCATCATAATCGTCATCATTATAGTCATCATAATCATCAGCATGATCATCATCATAATCATCATCAAAATCATCATTATAACCGTCATCGTAATCATCATCATAATCATCATCATAATCATTATCATAATCATCATCATAATCATCATCATAATTATCATCATAATCATCATCATAATCATCATCAAAATCATCATCATAATCATGAGCATAATCATCATCGTAATCGTCATCATAATCATCATCATAGTCATCATCATAATAGTCATCATAATCGTCGTCATAATCGTCATCATTATAGTCATCATAATCGTCATCATAATCATCAGCATAGTTATCATCATAATAGTCATCATAATCGTCATCATTATAGTCATCATAATCATCATCATGATCATCATCATAATCATCATCATAATCATCATCATAATCATCATCATAATCATCATCATTATCATCATCAAAATCATCATCATCATCATCATCATAATCATCATCATAATCATCATCATAATCATCATCATAACCGTCATCGTAATCATCATCATAATCATCATCATAATCATCATCATTATCATCATCATAATCATCATAATAATCATCATCATAATCGTCATCATAATCTTCATAATAGTCATCATAATCGTCATCATTATAGTCATCATAATCAACATCATGATCATCATCATAATCATCATCATAATCATCATCATGATCATCATCATAATCATCATCATAATCATCATCATAACCGTCATCGTAATCATCATCATAATCATCATCATAATCATCATCATAATCATCATCATAATCATCATCATAATCATCATCATAATCATCATCATAATCATCATCATAATCATCATCAAAATCATCATCATAATCATGAGCATAATCATCATCATAATCGTCATCATAGTCATCATCATAATCATCATCATAATCGTCATCATTATAGTCATCATAATCGTCATCATAATCATCATCACGATCATCATCATAATCATCATCAAAATCATCATCATGATCATCATCATAATCATCATCATAATCATCATCATAATCATCATCAAAATCATCATCATAATCATGAGCATAATCATCATCATAATCGTCATCATAATCATCATCACGATCATCATCATAATCATCATCAAAATCATCATCATGATCATCATCATAATCATCATCATAATCGTCATCATTATAGTCATCATGATCGTCATCATAATGATCATCATAGTCATCATCATAATAGTCATCATAATCGTCATCATTATAGTCATCATAATCATCAGCATGATCATCATCATAATCATCATCAAAATCATCATCATAATCGTCATCATAATCATCATCATAATCATCATCATAACCGTCATCGTAATCATCATCATAATCATCATCATAATCATCATCATAATCATGAGCATAATCATCATCATAATCGTCATCATAATCATCATCATAGTCATCATCATAATAGTCATCATAATCGTCATCATAATCGTCATCATTATAGTCATCATAATCGTCATCATAATCATCATCATAATCATCATCATAATCGTCATCATTATAGTCATCATGATCGTCATCATAATGATCATCATAGTCATCATCATAATAGTCATCATAATCGTCATCATTATAGTCATCATAATCATCAGCATGATCATCATCATAATCATCATCAAAATCATCATCATAATCGTCATCATAATCATCATCATAATCATCATCATAACCGTCATCGTAATCATCATCATAATCATCATCATAATCATCATCATAATCATCATCATAATCATCATCATAATCATCATCATAATCATCATCATAATCATCATCATAATCATCATCATAATCATCATCATAATCATCATCATAATCATCATCAAGATCATGATCATAATCATGAGCATAATCATCATCACAATCGTCATCATAATCATCATCATTATCATCATCAGAATCATCATCAAAATCATCATCATAACCGTCATCGTAATCATCATCATAATCATCATCATAATCATCATCATAATCATCATCATAATCATCATCATAATCATCGTTATAATTCATCATCATAAGCATCATCATAATCATCATCATAACCGTCATCGTAATCATCATCAGAATCATCATCATAATCGTCATCATAATCATCATTATAATCATCATCATAATCATCATCATAATCATCATCATAATCATCATCAGAATCATCATCATAACCGTCATCGTAATCATCATCAGAATCATCATCATAATCGTCATTATAATCATCATCATAATCATCATCATAATCATCATCATAATCATCATCAGAATCATCATCAGAATCATCATCATAATCATGAGCATAATCATCATCATAATCATCATCATAATCACCATCATAATCATCATCATAACCGTCATCGTAATCATCATCATAATCATGAGCATAATCATCATCGTAATCGTCATCATAATCATCATCATAGTCATTATCATAGTAGTCATCATAATCATCATCATAATCGTCATCATTATAGTCATCATAATCGTCATCATAATGATCATCATAGTCATCATCATAATAGTCATCATAATCGTCATCATTATAGTCATCATAATCATCAGCATGATCATCATCATAATCATCATCAAAATCATCATCATAATCATCATCATAATCATCATCATAATCATCATCATAATCATCATCATAATCATCATCATAATCATCATCATAATCATCATCATAATCATCATCATAATCATCATCATAATCATCATCAAGATCATGATCATAATCATGAGCATAATCATCATCACAATCGTCATCATAATCATCATCATTATCATCATCAGAATCATCATCAAAATCATCATCATAACCGTCATCGTAATCATCATCATAATCATCATCATAATCATCATCATAATCATCATCATAATCATCATCATAATCATCGTTATAATTCATCATCATAATCATCATCATAATCATCATCATAACCGTCATCGTAATCATCATCAGAATCATCATCATAATCGTCATCATAATCATCATCATAATCATCATCATAATCATCATCATAATCATCATCATAATCATCATCAGAATCATCATCATAACCGTCATCGTAATCATCATCATAGTCATCATCATAATAGTCATCATAATCGTCATCATTATAGTCATCATAATCATCAGCATGATTGTCATCATAATCATCATCAAAATCATCATCATAATCGTCATCATAATGATCATCATAGTCATCATCATAATAGTCATCATAATCGTCATCATTATAGTCATCATAATCATCAGCATGATCGTCATCATAATCGTCATCAAAATCATCATCATAATCGTCATCATAATCATCATCATAATCATCATCATAACCGTCATCGTAATCATCATCATAATCATCATCATAATCATCATCATAATCATCATCATAATCATCATCATAATCATCATCATAATCATCATCATAATCATCATCATAATCATCATCATAATCATCATCATAATCATCATCAAGATCATCATCATAATCATGAGCATAATCATCATCACAATCGTCATCATAATCATCATCATTATCATCATCATAATCATCATCATAATCATCATCATGATTATCATCATAATCATCATCATAATCATCATCAAAATCATCATCATAATCATGAGCATAATCATCATCGTAATCGTCATCATAATCATCATCATAGTCATCATCATAATAGTCATCATAATCGTCATCATTATAGTCATCATAATCATCAGCATGATCATCATCATAATCATCATCAAAATCATCATTATAACCGTCATCGTAATCATCATCATAATCATCATCATAATCATCATCATAATCATCATCATAATCATCATCATAATTATCATCATAATCATCATCATAATCATCATCAAAATCATCATCATAATCATGAGCATAATCATCATCGTAATCGTCATCATAATCATCATCATAGTCATCATCATAATAGTCATCATAATCGTCGTCATAATCGTCATCATTATAGTCATCATAATCGTCATCATAATCATCAGCATAGTTATCATCATAATAGTCATCATAATCGTCATCATTATAGTCATCATAATCATCATCATGATCATCATCATAATCATCATCATAATCATCATCATAATCATCATCATAATCATCATCATTATCATCATCAAAATCATCATCATCATCATCATCATAATCATCATCATAATCATCATCATAATCATCATCATAATCATCATCATAATCATCATCATAATCATCATCATAATCATCGTTATAATTCATCATCATAATCATCATCATAATCATCATCATTACCGTCATCGTAATCATCATCAGAATCATCATCATAATCATCATCATAATCATCATCATAATCATCATCATAATCATCATCATAATCATCATCATAATCATCATCATAATCATCATCATAATCATCGTTATAATTCATCATCATAATCATCATCATAATCATCATCATTACCGTCATCGTAATCATCATCAGAATCATCATCATAATCATCATCATAATCATCATCATAATCATCATCATAATCATCATCATAATCATCATCATAATCATCATCATAATCATCATCATAATCATCATCATAATCATCATCATAATCATCATCATGATCATCATCATAATCATCATCATAATCATCATCATAATCATCATCATAATCATCATCATTATCATCATCAAAATCATCATCATCATCATCATCATAATCATCATCATAATCATCATCATAATCATCATCATGATCATCATCATAATCATCATCATAATCATCATCATGATCATCATCATAATCATCATCATAATCATCATCATAACCGTCATCGTAATCATCATCATAATCATCATCATAATCATCATCATAATCATCATCATAATCATCATCATAACCGTCATCGTAATCATCATCATAATCATCATCATAATCATGAGCATAATCATCATCATAATCATCATCATAATCATCATCATAATCATCATCATAATCATCATCATAATCATCATCATAATCATCATCATAACCGTCATCATAATCGTCATCATAATCATCATCATAGTCATCATCATAATAGTCATCATAATCGTGATCATTATAGTCATCATAATCGTCATCATAATCATCATTATAGTCATCATCATAATAGTCATCATGATCGTCATCGTAATCGTCATCATTACAGTCATCGTAATCGTCATCATAATCATCATCATAGTCATCATCATAATCAGCATCATAATCATCATCATAATCGTCATCATAATCATCATCATAATCATCATCATAATCATCACCATAATCATCATCATAATCATCATCATAATCATCATCATAATCATCGTTATAATTCATCATCATAATCATCATCATAATCATCATCATAACCGTCATCGTAATCATCATCAGAATCATCATCATAATCGTCATCATAATCATCATCATAATCATCATCATAATCATCATCATAATCATCATCATAATCATCATCAGAATCATCATCATAACCGTCATCGTAATCATCATTAGAATCATCATCATAATCGTCATCATAATCATCATCATAATCATCATCATAATCATCATCATAATCATCATCATAATCATCATCATAATCATCATCATAATCATCATCATAATCATCATCATGATTATCATCATAATCATCATCATAATCATCATCAAAATCATCATCATAATCATGAGCATAATCATCATCGTAATCGTCATCATAATCATCATCATAGTCATCATCATAATAGTCATCATAATCGTCATCATTATAGTCATCATAATCATCAGCATGATCATCATCATAATCATCATCAAAATCATCATTATAACCGTCATCGTAATCATCATCATAATCATCATCATAATCATCATCATAATCATCATCATAATCATCATCATAATTAATCATCATAATCATCATCATAATCATCATCAAAATCATCATCATAATCATGAGCATAATCATCATAGTAATCGTCATCATAATCATCATCATAGTCATCATCATAATAGTCATCATAATCGTCGTCATAATCGTCATCATTATAGTCATCATAATCGTCATCATAATCATCAGCATAGTTATCATCATAATAGTCATCATAATCGTCATCATTATAGTCATCATAATCATCATCATGATCATCGTCATAATCATCATCATAATCATCATCATAATCATCATCATAATCATCATCAATATCATCATCAAAATCATCATCATCATCATCATCATAATCATCATCATAATCATCATCATAATCATCATCATAACCGTCATCGTAATCATCATCATAATCATCATCATAATCATCATCATAATCATCATCATAATCATCATAATAATCATCATCATAATCATCGTTATAATTTATCATCATAATCATGAGCATAATCGACTTCATGGTCATCATCATAATCGTCATCATAATCTTCATAATAGTCATCATAATCGTCATCATTATAGTCATCATAATCAACATCATGATCATCATCATAATCATCATCATAATCATCATCATGATCATCATCATAATCATCATCATAATCATCATCATAACCGTCATCGTAATCATCATCATAATCATCATCATAATCATCATCATAATCATCATCATAATCATCATCATAATCATCATCATAATCATCATCATAATCATCATCATAATCATCATCAAAATCATCATCATAATCATGAGCATAATCATCATCATAATCGTCATCATAGTCATCATCATAATCATCATCATAATCGTCATCATTATAGTCATCATAATCGTCATCATAATCATCATCACGATCATCATCATAATCATCATCAAAATCATCATCATGATCATCATCATAATCATCATCATAATCATCATCATAATCATCATCAAAATCATCATCATAATCATGAGCATAATCATCATCATAATCGTCATCATAATCATCATCACGATCATCATCATAATCATCATCAAAATCATCATCATGATCATCATCATAATCATCATCATAATCGTCATCATTATAGTCATCATGATCGTCATCATAATGATCATCATAGTCATCATCATAATAGTCATCATAATCGTCATCATTATAGTCATCATAATCATCAGCATGATCATCATCATAATCATCATCAAAATCATCATCATAATCGTCATCATAATCATCATCATAATCATCATCATAACCGTCATCGTAATCATCATCATAATCATCATCATAATCATCATCATAATCATGAGCATAATCATCATCATAATCGTCATCATAATCATCATCATAGTCATCATCATAATAGTCATCATAATCGTCATCATAATCGTCATCATTATAGTCATCATAATCGTCATCATAATCATCATCATAATCATCATCATAATCGTCATCATTATAGTCATCATGATCGTCATCATAATGATCATCATAGTCATCATCATAATAGTCATCATAATCGTCATCATTATAGTCATCATAATCATCAGCATGATCATCATCATAATCATCATCAAAATCATCATCATAATCGTCATCATAATCATCATCATAATCATCATCATAACCGTCATCGTAATCATCATCATAATCATCATCATAATCATCATCATAATCATCATCATAATCATCATCATAATCATCATCATAATCATCATCATAATCATCATCATAATCATCATCATAATCATCATCATAATCATCATCATAATCATCATCAAGATCATGATCATAATCATGAGCATAATCATCATCACAATCGTCATCATAATCATCATCATTATCATCATCAGAATCATCATCAAAATCATCATCATAACCGTCATCGTAATCATCATCATAATCATCATCATAATCATCATCATAATCATCATCATAATCATCATCATAATCATCATCATAACCGTCATCGTAATCATCATCAGAATCATCATCATAATCGTCATCATAATCATCATCATAATCATCATCATAATCATCATCATAATCATCATCATAATCATCATCAGAATCATCATCATAACCGTCATCGTAATCATCATCAGAATCATCATCATAATCGTCATTATAATCATCATCATAATCATCATCATAATCATCATCATAATCATCATCAGAATCATCATCAGAATCATCATCATAATCATGAGCATAATCATCATCATAATCATCATCATAATCACCATCATAATCATCATCATAACCGTCATCGTAATCATCATCATAATCATGAGCATAATCATCATCGTAATCGTCATCATAATCATCATCATAGTCATCATCATAAAAGTCATCATAATCATCATCATAATCGTCATCATTATAGTCATCATAATCGTCATCATAATGATCATCATAGTCATCATCATAATAGTCATCATAATCGTCATCATTATAGTCACCATAATCATCAGCATGATCATCATCATAATCATCATCAAAATCATCATCATAATCATCATCATAATCATCATCATTATCATCATCAAAATCATCATCATCATCATCATCATAATCATCATCATAATCATCATCCTAATCATCATCATAACCGTCATCGTAATCATCATCATAATCATCATCAAAATCATCATCATAATCGTCATCATAATCATCATCATAATCATCATCATAACCGTCATCGTAATCATCATCATAATCATCATCATAATCATCATCATAATCATCATCATAATCATCATCATAATCATCATCATAATCATCATCATAATCATCATCATAATCATCATCATAATCATCATCATAATCATCATCATAATCATCATCAAGATCATGATCATAATCATGAGCATAATCATCATCACAATCGTCATCATAATCATCATCATTATCATCATCAGAATCATCATCAAAATCATCATCATAACCGTCATCGTAATCATCATCATAATCATCATCATAATCATCATCATAATCATCATCATAATCATCATCATAATCATCGTTATAATTCATCATCATAATCATCATCATAATCATCATCATAACCGTCATCGTAATCATCATCAGAATCATCATCATAATCGTCATCATAATCATCATCATAATCATCATCATAATCATCATCATAATCATCATCATAATCATCATCAGAATCATCATCATAACCGTCATCGTAATCATCATCATAGTCATCATCATAATAGTCATCATAATCGTCATCATTATAGTCATCATAATCATCAGCACGATCATCATCATAATCATCATCAAAATCATCATCATAATCGTCATCATAATGATCATCATAGTCATCATCATAATAGTCATCATAATCGTCATCATAATGATCATCATAGTCATCATCATAATAGTCATCATAATCGTCATCATTATAGTCATCATAATCATCAGCATGATCGTCATCATAATCGTCATCAAAATCATCATCATAATCGTCATCATAATCATCATCATAATCATCATCATAACCGTCATCGTAATCATCATCATAATCATCATCATAATCATCATCATAATCATCATCATAATCATCATCATAATCATCATCATAATCATCATCATAATCATCATCATAATCATCATCATAATCATCATCATAATCATCATCAAGATCATCATCATAATCATGAGCATAATCATCATCACAATCGTCATCATAATCATCATCATTATCATCATCAGAATCATCATCATAATCGTCATCATAATGATCATCATAATCATCATCAGAATCATCATCATAATCATGAGCATAATCATCATCATAATCGTCATCATAATCATCATCATAGTCATCATCATAATAGTCATCATAATCGTCGTCATAATGATCATCATAATCATCATCAGAATCATCATCATAATCATGAGCATAATCATCATCATAATCGTCATCATATTCATCATCATAGTCATCATCATGATCATCATCATAATCATCATCATAATCGTCATCATTATAGTCATCATGATCGTCATCATAATGATCATCATAGTCATCATCATAATAGTCATCATAATCGTCATCATTATAGTCATCATAATCATCAGCATGATCATCATCATAATCATCATCAAAATCATCATCATAATCGTCATCATAATCATCATCATAATCATCATCATAACCGTCATCGTAATCATCATCATAATCATCATCATAATCATCATCATAATCATGAGCATAATCATCATCATAATCGTCATCATAATCATCATCATAGTCATCATCATAATAGTCATCATAATCGTCATCATAATCGTCATCATTATAGTCATCATAATCGTCATCATAATCATCATCATAATCATCATCATAATCGTCATCATTATAGTCATCATGATCGTCATCATAATGATCATCATAGTCATCATCATAATAGTCATCATAATCGTCATCATTATAGTCATCATAATCATCAGCATGATCATCATCATAATCATCATCAAAATCATCATCATAATCGTCATCATAATCATCATCATAATCATCATCATAACCGTCATCGTAATCATCATCATAATCATCATCATAATCATCATCATAATCATCATCATAATCATCATCATAATCATCATCATAATCATCATCATAATCATCATCATAATCATCATCATAATCATCATCATAATCATCATCATAATCATCATCAAGATCATGATCATAATCATGAGCATAATCATCATCACAATCGTCATCATAATCATCATCATTATCATCATCAGAATCATCATCAAAATCATCATCATAACCGTCATCGTAATCATCATCATAATCATCATCATAATCATCATCATAATCATCATCATAATCATCATCATAATCATCATCATAACCGTCATCGTAATCATCATCAGAATCATCATCATAATCGTCATCATAATCATCATCATAATCATCATCATAATCATCATCATAATCATCATCATAATCATCATCAGAATCATCATCATAACCGTCATCGTAATCATCATCAGAATCATCATCATAATCGTCATTATAATCATCATCATAATCATCATCATAATCATCATCATAATCATCATCAGAATCATCATCAGAATCATCATCATAATCATGAGCATAATCATCATCATAATCATCATCATAATCACCATCATAATCATCATCATAACCGTCATCGTAATCATCATCATAATCATGAGCATAATCATCATCGTAATCGTCATCATAATCATCATCATAGTCATCATCATAAAAGTCATCATAATCATCATCATAATCGTCATCATTATAGTCATCATAATCGTCATCATAATGATCATCATAGTCATCATCATAATAGTCATCATAATCGTCATCATTATAGTCACCATAATCATCAGCATGATCATCATCATAATCATCATCAAAATCATCATCATAATCATCATCATAATCATCATCATTATCATCATCAAAATCATCATCATCATCATCATCATAATCATCATCATAATCATCATCCTAATCATCATCATAACCGTCATCGTAATCATCATCATAATCATCATCAAAATCATCATCATAATCGTCATCATAATCATCATCATAATCATCATCATAACCGTCATCGTAATCATCATCATAATCATCATCATAATCATCATCATAATCATCATCATAATCATCATCATAATCATCATCATAATCATCATCATAATCATCATCATAATCATCATCATAATCATCATCATAATCATCATCATAATCATCATCAAGATCATGATCATAATCATGAGCATAATCATCATCACAATCGTCATCATAATCATCATCATTATCATCATCAGAATCATCATCAAAATCATCATCATAACCGTCATCGTAATCATCATCATAATCATCATCATAATCATCATCATAATCATCATCATAATCATCATCATAATCATCGTTATAATTCATCATCATAATCATCATCATAATCATCATCATAACCGTCATCGTAATCATCATCAGAATCATCATCATAATCGTCATCATAATCATCATCATAATCATCATCATAATCATCATCATAATCATCATCATAATCATCATCAGAATCATCATCATAACCGTCATCGTAATCATCATCATAGTCATCATCATAATAGTCATCATAATCGTCATCATTATAGTCATCATAATCATCAGCACGATCATCATCATAATCATCATCAAAATCATCATCATAATCGTCATCATAATGATCATCATAGTCATCATCATAATAGTCATCATAATCGTCATCATAATGATCATCATAGTCATCATCATAATAGTCATCATAATCGTCATCATTATAGTCATCATAATCATCAGCATGATCGTCATCATAATCGTCATCAAAATCATCATCATAATCGTCATCATAATCATCATCATAATCATCATCATAACCGTCATCGTAATCATCATCATAATCATCATCATAATCATCATCATAATCATCATCATAATCATCATCATAATCATCATCATAATCATCATCATAATCATCATCATAATCATCATCATAATCATCATCATAATCATCATCAAGATCATCATCATAATCATGAGCATAATCATCATCACAATCGTCATCATAATCATCATCATTATCATCATCAGAATCATCATCATAATCGTCATCATAATGATCATCATAATCATCATCAGAATCATCATCATAATCATGAGCATAATCATCATCATAATCGTCATCATAATCATCATCATAGTCATCATCATAATAGTCATCATAATCGTCGTCATAATGATCATCATAATCATCATCAGAATCATCATCATAATCATGAGCATAATCATCATCATAATCGTCATCATATTCATCATCATAGTCATCATCATAATAGTCATCATAATCGTCGTCATAATCGTCATCATTATAGTCATCATAATCGTCATCATAATCATCAGCATAGTTATCATCATAATAGTCATCATAATCGTCATCATTATAGTCATCATAATCATCATCATGATCATCATCATAATCATCATCATAATCATCATCATAATCATCATCATAATCATCATCATTATCATCATCAAAATCATCATCATCATCATCATCATAATCATCATCATAATCATCATCATAATCATCATCATAACCGTCATCATAATCATCATCATAATCATCATCATAATCATCATCATAACCGTCATCGTAATCATCATCATAATCATCATCATAATCATCATCATAACCGTCATCGTAATCATCATCAAAATCATCATCATAATCATGAGCATAATCATCATCATGATTATCATCATGATTATCATCATAATCATCATCATAATCATCATCAAAATCATCATCATAATCATGAGCATAATCATCATCGTAATCGTCATCATAATCATCATCATAATCATCATCATAATCATCATCATAATCATCATCATAATCATCATCAAGATCATCATCATAATCATGAGCATAATCATCATCACAATCGTCATCATAATCATCATCATTATCATCATCAGAATCATCATCATAATCGTCATCATAATGATCATCATAATCATCATCAGAATCATCATCATAATCATGAGCATAATCATCATCATAATCGTCATCATAATCATCATCATAGTCATCATCATAATAGTCATCATAATCGTCGTCATAATCGTCATCATTATAGTCATCATAATCGTCATCATAATCATCAGCATAGTTATCATCATAATAGTCATCATAATCGTCATCATTATAGTCATCATAATCATCATCATGATCATCATCATAATCATCATCATAATCATCATCATAATCATCATCATAATCATCATCATTATCATCATCAAAATCATCATCATAACCGTCATCGTAATCATCATCAAAATCATCATCATAATCATGAGCATAATCATCATCATGATTATCATCATGATTATCATCATAATCATCATCATAATCATCATCAAAATCATCATCATAATCATGAGCATAATCATCATCGTAATCGTCATCATAATCATCATCATAGTCATCATCATAATAGTCATCATAATCGTGATCATTATAGTCATCATAATCGTCATCATAATCATCATTATAGTCATCATCATAATAGTCATCATGATCGTCATCGTAATCGTCATCATTACAGTCATCGTAATCGTCATCATAATCATCATCATAGTCATCATCATAATCAGCATCATAATCATCATCATAATCGTCATCATAATCATCATCATAATCATCATCATAATCATCACCATAATCATCATCATAATCATCATCATAATCATCATCATAATCATCGTTATAATTCATCATCATAATCATCATCATAATCATCATCATAACCGTCATCGTAATCATCATCAGAATCATCATCATAATCGTCATCATAATCATCACCATAATCATCATCATAATCATCATCATAATCATCATCATAATCATCATCAGAATCATCATCATAACCGTCATCGTAATCATCATTAGAATCATCATCATAATCGTCATCATAATCATCATCATAATCATCATCATAATCATCATCATAATCATCATCATAATCATCATCATAATCATCATCATAATCATCATCATGATTATCATCATAATCATCATCAAAATCATCATCATAATCATGAGCATAATCATCATCGTAATCGTCATCATAATCATCATCATAGTCATCATCATAATAGTCATCATAATCGTCATCATTATAGTCATCATAATCATCAGCATGATCATCATCATAATCATCATCAAAATCATCATTATAACCGTCATCGTAATCATCATCATAATCATCATCATAATCATCATCATAATCATCATCATAATCATCATCATAATTATCATCATAATCATCATCATAATCATCATCAAAATCATCATCATAATCATGAGCATAATCATCATCGTAATCGTCATCATAATCATCATCATAGTCATCATCATAATAGTCATCATAATCGTCGTCATAATCGTCATCATTATAGTCATCATAATCGTCATCATAATCATCAGCATAGTTATCATCATAATAGTCATCATAATCGTCATCATTATAGTCATCATAATCATCATCATGATCATCATCATAATCATCATCATAATCATCATCATAATCATCATCATAATCATCATCATTATCATCATCAAAATCATCATCATCATCATCATCATAATCATCATCATAATCATCATCATAATCATCATCATAATCATCATCATAATCATCATCATAATCATCGTTATAATTCATCATCATAATCATGAGCATAATCGTCTTCATGGTCATCGTCATAATCGTCATCATAATCATCATAATTGTCATCATAATCGTCATCATTATAGTCATCATAATCAACATCATGATCATCATCATAATCATCATCATAATCATCATCATGATCATCATCATAATCATCATCATAATCATCATCATAACCGTCATCGTAATCATCATCATAATCATCATCATAATCATGAGCATAATCATCATCATAATCATCATCATAATCATCATCATAATCATCATCATAATCATCATCATAATCATCATCATAATCATCATCATAACCGTCATCATAATCGTCATCATAATCATCATCATAGTCATCATCATAATAGTCATCATAATCGTGATCATTATAGTCATCATAATCGTCATCATAATCATCATTATAGTCATCATCATAATAGTCATCATGATCGTCATCGTAATCGTCATCATTACAGTCATCGTAATCGTCATCATAATCATCATCATAGTCATCATCATAATCAGCATCATAATCATCATCATAATCGTCATCATAATCATCATCATAATCATCATCATAATCATCACCATAATCATCATCATAATCATCATCATAATCATCATCATAATCATCGTTATAATTCATCATCATAATCATCATCATAATCATCATCATAACCGTCATCGTAATCATCATCAGAATCATCATCATAATCGTCATCATAATCATCATCATAATCATCATCATAATCATCATCATAATCATCATCATAATCATCATCAGAATCATCATCATAACCGTCATCGTAATCATCATTAGAATCATCATCATAATCGTCATCATAATCATCATCATAATCATCATCATAATCATCATCATAATCATCATCATAATCATCATCATAATCATCATCATAATCATCATCATAATCATCATCATGATTATCATCATAATCATCATCATAATCATCATCAAAATCATCATCATAATCATGAGCATAATCATCATCGTAATCGTCATCATAATCATCATCATAGTCATCATCATAATAGTCATCATAATCGTCATCATTATAGTCATCATAATCATCAGCATGATCATCATCATAATCATCATCAAAATCATCATTATAACCGTCATCGTAATCATCATCATAATCATCATCATAATCATCATCATAATCATCATCATAATCATCATCATAATTATCATCATAATCATCATCATAATCATCATCAAAATCATCATCATAATCATGAGCATAATCATCATCGTAATCGTCATCATAATCATCATCATAGTCATCATCATAATAGTCATCATAATCGTCGTCATAATCGTCATCATTATAGTCATCATAATCGTCATCATAATCATCAGCATAGTTATCATCATAATAGTCATCATAATCGTCATCATTATAGTCATCATAATCATCATCATGATCATCATCATAATCATCATCATAATCATCATCATAATCATCATCATAATCATCATCATTATCATCATCAAAATCATCATCATCATCATCATCATAATCATCATCATAATCATCATCATAATCATCATCATAACCGTCATCGTAATCATCATCATAATCATCATCATAATCATCATCATTATCATCATCATAATCATCATAATAATCATCATCATAATCATCGTTATAATTTATCATCATAATCATGAGCATAATCGTCTTCATGGTCATCATCATAATCGTCATCATAATCTTCATAATAGTCATCATAATCGTCATCATTATAGTCATCATAATCAACATCATGATCATCATCATAATCATCATCATAATCATCATCATGATCATCATCATAATCATCATCATAATCATCATCATAACCGTCATCGTAATCATCATCATAATCATCATCATAATCATCATCATAATCATCATCATAATCATCATCATAATCATCATCATAATCATCATCATAATCATCATCATAATCATCATCAAAATCATCATCATAATCATGAGCATAATCATCATCATAATCGTCATCATAGTCATCATCATAATCATCATCATAATCGTCATCATTATAGTCATCATAATCGTCATCATAATCATCATCACGATCATCATCATAATCATCATCAAAATCATCATCATGATCATCATCATAATCATCATCAGAATCATCATCATAATCATCATCAAAATCATCATCATAATCATGAGCATAATCATCATCATAATCGTCATCATAATCATCATCACGATCATCATCATAATCATCATCAAAATCATCATCATGATCATCATCATAATCATCATCATAATCGTCATCATTATAGTCATCATGATCGTCATCATAATGATCATCATAGTCATCATCATAATAGTCATCATAATCGTCATCATTATAGTCATCATAATCATCAGCATGATCATCATCATAATCATCATCAAAATCATCATCATAATCGTCATCATAATCATCATCATAATCATCATCATAACCGTCATCGTAATCATCATCATAATCATCATCATAATCATCATCATAATCATGAGCATAATCATCATCATAATCGTCATCATAATCATCATCATAGTCATCATCATAATAGTCATCATAATCGTCATCATAATCGTCATCATTATAGTCATCATAATCGTCATCATAATCATCATCATAATCATCATCATAATCGTCATCATTATAGTCATCATGATCGTCATCATAATGATCATCATAGTCATCATCATAATAGTCATCATAATCGTCATCATTATAGTCATCATAATCATCAGCATGATCATCATCATAATCATCATCAAAATCATCATCATAATCGTCATCATAATCATCATCATAATCATCATCATAATCATCATCATAATCATCATCATAATCATCATCATAATCATCATCATAATCATCATCAAGATCATGATCATAATCATGAGCATAATCATCATCACAATCGTCATCATAATCATCATCATTATCATCATCAGAATCATCATCAAAATCATCATCATAACCGTCATCGTAATCATCATCATAATCATCATCATAATCATCATCATAATCATCATCATAATCATCATCATAATCATCGTTATAATTCATCATCATAATCATCATCATAATCATCATCATAACCGTCATCGTAATCATCATCAGAATCATCATCATAATCGTCATCATAATCATCATTATAATCATCATCATAATCATCATCATAATCATCATCATAATCATCATCAGAATCATCATCATAACCGTCATCGTAATCATCATCAGAATCATCATCATAATCGTCATTATAATCATCATCATAATCATCATCATAATCATCATCATAATCATCATCAGAATCATCATCAGAATCATCATCATAATCATGAGCATAATCATCATCATAATCATCATCATAATCACCATCATAATCATCATCATAACCGTCATCGTAATCATCATCATAATCATGAGCATAATCATCATCGTAATCGTCATCATAATCATCATCATAGTCATTATCATAGTAGTCATCATAATCATCATCATAATCGTCATCATTATAGTCATCATAATCGTCATCATAATGATCATCATAGTCATCATCATAATAGTCATCATAATCGTCATCATTATAGTCATCATAATCATCAGCATGATCATCATCATAATCATCATCAAAATCATCATCATAATCATCATCATAATCATCATCATAATCATCATCATAATCATCATCATAATCATCATCATAATCATCATCATAATCATCATCATAATCATCATCATAATCATCATCATAATCATCATCAAGATCATGATCATAATCATGAGCATAATCATCATCACAATCGTCATCATAATCATCATCATTATCATCATCAGAATCATCATCAAAATCATCATCATAACCGTCATCGTAATCATCATCATAATCATCATCATAATCATCATCATAATCATCATCATAATCATCATCATAATCATCGTTATAATTCATCATCATAATCATCATCATAATCATCATCATAACCGTCATCGTAATCATCATCAGAATCATCATCATAATCGTCATCATAATCATCATCATAATCATCATCATAATCATCATCATAATCATCATCATAATCATCATCAGAATCATCATCATAACCGTCATCGTAATCATCATCATAGTCATCATCATAATAGTCATCATAATCGTCATCATTATAGTCATCATAATCATCAGCATGATCGTCATCATAATCATCATCAAAATCATCATCATAATCGTCATCATAATGATCATCATAGTCATCATCATAATAGTCATCATAATCGTCATCATTATAGTCATCATAATCATCAGCATGATCGTCATCATAATCGTCATCAAAATCATCATCATAATCGTCATCATAATCATCATCATAATCATCATCATAACCGTCATCGTAATCATCATCATAATCATCATCATAATCATCATCATAATCATCATCATAATCATCATCATAATCATCATCATAATCATCATCATAATCATCATCATAATCATCATCATAATCATCATCATAATCATCATCAAGATCATCATCATAATCATGAGCATAATCATCATCACAATCGTCATCATAATCATCATCATTATCATCATCAGAATCATCATCATAATCGTCATCATAATGATCATCATAATCATCATCAGAATCATCATCATAATCATGAGCATAATGATCATCATAATCGTCATCATAATCATCATCATAGTCATCATCATAATAGTCATCATAATCGTCGTCATAATCGTCATCATTATAGTCATCATAATCGTCATCATAATCATCAGCATAGTTATCATCATAATAGTCATCATAATCGTCATCATTATAGTCATCATAATCATCATCATGATCATCATCATAATCATCATCATAATCATCATCATAATCATCATCATAATCATCATCATTATCATCATCAAAATCATCATCATAATCATCATCATAGTCATCATCATAAAAGTCATCATAATCATCATCATAATCGTCATCATTATAGTCATCATAATCGTCATCATAATGATCATCATAGTCATCATCATAATAGTCATCATAATCGTCATCATTATAGTCATCATAATCATCAGCATGATCATCATCATAATCATCATCAAAATCATCATCATAATCATCATCATAATCATCATCATTATCATCATCAAAATCATCATCATCATCATCATCATAATCATCATCATAATCATCATCCTAATCATCATCATAACCGTCATCGTAATCATCACCATAATCATCATCAAAATCATCATCATAATCGTCATCATAATCATCATCATAATCATCATCATAACCGTCATCGTAATCATCATCATAATCATCATCATAATCATCATCATAATCATCATCATAATCATCATCATAATCATCATCATAATCATCATCATAATCATCATCATAATCATCATCATAATCATCATCATAATCATCATCAAGATCATGATCATAATCATGAGCATAATCATCATCACAATCGTCATCATAATCATCATCTTTATCATCATCAGAATCATCATCAAAATCATCATCATAACCGTCATCGTAATCATCATCATAATCATCATCATAATCATCATCATAATCATCATCATAATCATCATCATAATCATCGTTATAATTCATCATCATAATCATCATCATAATCATCATCATAACCGTCATCGTAATCATCATCAGAATCATCATCATAATCGTCATCATAATCATCATCATAATCATCATCATAATCATCATCATAATCATCATCATAATCATCATCAGAATCATCATCATAACCGTCATCGTAATCATCATCATAGTCATCATCATAATAGTCATCATAATCGTCATCATTATAGTCATCATAATCATCAGCACGATCATCATCATAATCATCATCAAAATCATCATCATAATCGTCATCATAATGATCATCATAGTCATCATCATAATAGTCATCATAATCGTCATCATTATAGTCATCATAATCATCAGCATGATCGTCATCATAATCGTCATCAAAATCATCATCATAATCGTCATCATAATCATCATCATAATCATCATCATAACCGTCATGGTAATCATCATCATAATCATCATCATAATCATCATCATAATCATCATCATAATCATCATCATAATCATCATCATAATCATCATCATAATCATCATCATAATCATCATCATAATCATCATCATAATCATCATCAAGATCATCATCATAATCATGAGCATAATCATCATCACAATCGTCATCATAATCATCATCATTATCATCATCAGAATCATCATCATAATCGTCATCATAATGATCATCATAATCATCATCAGAATCATCATCATAATCATGAGCATAATCATCATCATAATCGTCATCATAATCATCATCATAGTCATCATCATAATAGTCATCATAATCGTCGTCATAATCGTCATCATTATAGTCATCATAATCGTCATCATAATCATCAGCATAGTTATCATCATAATAGTCATCATAATCGTCATCATTATAGTCATCATAATCATCATCATGATCATCATCATAATCATCATCATAATCATCATCATAATCATCATCATAATCATCATCATTATCATCATCAAAATCATCATCATCATCATCATCATAATCATCATCATAATCATCATCATAATCATCATCATAACCGTCATCATAATCATCATCATAATCATCATCATAATCATCATCATACCCGTCATCGTAATCATCATCATAATCATCATCATAATCATCATCATAACCGTCATCGTAATCATCATCAAAATCATCATCATAATCATGAGCATAATCATCATCATGATTATCATCATGATTATCATCATAATCATCATCATAATCATCATCAAAATCATCATCATAATCATGAGCATAATCATCATCGTAATCGTCATCATAATCATCATCATAATCATCATCATAATCATCATCATAATCATCATCATAATCATCATCAAGATCATCATCATAATCATGAGCATAATCATCATCACAATCGTCATCATAATCATCATCATTATCATCATCAGAATCATCATCATAATCGTCATCATAATGATCATCATAATCATCATCAGAATCATCATCATAATCATGAGCATAATCATCATCATAATCGTCATCATAATCATCATCATAGTCATCATCATAATAGTCATCATAATCGTCGTCATAATCGTCATCATTATAGTCATCATAATCGTCATCATAATCATCAGCATAGTTATCATCATAATAGTCATCATAATCGTCATCATTATAGTCATCATAATCATCATCATGATCATCATCATAATCATCATCATAATCATCATCATAATCATCATCATAATCATCATCATTATCATCATCAAAATCATCATCATAACCGTCATCGTAATCATCATCAAAATCATCATCATAATCATGAGCATAATCATCATCATGATTATCATCATGATTATCATCATAATCATCATCATAATCATCATCAAAATCATCATCATAATCATGAGCATAATCATCATCGTAATCGTCATCATAATCATCATCATAGTCATCATCATAATAGTCATCATAATCGTCATCATTATAGTCATCATAATCATCAGCATGATCATCATCATAATCATCATCAAAATCATCATCATAACCGTCATCGTAATCATCATCATAATCATCATCATAATCATCATCATAATCATCATCATAATCATCATCATAATTATCATCATAATCATCATCATAATCATCATCAAAATCATCATCATAATCATGAGCATAATCATCATCGTAATCGTCATCATAATCATCATCATAGTCATCATCATAATAGTCATCATAATCATCATCATAATCGTCATCATTATAGTCATCATAATCGTCATCATAATGATCATCATAATCGTCATCATTATAGTCATCATAATCGTCATCATAATGATCATCATAGTCATCATCATAATAGTCATCATAATCGTCATCATTATAGTCATCATAATCATCATCAAAATCATCATCATAATCGTCATCATAATCATCATCATAATCATCATCATAACCGTCATCGTAATCATCATCATAATCATCATCATAATCATCATCATAATCATCATCATAATCATCATCATAATCATCATCATAATCATCATCATAATCATCATCATAATCATCATCATAATCATCATCAAGATCATCATCATAATCATGAGCATAATCATCATCACAATCGTCATCATAATCATCATCATTATCATCATCAGAATCATCATCATAATCGTCATCATAATGATCATCATAATCATCATCAGAATCATCATCATAATCATGAGCATAATCATCATCATAATCGTCATCATAATCATCATCATAGTCATCATCATAATAGTCATCATAATCGTCGTCATAATCGTCATCATTATAGTCATCATAATCGTCATCATAATCATCAGCATAGTTATCATCATAATAGTCATCATAATCGTCATCATTATAGTCATCATAATCATCATCATGATCATCATCATAATCATCATCATAATCATCATCATAATCATCATCATAATCATCATCATTATCATCATCAAAATCATCATCATCATCATCATAATCATCATCATAATCATCATCATAATCATCATCATAACCGTCATCGTAATCATCATCATAATCATCATCATAATCATCATCATAATCATCATAATAATCATCATCATAATCATCGTTATAATTCATCATCATAATCATGAGCATAATCGTCTTCATGGTCATCATCATAATCGTCATCATAATCATCATAATAGTCATCATAATCGTCATCATTATAGTCATCATAATCAACATCATGATCATCATCATAATCATCATCATAATCATCATCATGATCATCATCATAATCATCATCATAATCATCATCATAACCGTCATCGTAATCATCATCATAATCATCATCATAATCATCATCATAATCATCATCATAATCATGAGCATAATCATCATCATAATCGTCATCATAGTCATCATCATAATCATCATCATAATCGTCATCATTATAGTCATCATAATCGTCATCATAATCATCATCACGATCATCATCATAATCATCATCAAAATCATCATCATGATCATCATCATAATCATCATCATAATCATCATCATAATCATCATCAAAATCATCATCATAATCATGAGCATAATCATCATCATAATCGTCATCATAATCATCATCACGATCATCATCATAATCATCATCAAAATCATCATCATGATCATCATCATAATCATCATCATAATCATCATCAAGATCATCATCATAATCATGAGCATAATCATCATCATAATCATCATCATAGTCATCATCATAATAGTCATCATAATCGTCATGATAATCGTCAACATTGTAGTCATCATTATCGTCATCATAATCATCATCGTAGTCATCATCATAATCATCATCATAATCATCATCATAATCATCATCATAACCGTCATCATAATCATCATCAAAATCATCATCCTAATCATGAGCATAATCATCATCATAATCGTCATCATAATCATCATCATAGTCATCATCATAATAGTCATCATAATCGTCATCATAATCGTCATCATTATAGTCATCATAATCGTCATCATAATCATCATCATAGTCGTCATCATAATAGTCATCCTAATCGTCATCATTATAGTCATCATAATCGTCATCATCATAATAGTCAGCATAATCGTCATCATAATCGTCATCATTATAGACATCATAATCGTCATCATAATCATCATCATAATCATGAGCATAATCATCATCATAATCATCATCATAATCATCATCATAATCATGAGCATAATCATCATCATAATCATCATCATAATCATCATCAAAATCATCATCATAATCATGAGCATAATCATCATCACAATCGTCATCATAAGCATCATCATAATCATCATCAGAATCATCATCAGAATCATCATCATAATCATCATCACAATCATCATCATAGTAGTCATTATAATCGTCATCATAATCGTCATCATTATAGTCATCATAATCGTCGTCATAATCATCATCATAGTCATCATCATAATAGTCATCATAATCGTCATCATTATAGTCATCATAATCGTCATCATAATCATCATCACGATCATCATCATAATCATCATCAAAATCATCATCATGATCATCATCATAATCATCATCATAATCATCATCATAATCATCATCAAAATCATCATCATAATCATGAGCATAATCATCATCATAATCGTCATCATAATCATCATCACGATCATCATCATAATCATCATCAAAGTCATCATCATGATCATCATCATAATCATCATCATAATCGTCATCATTATAGTCATCATGATCGTCATCATAATGATCATCATAGTCATCATCATAATAGTCATCATAATCGTCATCATTATAGTCATCATAATCATCAGCATGATCATCATCATAATCATCATCAAAATCATCATCATAATCGTCATCATAATCATCATCATAATCATCATCATAACCGTCATCGTAATCATCATCATAATGATCATCATAATCATCATCATAATCATGAGCATAATCATCATCATAATCGTCATCATAATCATCATCATAGTCATCATCATAATAGTCATCATAATCGTCATCATAATCGTCATCATTATAGTCATCATAATCGTCATCATAATCATCATCATAATCATCATCATAATCGTCATCATTATAGTCATCATGATCGTCATCATAATGATCATCATAGTCATCATCATAATAGTCATCATAATCGTCATCATTATAGTCATCATAATCATCAGCATGATCATCATCATAATCATCATCAAAATCATCATCATAATCGTCATCATAATCATCATCATAATCATCATCATAACCGTCATCGTAATCATCATCATAATCATCATCATAATCATCATCATAATCATCATCATAATCATCATCATAATCATCATCATAATCATCATCATAATCATCATCATAATCATCATCATAATCATCATCATAATCATCATCATAATCATCATCATAATCATCATCATAATCATCATCAAGATCATGATCATAATCATGAGCATAATCATCATCACAATCGTCATCATAATCATCATCATTATCATCATCAGAATCATCATCAAAATCATCATCATAACCGTCATCGTAATCATCATCATAATCATCATCATAATCATCATCATAATCATCATCATAATCATCATCATAATCATCGTTATAATTCATCATCATAATCATCATCATAATCATCATCATAACCGTCATCGTAATCATCATCAGAATCATCATCATAATCGTCATCATAATCATCATCATAATCATCATCATAATCATCATCATAATCATCATCATAATCATCATCAGAATCATCATCATAACCGTCATCGTAATCATCATCAGAATCATCATCATAATCGTCATTATAATCATCATCATAATCATCATCATAATCATCATCATAATCATCATCAGAATCATCATCAGAATCATCATCATAATCATGAGCATAATCATCATCATAATCATCATCATAATCACCATCATAATCATCATCATAACCGTCATCGTAATCATCATCATAATCATGAGCATAATCATCATCGTAATCGTCATCATAATCATCATCATAGTCATCATCATAAAAGTCATCATAATCATCATCATAATCGTCATCATTATAGTCATCATAATCGTCATCATAATGATCATCATAGTCATCATCATAATAGTCATCATAATCGTCATCATTATAGTCATCATAATCATCAGCATGATCATCATCATAATCATCATCAAAATCATCATCATAATCATCATCATAATCATCATCATTATCATCATCAAAATCATCATCATCATCATCATCATAATCATCATCATAATCATCATCCTAATCATCATCATAACCGTCATCGGAATCATCATCATAATCATCATCAAAATCATCATCATAATCGTCATCATAATCATCATCATAATCATCATCATAACCGTCATCGTAATCATCATCATAATCATCATCATAATCATCATCATAATCATCATCATAATCATCATCATAATCATCATCATAATCATCATCATAATCATCATCATAATCATCATCATAATCATCATCATAATCATCATCAAGATCATGATCATAATCATGAGCATAATCATCATCACAATCGTCATCATAATCATCATCATTATCATCATCAGAATCATCATCATAATCATCATCATAACCGTCATCGTAATCATCATCAGAATCATCATCATAATCATCATCATTATCATCATCAGAATCATCATCATAATCGTCATCATAATGATCATCATAATCATCATCAGAATCATCATCATAATCATGAGCATAATCATCATCATAATCGTCATCATAATCATCATCATAGTCATCATCATAATAGTCATCATAATCGTCGTCATAATCGTCATCATTATAGTCATCATAATTGTCATCATAATCATCAGCATAGTTATCATCATAATAGTCATCATAATCGTCATCATTATAGTCATCATAATCATCATCATGATCATCATCATAATCATCATCATAATCATCATCATAATCATCATCATAATCATCATCATTATCATCATCAAAATCATCATCATAACCGTCATCGTAATCATCATCAAAATCATCATCATAATCATGAGCATAATCATCATCATGATTATCATCATGATTATCATCATAATCATCATCATAATCATCATCAAAATCATCATCATAATCATGAGCATAATCATCATCGTAATCGTCATCATAATCATCATCATAGTCATCATCATAATAGTCATCATAATCGTCATCATTATAGTCATCATAATCATCAGCATGATCATCATCATAATCATCATCAAAATCATCATCATAACCGTCATCGTAATCATCATCATAATCATCATCATAATCATCATCATAATCATCATCATAATCATCATCATAATTATCATCATAATCATCATCATAATCATCATCAAAATCATCATCATAATCATGAGCATAATCATCATCGTAATCGTCATCATAATCATCATCATAGTCATCATCATAATAGTCATCATAATCATCATCATAATCGTCATCATTATAGTCATCATAATCGTCATCATAATGATCATCATAATCGTCATCATTATAGTCATCATAATCGTCATCATAATGATCATCATAGTCATCATCATAATAGTCATCATAATCGTCATCACTATAGTCATCATAATCATCATCAAAATCATCATCATAATCGTCATCATAATCATCATCATAATCATCATCATAACCGTCATCGTAATCATCATCATAATCATCATCATAATCATCATCATAATCATCATCATAATCATCATCATAATCATCATCATAATCATCATCATAATCATCATCATAATCATCATCATAATCATCATCAAGATCATCATCATAATCATGAGCATAATCATCATCACAATCGTCATCATAATCATCATCATTATCATCATCAGAATCATCATCATAATCGTCATCATAATGATCATCATAATCATCATCAGAATCATCATCATAATCATGAGCATAATCATCATCATAATCGTCATCATAATCATCATCATAGTCATCATCATAATAGTCATCATAATCGTCGTCATAATCGTCATCATTATAGTCATCATAATCGTCATCATAATCATCAGCATAGTTATCATCATAATAGTCATCATAATCGTCATCATTATAGTCATCATAATCATCATCATGATCATCATCATAATCATCATCATAATCATCATCATAATCATCATCATAATCATCATCATTATCATCATCAAAATCATCATCATCATCATCATCATAATCATCATCATAATCATCATCATAATCATCATCATAACCGTCATCGTAATCATCATCATAATCATCATCATAATCATCATCATAATCATCATAATAATCATCATCATAATCATCGTTATAATTCATCATCATAATCATGAGCATAATCGTCTTCATGGTCATCATCATAATCGTCATCATAATCATCATAATAGTCATCATAATCGTCATCATTATAGTCATCATAATCAACATCATGATCATCATCATAATCATCATCATAATCATCATCATGATCATCATCATAATCATCATCATAATCATCATCATAACCGTCATCGTAATCATCATCATAATCATCATCATAATCATCATCATAATCATCATCATAATCATGAGCATAATCATCATCATAATCGTCATCATAGTCATCATCATAATCATCATCATAATCGTCATCATTATAGTCATCATAATCGTCATCATAATCATCATCACGATCATCATCATAATCATCATCAAAATCATCATCATGATCATCATCATAATCATCATCATAATCATCATCATAATCATCATCAAAATCATCATCATAATCATGAGCATAATCATCATCATAATCGTCATCATAATCATCATCACGATCATCATCATAATCATCATCAAAATCATCATCATGATCATCATCATAATCATCATCATAATCATCATCAAGATCATCATCATAATCATGAGCATAATCATCATCATAATCATCATCATAGTCATCATCATAATAGTCATCATAATCGTCATGATAATCGTCAACATTGTAGTCATCATTATCGTCATCATAATCATCATCGTAGTCATCATCATAATCATCATCATAATCATCATCATAATCATCATCATAACCGTCATCATAATCATCATCAAAATCATCATCCTAATCATGAGCATAATCATCATCATAATCGTCATCATAATCATCATCATAGTCATCATCATAATAGTCATCATAATCGTCATCATAATCGTCATCATTATAGTCATCATAATCGTCATCATAATCATCATCATAGTCGTCATCATAATAGTCATCCTAATCGTCATCATTATAGTCATCATAATCGTCATCATCATAATAGTCAGCATAATCGTCATCATAATCGTCATCATTATAGACATCATAATCGTCATCATAATCATCATCATAATCATGAGCATAATCATCATCATAATCGTCATCATAATCATCATCATAGTCATCATCATAGTAGTCATTATAATCGTCATCATAATCGTCATCATTATAGTCATCATAATCGTCGTCATAATCATCATCATAGTCATCATCATAATAGTCATCATAATCGTCATCATTATAGTCATCATAATCATCATCATGATCATCATCATAATCATCATCATAATCATCATCATGATCATCATCATAATCATCATCATAATCATCATCATAAACGTCTTCATGGTCATCATCATAATCGTCATCATAATCATCATAATAGTCATCATAATCGTCATCATTATAGTCATCATAATCATCATGATAATCATCATCATAGTCATCATCATAATCATCAGCATAGTCATCATGATAATCATCATCATAATCATCACCATAATCATCATCATAGTCATCATCATAATCATCATCAAAATTATCATCATAATCATCATCATAATCGTCATCATAATCATCATCAGAATCATCATCATAATCATCATCATAATCATCATCATAATCATCATCATAATCATCATCATAATCGTCTTCATGGTCATCATCATAATCGTCATCATAATCATCATAATAGTCATCATAATCGTCATCATTATAGTCATCATAATCGACATCATGATCATCATCATAATCATCATCATAATCATCATCATGATCATCATCATAATCATCATCATAATCATCATCATAACCGTCATGGTAATCATCATCATAATCATTATCATAATCATCATCATAATCATCATCATAATCATCTTCATAATCATCATCATAATCATCATCATAATCATCATCATAATCATCATCAAAATCATCATCATAATCATGAGCATAATCATCATCTTAATCGTCATCATAATCATCATCATAGTCATCATCATAATAGTCATCATAATCGTGATCATTATAGTCATCATAATCGTCATCATAATCATCATTATAGTCATCATCATAATAGTCATCATGATCGTCATCGTAATCGTCATCATTACAGTCATCGTAATCGTCATCATAATCATCATCATAGTCATCATCATAATCAGCATCATAATCATCATCATAATCGTCATCATAATCATCATCATAATCATCATCATAATCATCATCATAATCATCATCATAATCATCATCATAATCATCATCATAATCATCATCATAATCATCGTTATAATTCATCATCATAATCATCATCATAATCATCATCATAACCGTCATCGTAATCATCATCAGAATCATCATCATAATCGTCATCGTAATCATCATCATAATCATCATCATAATCATCATCATAATCATCATCATAATCATCATCATAATCATCATCATAATGATCATCAAAATCATCATCATAATCATGAGCATAATCATCATCATAATCATCATCATAATCATCATCAAAATCATCATCATAATCATGAGCATAATCATCATCATAATCGTCATCATAATCATCATCATAATCATCATCATAATCATCATCATAATCGTCTTCATGGTCATCATCATAATCGTCATCATAATCATCATAATAGTCATCATAATCGTCATCATTATAGTCATCATAATCATCATGATAATCATCATCATAGTCATCATCATAATCATCATCATAGTCATCATCATAATCATCATCATAATCATCACCATAATCATCATCATAGTCATCATCATAATCATCATCAAAATTATCATCATAATCATCATCATAATCGTCATCATAATCATCATCAGAATCATCATCATAATCATCATCATAATCATCATCATAATCATCATCATAATCATCATCATAATCGTCTTCATGGTCATCATCATAATCGTCATCATAATCATCATAATAGTCATCATAATCGTCATCATTATAGTCATCATAATCGACATCATGATCATCATCATAATCATCATCATAATCATCATCATGATCATCATCATAATCATCATCATAATCATCATCATAACCGTCATGGTAATCATCATCATAATCATTATCATAATCATCATCATAATCATCATCATAATCATCTTCATAATCATCATCATAATCATCATCATAATCATCATCATAATCATCATCAAAATCATCATCATAATCATGAGCATAATCATCATCTTAATCGTCATCATAATCATCATCATAGTCATCATCATAATAGTCATCATAATCGTGATCATTATAGTCATCATAATCGTCATCATAATCATCATTATAGTCATCATCATAATAGTCATCATGATCGTCATCGTAATCGTCATCATTACAGTCATCGTAATCGTCATCATAATCATCATCATAGTCATCATCATAATCAGCATCATAATCATCATCATAATCGTCATCATAATCATCATCATAATCATCATCATAATCATCATCATAATCATCATCATAATCATCATCATAATCATCATCATAATCATCATCATAATCATCGTTATAATTCATCATCATAATCATCATCATAATCATCATCATAACCGTCATCGTAATCATCATCAGAATCATCATCATAATCGTCATCGTAATCATCATCATAATCATCATCATAATCATCATCATAATCATCATCATAATCATCATCATAATCATCATCATAATGATCATCAAAATCATCATCATAATCATGAGCATAATCATCATCATAATCATCATCATAATCATCATCAAAATCATCATCATAATCATGAGCATAATCATCATCATAATCGTCATCATAATCATCATCATAATCATCATCATAATCATCATCATAATCGTCTTCATGGTCATCATCATAATCGTCATCATAATCATCATAATAGTCATCATAATCGTCATCATTATAGTCATCATAATCATCATGATAATCATCATCATAGTCATCATCATAATCATCATCATAGTCATCATCATAATCATCATCATAATCATCACCATAATCATCATCATAGTCATCATCATAATCATCATCAAAATTATCATCATAATCATCATCATAATCGTCATCATAATCATCATCAGAATCATCATCATAATCATCATCATAATCATCATCATAATCATCATCATAATCATCATCATAATCGTCTTCATGGTCATCATCATAATCGTCATCATAATCATCATAATAGTCATCATAATCGTCATCATTATAGTCATCATAATCGACATCATGATCATCATCATAATCATCTTCATAATCATCATCATAATCATCATCATAATCATCATCATAATCATCATCAAAATCATCATCATAATCATGAGCATAATCATCATCTTAATCGTCATCATAATCATCATCATAGTCATCATCATAATAGTCATCATAATCGTGATCATTATAGTCATCATAATCGTCATCATAATCATCATTATAGTCATCATCATAATAGTCATCATGATCGTCATCGTAATCGTCATCATTACAGTCATCGTAATCGTCATCATAATCATCATCATAGTCATCATCATAATCAGCATCATAATCATCATCATAATCGTCATCATAATCATCATCATAATCATCATCATAATCATCATCATAATCATCATCATAATCATCATCATAATCATCATCATAATCATCGTTATAATTCATCATCATAATCATCATCATAATCATCATCATAACCGTCATCGTAATCATCATCAGAATCATCATCATAATCGTCATCGTAATCATCATCATAATCATCATCATAATCATCATCATAATCATCATCATAATCATCATCATAATCATCATCATAATGATCATCAAAATCATCATCATAATCATGAGCATAATCATCATCATAATCATCATCATAATCATCATCAAAATCATCATCATAATCATGAGCATAATCATCATCATAATCGTCATCAAGATCATCATCATAATCATCATCATAATCATCATCAAAATCATCATCATAATCATGAGCATAATCATCATCATAATCGTCATCATAATCATCATCATAATCATCATCAGAATCATCATCATAATCATCATCATAACCGTCATCGTAATCATCATCATAATCATCATCATAATCATCATCATAATCATCATCATAATCATCATCATAATCATCATCATAATCATCATCAAAATCATCATCATAATCATGAGCATAATCATCATCATAATCGTCATCAAGATCATCATCATAATCATGAGCATAATCATCATTACAATCGTCATCATAATCATCATCATAATCATCATCAGAATCATCATCAGAATCATCATCATAATCATCATCACAATCATCATCATAGTAGTCATTATAATCGTCATCATAATCGTCATCATTATAGTCATCATAATCGTCGTCATAATCATCATCATAGTCATCATCATAATAGTCATCATAATCGTCATCATTATAGTCATCATAATCATCATGATGATCATCATCATAATCATCATCATAATCATCATCATGATCATCATCATAATCATCATCATAATCATCATCATGATCATCATCATAATCATCATCATAATCATCATCATAATCGTCTTCATGGTCATCATCATAATCGTCATCATAATCATCATAATAGTCATCATAATCGTCATCATTATAGTCATCATAATCATCATGATAATCATCATCATAGTCATCATCATAATCATCATCATAGTCATCATCATAATCATCATCATAATCATCACCATAATCATCATCATAGTCATCATCATAATCATCATCAAAATTATCATCATAATCATCATCATAATCGTCATCATAATCATCATCAGAATCATCATCATAATCATCATCATAATCATCATCATAATCATCATCATAATCATCATCATAATCGTCTTCATGGTCATCATCATAATCGTCATCATAATCATCATAATAGTCAGCATAATCGTCATCATCATAGTCATCATAATCGACATCATGATCATCATCATAATCATCTTCATAATCATCATCATAATCATCATCATAATCATCATCATAATCATCATCAAAATCATCATCATAATCATGAGCATAATCATCATCTTAATCGTCATCATAATCATCATCATAGTCATCATCATAATAGTCATCATAATCGTGATCATTATAGTCATCATAATCGTCATCATAATCATCATTATAGTCATCATCATAATAGTCATCATGATCGTCATCGTAATCGTCATCATTACAGTCATCGTAATCGTCATCATAATCATCATCATAGTCATCATCATAATCAGCATCATAATCATCATCATAATCGTCTTCATAATCATCATCATAATCATCATCATAATCATCATCATAATCATCATCATAATCATCATCATAATCATCATCATAATCATCGTTATAATTCATCATCATAATCATCATCATAATCATCATCATAACCGTCATCGTAATCATCATCAGAATCATCATCATAATCGTCATCGTAATCATCATCATAATCATCATCATAATCATCATCATAATCATCATCATAATCATCTTCATAATCATCATCATAATCATCATCATAATCATCATCATAATCATCATCAAAATCATCATCATAATCATGAGCATAATCATCATCTTAATCGTCATCATAATCATCATTATAGTCGTCATCATAATAGTCATCATGATCGTCATCGTAATCGTCATCATTACAGTCATCGTAATCGTCATCATAATCATCATCATAATCATCATCATAATCATCATCATAATCATCATCATAATCATCATCATAATCATCATCATAATCATCATCATAATCATCATCATAATCATCGTTATAATTCATCATCATAATCATCATCATAATCATCATCATAACCGTCATCGTAATCATCATCAGAATCATCATCATAATCATCATCATAACCGTCATCGTAATCATCATCAGAATCATCATCATAATCGTCATCGTAATCATCATCATAATCATCATCATAATCATCATCATAATCATCATCATAATCATCATCATAATCATCATCATAATGATCATCAAAATCATCATCATAATCATGAGCATAATCATCATCATAATCATCATCATAATCATCATCAAAATCATCATCATAATCATGAGCATAATCATCATCATAATCGTCATCATAATCATCATCATAATCATCATCAGAATCATCATCATAATCATCATCATAACCGTCATCGTAATCATCATCATAATCATCATCATAATCATCATCATAATCATCATCATAATCATCATCATAATCATCATCAAAATCATCATCATAATCATGAGCATAATCATCATCATAATCGTCATCAAGATCATCATCATAATCATGAGCATAATCATCATCACAATCGTCATCATAATCATCATCATAATCATCATCAGAATCATCATCAGAATCATCATCATAATCATCATCACAATCATCATCATAGTAGTCATTATAATCGTCATCATAATCGTCATCATTATAGTCATCATAATCGTCGTCATAATCATCATCATAGTCATCATCATAATAGTCATCATAATCGTCATCATTATAGTCATCATAATCATCATCATGATCATCATCATAATCATCATCATAATCATCATCATGATCATCATCATAATCATCATCATAATCATCATCATAATCGTCTTCATGGTCATCATCATAATCGTCATCATAATCATCATAATAGTCATCATAATCGTCATCATTATAGTCATCATAATCATCATGATAATCATCATCATAGTCATCATCATAATCATCATCATAGTCATCATCATAATCATCATCATAATCATCACCATAATCATCATCATAGTCATCATCATAATCATCATCAAAATTATCATCATAATCATCATCATAATCGTCATCATAATCATCATCAGAATCATCATCATAATCATCATCATAATCATCATCATAATCATCATCATAATCATCATCATAATCGTCTTCATGGTCATCATCATAATCGTCATCATAATCATCATAATAGTCATCATAATCGTCATCATTATAGTCATCATAATCGACATCATGATCATCATCATAATCATCTTCATAATCATCATCATAATCATCATCATAATCATCATCATAATCATCATCAAAATCATCATCATAATCATGAGCATAATCATCATCTTAATCGTCATCATAATCATCATCATAGTCATCATCATAATAGTCATCATAATCGTGATCATTATAGTCATCATAATCGTCATCATAATCATCATTATAGTCATCATCATAATAGTCATCATGATCGTCATCGTAATCGTCATCATTACAGTCATCGTAATCGTCATCATAATCATCATCATAGTCATCATCATAATCAGCATCATAATCATCATCATAATCGTCATCATAATCATCATCATAATCATCATCATAATCATCATCATAATCATCATCATAATCATCATCATAATCATCATCATAATCATCGTTATAATTCATCATCATAATCATCATCATAATCATCATCATAACCGTCATCGTAATCATCATCAGAATCATCATCATAATCGTCATCGTAATCATCATCATAATCATCATCATAATCATCATCATAATCATCATCATAATCATCATCATAATCATCATCATAATGATCATCAAAATCATCATCATAATCACGAGCATAATCATCATCATAATCATCATCATAATCATCATCAAAATCATCATCATAATCATGAGCATAATCATCATCATAATCGTCATCAAGATCATCATCATAATCATCATCATAATCATCATCAAAATCATCATCATAATCATGAGCATAATCATCATCATAATCGTCATCATAATCATCATCATAATCATCATCAGAATCATCATCATAATCATCATCATAACCGTCATCGTAATCATCATCATAATCATCATCATAATCATCATCATAATCATCATCATAATCATCATCATAATCATCATCAAAATCATCATCATAATCATGAGCATAATCATCATCATAATCGTCATCAAGATCATCATCATAATCATGAGCATAATCATCATTACAATCGTCATCATAATCATCATCATAATCATCATCAGAATCATCATCAGAATCATCATCATAATCATCATCACAATCATCATCATAGTAGTCATTATAATCGTCATCATAATCGTCATCATTATAGTCATCATAATCGTCGTCATAATCATCATCATAGTCATCATCATAATAGTCATCATAATCGTCATCATTATAGTCATCATAATCATCATCATGATCATCATCATAATCATCATCATAATCATCATCATGATCATCATCATAATCATCATCATAATCATCATCATGATCATCATCATAATCATCATCATAATCATCATCATAATCGTCTTCATGGTCATCATCATGATCGTCATCATAATCATCATAATAGTCATCATAATCGTCATCATTATAGTCATCATAATCATCATGATAATCATCATCATAGTCATCATCATAATCATCATCATAGTCATCATCATAATCATCATCATAATCATCACCATAATCATCATCATAGTCATCATCATAATCATCATCAAAATTATCATCATAATCATCATCATAATCGTCATCATAATCATCATCAGAATCATCATCATAATCATCATCATAATCATCATCATAATCATCATCATAATCATCATCATAATCGTCTTCATGGTCATCATCATAATCGTCATCATAATCATCATAATAGTCATCATAATCGTCATCATTATAGTCATCATAATCGACATCATGATCATCATCATAATCATCTTCATAATCATCATCATAATCATCATCATAATCATCATCATAATCATCATCAAAATCATCATCATAATCATGAGCATAATCATCATCTTAATCGTCATCATAATCATCATCATAGTCATCATCATAATAGTCATCATAATCGTGATCATTATAGTCATCATAATCGTCATCATAATCATCATTATAGTCATCATCATAATAGTCATCATGATCGTCATCGTAATCGTCATCATTACAGTCATCGTAATCGTCATCATAATCATCATCATAGTCATCATCATAATCAGCATCATAATCATCATCATAATCGTCATCATAATCATCATCATAATCATCATCATAATCATCATCATAATCATCATCATAATCATCATCATAATCATCATCATAATCATCGTTATAATTCATCATCATAATCATCATCATAATCATCATCATAACCGTCATCGTAATCATCATCAGAATCATCATCATAATCGTCATCGTAATCATCATCATAATCATCATCATAATCATCATCATAATCATCATCATAATCATCATCATAATCATCATCATAATGATCATCAAAATCATCATCATAATCATGAGCATAATCATCATCATAATCATCATCATAATCATCATCAAAATCATCATCATAATCATGAGCATAATCATCATCATAATCGTCATCAAGATCATCATCATAATCATCATCATAATCATCATCAAAATCATCATCATAATCATGAGCATAATCATCATCATAATCGTCATCATAATCATCATCATAATCATCATCAGAATCATCATCATAATCATCATCATAACCGTCATCGTAATCATCATCATAATCATCATCATAATCATCATCATAATCATCATCATAATCATCATCAGAATCATCATCAGAATCATCATCATAATCATCATCACAATCATCATCATAGTAGTCATTATAATCGTCATCATAATCGTCATCATTATAGTCATCATAATCGTCGTCATAATCATCATCATAGTCATCATCATAATAGTCATCATAATCGTCATCATTATAGTCATCATAATCATCATCATGATCATCATCATAATCATCATCATAATCATCATCATGATCATCATCATAATCATCATCATAATCATCATCATAATCATCATCATAATCTTCATCATAATCATCATCATAACCGTCATCGTAATCATCATCATAATCATCATCATAATCATCATCATAATCATCATCATAATCATCATCATAGTCATCATCATAATAGTCATCATAATCGTCATCATTATAGACATCATAATCATCATCATGATCATCATCATAATCATCATCATAATCATCATCATAATCATCATCATAATCATCATCATAATCATCGTTATAATTCATCATCATAATCATGAGCATAATCATCATGATAATCATCATCATAATCATCATCATAGTCATCATCATAATCATCATCATAATTATCATCATAATCATCATCATAATCATCATCATAATCATCATCATAATCATCATCAAAATTATCATCATAATCATCATCATAATCGTCATCATAATCATCATCATAATCATCATCAGAATCATCATCATAATCATCATCATAACCGTCATCGTAATCATCATCATAATCATCATCATAATCATCATCATAATCATCATCATAATCATCATCATAATCATCATCATAATCATCATCAAAATCATCATCATAATCATGAGCATAATCATCATCATAATCGTCATCAAGATCATCATCATAACCGTCATCGTAATCATCATCATAATCATCATCATAATCATCATCATAATCATCATCATAATCATCATCATAGTCATCATCATAATAGTCATCATAATCGTCATCATTATAGACATCATAATCATCATCATGATCATCATCATAATCATCATCATAATCATCATCATAATCATCATCATAATCATCGTTATAATTCATCATCATAATCATGAGCATAATCATCATGATAATCATCATCATAGTCATCATCATAATCATCATCATAGTCATCATCATAATCATCATCATAATTATCATCATAATCATCATCATAATCATCATCATAATCATCATCATAATCATCATCAAAATTATCATCATAATCATCATCATAATCGTCATCATAATCATCATCATAATCATCATCAGAATCATCATCATAATCATCATCATAACCGTCATCGTAATCATCATCATAATCATCATCATAATCATCATCATAATCATCATCATAATCATCATCATAATCATCATCATAATCATCATCAAAATCATCATCATCATCATGAGCATAATCATCATCATAATCGTCATCAAGATCATCATCATAATCATGAGCATAATCATCATCACAATCGTCATCATAATCATCATCATAATCATCATCAGAATCATCATCAGAATCATCATCATAATCGTCATCATAATCATCATCATAGTAGTCATTATAATCGTCATCATAATCGTCATCATTATAGTCATCATAATCGTCGTCATAATCATCATCATAGTCATCATCATAATAGTCATCATAATCGTCATCATTATAGTCATCATAATCATCATCATGATCATCATCATAATCATCATCATAATCATCATCATGATCATCATCATAATCATCATCATAATCATCATCATAATCGTCTTCATGGTCATCATCATAATCGTCATCATAATCATCATAATAGTCATCATAATCGTCATCATTATAGTCATCATAATCATCATCATAATCATCACCATAATCATCATCATAGTCATCATCATAATCATCATCAAAATTATCATCATAATCATCATCATAATCGTCATCATAATCATCATCAGAATCATCATCATAATCATGAGCATAATCATCATCATAATCGTCATCATAATCATCATCATAATAGTCATCATAATCGTCATCATAATCGTCATCATTATAGTCATCATAATCATCATCATGATCATCATCATAATCATCATCATAATCATCATCATAATCATCATCATAATCATCATCATTATCATCATCATAATCATCATCATAACCGTCATCGTAATCATCATCATAATCATCATCATAATCATCATCATTATCATCATCAAAATCATCATCATCATCATCATCATAATCATCATCATAATCATCATCATAACCGTCATCGTAATCATCATCATAATCATCATCATAATCATCATCATAATCATCATCATAATCATCATCATAATCATCATCATAATCATCATCATAATCATCATCATAATCATCATCATAATCGTCTTCATGGTCATCATCATAATCGTCATCATAATCATCATAATAGTCATCATAATCGTCATCATAATCGACATCATGATCATCATCATAATCATCATCATAATCATCATCATGATCATCATCATAATCATCATCATAATCATCATCATAACCGTCATCGTAATCATCATCATAATTATTATCATAATCATCATCATAATCATCATCATAATCATCTTCATAATCATCATCATAATCATCATCATAATCATCATCATAATCATCATCATAATAGTCATCATAATCGTGATCATTATAGTCATCATAATCGTCATCATAATCATCATTATAGTCATCATCATAATAGTCATCATGATCGTCATCGTAATCGTCATCATTACAGTCATCGTAATCGTCATCATAATCATCATCATAGTCATCATCATAATCAGCATCATAATCATCATCATAATCGTCATCATAATCATCATCATAATAGTCATCATAATCGTCATCATTATAGACATCATAATCATCATCATGATCATCATCATAATCATCATCATAATCATCATCATAATCATCATCATAATCATCGTTATAATTCATCATCATAATCATGAGCATAATCATCATGATAATCATCATCATAGTCATCATCATAATCATCATCATAGTCATCATCATAATCATCATCATAATTATCATCATAATCATCATCATAATCATCATCATAATCATCATCATAATCATCATCAAAATTATCATCATAATCATCATCATAATCGTCATCATAATCATCATCATAATCATCATCAGAATCATCATCATAATCATCATCATAACCGTCATCGTAATCATCATCATAATCATCATCATAATCATCATCATAATCATCATCATAATCATCATCATAATCATCATCATAATCATCATCAAAATCATCGTCATCATCATGAGCATAATCATCATCATAATCGTCATCAAGATCATCATCATAATCATGAGCATAATCATCATCACAATCGTCATCATAATCATCATCATAATCATCATCAGAATCATCATCAGAATCATCATCATAATCGTCATCATAATCATCATCATAGTAGTCATTATAATCGTCATCATAATCGTCATCATTATAGTCATCATAATCGTCGTCATAATCATCATCATAGTCATCATCATAATAGTCATCATAATCGTCATCATTATAGTCATCATAATCATCATCATGATCATCATCATAATCATCATCATAATCATCATCATGATCATCATCATAATCATCATCATAATCATCATCATAATCGTCTTCATGGTCATCATCATAATCGTCATCATAATCATCATAATAGTCATCATAATCGTCATCATTATAGTCATCATAATCATCATCATAATCATCACCATAATCATCATCATAGTCATCATCATAATCATCATCAAAATTATCATCATAATCATCATCATAATCGTCATCATAATCATCATCAGAATCATCATCATAATCATGAGCATAATCATCATCATAATCGTCATCATAATCATCATCATAATAGTCATCATAATCGTCATCATAATCGTCATCATTATAGTCATCATAATCATCATCATGATCATCATCATAATCATCATCATAATCATCATCATAATCATCATCATAATCATCATCATTATCATCATCATAATCATCATCATAACCGTCATCGTAATCATCATCATAATCATCATCATAATCATCATCATTATCATCATCAAAATCATCATCATCATCATCATCATAATCATCATCATAATCATCATCATAACCGTCATCGTAATCATCATCATAATCATCATCATAATCATCATCATAATCATCATCATAATCATCATCATAATCATCATCATAATCATCATCATAATCATCATCATAATCATCATCATAATCGTCTTCATGGTCATCATCATAATCGTCATCATAATCATCATAATAGTCATCATAATCGTCATCATAATCGACATCATGATCATCATCATAATCATCATCATAATCATCATCATGATCATCATCATAATCATCATCATAATCATCATCATAACCGTCATCGTAATCATCATCATAATTATTATCATAATCATCATCATAATCATCATCATAATCATCTTCATAATCATCATCATAATCATCATCATAATCATCATCATAATCATCATCATAATAGTCATCATAATCGTGATCATTATAGTCATCATAATCGTCATCATAATCATCATTATAGTCATCATCATAATAGTCATCATGATCGTCATCGTAATCGTCATCATTACAGTCATCGTAATCGTCATCATAATCATCATCATAGTCATCATCATAATCAGCATCATAATCATCATCATAATCGTCATCATAATCATCATCATAATCATCATCATAATCATCATCATAATCATCATCATAATCATCATCATAATCATCATCATAATCATCGTTATAATTCATCATCATAATCATCATCATAATCATCATCATAACCGTCATCGTAATCATCATCAGAATCATCATCATAATCGTCATCATAATCATCATCATAATCATCATCATAACCGTCATCGTAATCATCATCAGAATCATCATCATAATCGTCATCATAATCATCATCATAATCATCATCATAATCATCATCATAATCATCATCATAATCATCATCATAATCATCATCATTATCATCATCAAAATCATCATCATAATCATCATCATAATCATCATCATAGTCATCATCATAATCATCATCATAATCATCATCATAATCATCATCATAATCGTCTTCATTGTCATCGTCATAATCGTCATCATAATCATTATAATAGTCATCATAATCGTCATCATTATAGTAATCATAATCATCATCATGATCATCATCATAGTCATCATCATAATCATCATCATAATCATCATCAAAATCATCATCATAATCATGAGCATAATCATCATCATAATCGTCATCATAATCGTCATCATAATCGTCATCATAGTCATCATCATAATCATCATCATAATCATCATAATAGTCATCATAATCCTCATCATTATAGTCATCATAATCAACATCATGATCATCATCATAATCATCATCATAATCATCATCATGATCATCATCATAATCATCATCATAATCATCATCATAACCGTCATCGTAATCATCATCATAATCATCATCATAATCATCATCATAATCATCATCATAATCATCATCATAATCATCATCAAAATCATCATCATAATCATGAGCATAATCATCATCATAATCGTCATCATAATCATCATCATAATCATCATCATAATCATCATCAAAATCATCATCATAATCATGAGCATAATCATCATCTTAATCGTCATCATAATCATCATCATAGTCATCATCATAGTCATCATCATAATCATCATCATAATCATCATCATAATCATCATCATTATCATCATCATAATCATCATCATAATCATCATCAAGATCATCATCATAATCATGAGCATAATCATCATCATAATCATCATCATAGTCATCATCATAATAGTCATCATAATCGTCATGATAATCGTCAACATTGTAGTCATCATAATCGTCATCAACATCATCATCCTAATCATGAGCATAATCATCATCATAATCGTCATCGTAATCATCATCATAATCATCATCATAATCATCATCATAATCATCATCATAATCATCATCATAATCATCATCATAATGATCATCAAAATCATCATCATAATCATGAGCATAATCATCATCATAATCATCATCATAATCATCATCAAAATCATCATCATAATCATGAGCATAATCATCATCATAATCGTCATCAAGATCATCATCATAATCATCATCATAATCATCATCAAAATCATCATCATAATCATGAGCATAATCATCATCATAATCGTCATCATAATCATCATCATAATCATCATCAGAATCATCATCATAATCATCATCATAACCGTCATCGTAATCATCATCATAATCATCATCATAATCATCATCATAATCATCATCATAATCATCATCAGAATCATCATCAGAATCATCATCATAATCATCATCACAATCATCATCATAGTAGTCATTATAATCGTCATCATAATCGTCATCATTATAGTCATCATAATCGTCGTCATAATCATCATCATAGTCATCATCATAATAGTCATCATAATCGTCATCATTATAGTCATCATAATCATCATCATGATCATCATCATAATCATCATCATAATCATCATCATGATCATCATCATAATCATCATCATAATCATCATCATAATCATCATCATAATCTTCATCATAATCATCATCATAACCGTCATCGTAATCATCATCATAATCATCATCATAATCATCATCATAATCATCATCATAATCATCATCATAGTCATCATCATAATAGTCATCATAATCGTCATCATTATAGACATCATAATCATCATCATGATCATCATCATAATCATCATCATAATCATCATCATAATCATCATCATAATCATCATCATAATCATCGTTATAATTCATCATCATAATCATGAGCATAATCATCATGATAATCATCATCATAATCATCATCATAGTCATCATCATAATCATCATCATAATTATCATCATAATCATCATCATAATCATCATCATAATCATCATCATAATCATCATCAAAATTATCATCATAATCATCATCATAATCGTCATCATAATCATCATCATAATCATCATCAGAATCATCATCATAATCATCATCATAACCGTCATCGTAATCATCATCATAATCATCATCATAATCATCATCATAATCATCATCATAATCATCATCATAATCATCATCATAATCATCATCAAAATCATCATCATAATCATGAGCATAATCATCATCATAATCGTCATCAAGATCATCATCATAACCGTCATCGTAATCATCATCATAATCATCATCATAATCATCATCATAATCATCATCATAATCATCATCATAGTCATCATCATAATAGTCATCATAATCGTCATCATTATAGACATCATAATCATCATCATGATCATCATCATAATCATCATCATAATCATCATCATAATCATCATCATAATCATCGTTATAATTCATCATCATAATCATGAGCATAATCATCATGATAATCATCATCATAGTCATCATCATAATCATCATCATAGTCATCATCATAATCATCATCATAATTATCATCATAATCATCATCATAATCATCATCATAATCATCATCATAATCATCATCAAAATTATCATCATAATCATCATCATAATCGTCATCATAATCATCATCATAATCATCATCAGAATCATCATCATAATCATCATCATAACCGTCATCGTAATCATCATCATAATCATCATCATAATCATCATCATAATCATCATCATAATCATCATCATAATCATCATCATAATCATCATCAAAATCATCATCATCATCATGAGCATAATCATCATCATAATCGTCATCAAGATCATCATCATAATCATGAGCATAATCATCATCACAATCGTCATCATAATCATCATCATAATCATCATCAGAATCATCATCAGAATCATCATCATAATCGTCATCATAATCATCATCATAGTAGTCATTATAATCGTCATCATAATCGTCATCATTATAGTCATCATAATCGTCGTCATAATCATCATCATAGTCATCATCATAATAGTCATCATAATCGTCATCATTATAGTCATCATAATCATCATCATGATCATCATCATAATCATCATCATAATCATCATCATGATCATCATCATAATCATCATCATAATCATCATCATAATCGTCTTCATGGTCATCATCATAATCGTCATCATAATCATCATAATAGTCATCATAATCATCATCATAATCATCACCATAATCATCATCATAGTCATCATCATAATCATCATCAAAATTATCATCATAATCATCATCATAATCGTCATCATAATCATCATCAGAATCATCATCATAATCATGAGCATAATCATCATCATAATCGTCATCATAATCATCATCATAATAGTCATCATAATCGTCATCATAATCGTCATCATTATAGTCATCATAATCATCATCATGATCATCATCATAATCATCATCATAATCATCATCATAATCATCATCATAATCATCATCATTATCATCATCATAATCATCATCATAACCGTCATCGTAATCATCATCATAATCATCATCATAATCATCATCATTATCATCATCAAAATCATCATCATCATCATCATCATAATCATCATCATAATCATCATCATAACCGTCATCGTAATCATCATCATAATCATCATCATAATCATCATCATAATCATCATCATAATCATCATCATAATCATCATCATAATCATCATCATAATCATCATCATAATCATCATCATAATCGTCTTCATGGTCATCATCATAATCGTCATCATAATCATCATAATAGTCATCATAATCGTCATCATAATCGACATCATGATCATCATCATAATCATCATCATAATCATCATCATGATCATCATCATAATCATCATCATAATCATCATCATAACCGTCATCGTAATCATCATCATAATTATTATCATAATCATCATCATAATCATCATCATAATCATCTTCATAATCATCATCATAATCATCATCATAATCATCATCATAATCATCATCATAATAGTCATCATAATCGTGATCATTATAGTCATCATAATCGTCATCATAATCATCATTATAGTCATCATCATAATAGTCATCATGATCGTCATCGTAATCGTCATCATTACAGTCATCGTAATCGTCATCATAATCATCATCATAGTCATCATCATAATCAGCATCATAATCATCATCATAATCGTCATCATAATCATCATCATAATCATCATCATAATCATCATCATAATCATCATCATAATCATCATCATAATCATCATCATAATCATCGTTATAATTCATCATCATAATCATCATCATAATCATCATCATAACCGTCATCGTAATCATCATCAGAATCATCATCATAATCGTCATCATAATCATCATCATAATCATCATCATAACCGTCATCGTAATCATCATCAGAATCATCATCATAATCGTCATCATAATCATCATCATAATCATCATCATAATCATCATCATAATCATCATCATAATCATCATCATAATCATCATCATTATCATCATCAAAATCATCATCATAATCATCATCATAATCATCATCATAGTCATCATCATAATCATCATCATAATCATCATCAAAATCATCATCATAATCATGAGCATAATCATCATCATAATCGTCATCATAATCGTCATCATAATCGTCATCATAGTCATCATCATAATCATCATCATAATCATCATAATAGTCATCATAATCCTCATCATTATAGTCATCATAATCAACATCATGATCATCATCATAATCATCATCATAATCATCATCATGATCATCATCATAATCATCATCATAATCATCATCATAACCGTCATCGTAATCATCATCATAATCATCATCATAATCATCATCATAATCATCATCATAATCATCATCATAATCATCATCAAAATCATCATCATAATCATGAGCATAATCATCATCATAATCGTCATCATAATCATCATCATAATCATCATCATAATCATCATCAAAATCATCATCATAATCATGAGCATAATCATCATCTTAATCGTCATCATAATCATCATCATAGTCATCATCATAGTCATCATCATAATCATCATCATAATCATCATCATAATCATCATCATTATCATCATCATAATCATCATCATAATCATCATCAAGATCATCATCATAATCATGAGCATAATCATCATCATAATCATCATCATAGTCATCATCATAATAGTCATCATAATCGTCATGATAATCGTCAACATTGTAGTCATCATAATCGTCATCAACATCATCATCCTAATCATGAGCATAATCATCATCATAATCGTCATCATAATCATCATCATAGTCATCATCATAATAGTCATCATAATCGTCATCATAATCGTCATCATAATCATCATCATAGTCGTCATCATAATAGTCATCATAATCGTCATCATTATAGTCATCATAATCGTCATCATCATAATAGTCATCATAATCGTCATCATAATCGTCATCATTATAGTCATCATAATCGTCATCATAATCATCATCATAGTCATCATCATAATAGTCATCATAATCGTCATCATTATAGTCATCATAATCGTCATCATAATCATCATCATAGTCATCATCATAATAGTCATCATAATCGTCATCATTATAGTCATCATAATCATCATCATGATCATCATCATAATCATCATCATAATCATCATCATGATCATCATCATAATCATCATCATAATCATCATCATGATCATCATCATAATCATCATCATAATCATCATCATAACCGTCATCGTAATCATCATCATAATCATCATCATAATCATCATCATAATCATCATCATAACCGTCATCGTAATCATCATCATAATCATCATCATAACCATCATCATAATCATCATCATAATCATCATCATAATCATCATCATGATCATCATCATAATCATCATCATAATCATCATCATAACCGTCATCGTAATCATCATCATAATTATTATCATAATCATCATCATAATCATCATCATAATCATCTTCATAATCATCATCATAATCATCATCATAATCATCATCATAATCATCATCATAATCATCATCAGAATCATCATCATAATCATGAGCATAATCATCATCAGAATCGTCATCATAATTATCATCATAATAGTCATCAAAATCGTCATCATAATCGTCATCATTATAGTCATCATAATCATCATCATGATCATCATCATAATCATCATCATAATCATCATCAAAATCATCATCATCATCATCATCATAATCATCATCATAATCATCATCATAACCGTCATCGTAATCATCATCATAATCATCATCATAATCATCATCATAATCATCATCATAATCATCATCATAATCATCATCATAATCATCATCATAATCATCATCATAATCATCATCATAATCGTCTTCATGGTCATCATCATAATCGTCATCATAATCATCATAATAGTCATCATAATCGTCATCATAATCGACATCATGATCATCATCATAATCATCATCATAATCATCATCATGATCATCATCATAATCATCATCATAATCATCATCATAACCGTCATCGTAATCATCATCATAATTATTATCATAATCATCATCATAATCATCATCATAATCATCTTCATAATCATCATCATAATCATCATCATAATCATCATCATAATCATCATCATAATAGTCATCATAATCGTGATCATTATAGTCATCATAATCGTCATCATAATCATCATTATAGTCATCATCATAATAGTCATCATGATCGTCATCGTAATCGTCATCATTACAGTCATCGTAATCGTCATCATAATCATCATCATAGTCATCATCATAATCAGCATCATAATCATCATCATAATCGTCATCATAATCATCATCATAATCATCATCATAATCATCATCATAATCATCATCATAATCATCATCATTATCATCATCAAAATCATCATCATCATCATCATCATAATCATCATCATAATCATCATCATAACCGTCATCGTAATCATCATCATAATCATCATCATAATCATCATCATAATCATCATCATAATCATCATCATAATCATCATCATAATCATCATCATAATCATCATCATAATCATCATCATAATCGTCTTCATGGTCATCATCATAATCGTCATCATAATCATCATAATAGTCATCATAATCGTCATCATAATCGACATCATGATCATCATCATAATCATCATCATAATCATCATCATGATCATCATCATAATCATCATCATAATCATCATCATAACCGTCATCGTAATCATCATCATAATTATTATCATAATCATCATCATAATCATCATCATAATCATCTTCATAATCATCATCATAATCATCATCATAATCATCATCATAATCATCATCATAATAGTCATCATAATCGTGATCATTATAGTCATCATAATCGTCATCATAATCATCATTATAGTCATCATCATAATAGTCATCATGATCGTCATCGTAATCGTCATCATTACAGTCATCGTAATCGTCATCATAATCATCATCATAGTCATCATCATAATCAGCATCATAATCATCATCATAATCGTCATCATAATCATCATCATAATCATCATCATAATCATCATCATAATCATCATCATAATCATCATCATAATCATCATCATAATCATCGTTATAATTCATCATCATAATCATCATCATAATCATCATCATAACCGTCATCGTAATCATCATCAGAATCATCATCATAATCGTCATCATAATCATCATCATAATCATCATCATAACCGTCATCGTAATCATCATCAGAATCATCATCATAATCGTCATCATAATCATCATCATAATCATCATCATAATCATCATCATAATCATCATCATAATCATCATCATAATCATCATCATTATCATCATCAAAATCATCATCATAATCATCATCATAATCATCATCATAGTCATCATCATAATCATCATCATAATCATCATCATAATCATCATCATAATCGTCTTCATTGTCATCGTCATAATCGTCATCATAATCATTATAATAGTCATCATAATCGTCATCATTATAGTAATCATAGTCATCATCATGATCATCATCATAGTCATCATCATAATCATCATCATAATCATCATCAAAATCATCATCATAATCATGAGCATAATCATCATCATAATCGTCATCATAATCGTCATCATAATCGTCATCATAGTCATCATCATAATCATCATCATAATCATCATAATAGTCATCATAATCCTCATCATTATAGTCATCATAATCAACATCATGATCATCATCATAATCATCATCATAATCATCATCATGATCATCATCATAATCATCATCATAATCATCATCATAACCGTCATCGTAATCATCATCATAATCATCATCATAATCATCATCATAATCATCATCATAATCATCATCATAATCATCATCAAAATCATCATCATAATCATGAGCATAATCATCATCATAATCGTCATCATAATCATCATCATAATCATCATCATAATCATCATCAAAATCATCATCATAATCATGAGCATAATCATCATCTTAATCGTCATCATAATCATCATCATAGTCATCATCATAGTCATCATCATAATCATCATCATAATCATCATCAAGATCATCATCATAATCATGAGCATAATCATCATCATAATCATCATCATAGTCATCATCATAATAGTCATCATAATCGTCATGATAATCGTCAACATTGTAGTCATCATAATCGTCATCAACATCATCATCCTAATCATGAGCATAATCATCATCATAATCGTCATCATAATCATCATCATAGTCATCATCATAATAGTCATCATAATCGTCATCATAATCGTCATCATAATCATCATCATAGTCGTCATCATAATAGTCATCATAATCGTCATCATTATAGTCATCATAATCGTCATCATCATAATAGTCATCATAATCGTCATCATAATCGTCATCATTATAGTCATCATAATCGTCATCATAATCATCATCATAGTCATCATCATAATAGTCATCATAATCGTCATCATTATAGTCATCATAATCGTCATCATAATCATCATCATAGTCATCATCATAATAGTCATCATAATCGTCATCATTATAGTCATCATAATCATCATCATGATCATCATCATAATCATCATCATAATCATCATCATGATCATCATCATAATCATCATCATAATCATCATCATGATCATCATCATAATCATCATCATAATCATCATCATAACCGTCATCGTAATCATCATCATAATCATCATCATAATCATCATCATAATCATCATCATAATCATCATCATAATCATCATCATAATGATCATCAAAATCATCATCATAATCATGAGCATAATCATCATCATAATCGTCATCATAATCATCATCATAATCATCATGATTATCATCATCAAAATCATCATCATAATCATGAGCATAATCATCATCTTAATCGTCATCATAATCATCATCATAGTCATCATCATAGTCATCATCATAATCATCATCATAATCATCATCATAATCATCATCATTATCATCATCAAAATCATCATCATCATCATCATCATAATCATCATCATAATCATCATCATAACCGTCATCGTAATCATCATCATAATCATCATCATAATCATCATCATAATCATCATCATAATCATCATCATAATCATCATCATAATCATCATCATTATCATCATCATAATCATCATCATAACCGTCATCGTAATCATCATCATAATCATCATCATAATCATCATCATTATCATCATCAAAATCATCATCATCATCATCATCATAATCATCATCATAATCATCATCATAACCGTCATCGTAATCATCATCATAATCATCATCATAATCATCATCATAATCATCATCATAATCATCATCATAATCATCATCATAATCATCATCATTATCATCATCATAATCATCATCATAACCGTCATCGTAATCATCATCATAATCATCATCATAATCATCATCATTATCATCATCAAAATCATCATCATCATCATCATCATAATCATCATCATAATCATCATCATAACCGTCATCGTAATCATCATCATAATCATCATCATAATCATCATCATAATCATCATCATAATCATCATCATAATCATCATCATAATCATCATCATAATCATCATCATAATCATCATCATAATCATCATCATAATCGTCTTCATGGTCATCATCATAATCGTCATCATAATCATCATAATAGTCATCATAATCGTCATCATAATCGACATCATGATCATCATCATAATCATCATCATAATCATCATCATGATCATCATCATAATCATCATCATAATCATCATCATAACCGTCATCGTAATCATCATCATAATTATTATCATAATCATCATCATAATCATCATCATAATCATCTTCATAATCATCATCATAATCATCATCATAATCATCATCATAATCATCATCATAATCATCATCATAATAGTCATCATAATCGTGATCATTATAGTCATCATAATCGTCATCATAATCATCATTATAGTCATCATCATAATAGTCATCATGATCGTCATCGTAATCGTCATCATTACAGTCATCGTAATCGTCATCATAATCATCATCATAGTCATCATCATAATCAGCATCATAATCATCATCATAATCGTCATCATAATCATCATCATAATCATCATCATAATCATCATCATAATCATCATCATAATCATCATCATAATCATCATCATAATCATCGTTATAATTCATCATCATAATCATCATCATAATCATCATCATAATCATCATCATAATCATCATCATAATCATCATCATAATCATCATCATTATCATCATCAAAATCATCATCATAATCATCATCATAATCATCATCATAGTCATCATCATAATCATCATCATAATCATCATCATAATCATCATCATAATCGTCTTCATTGTCATCGTCATAATCGTCATCATAATCATTATAATAGTCATCATAATCGTCATCATTATAGTAATCATAATCATCATCATGATCATCATCATAGTCATCATCATAATCATCATCATAATCATCATCAAAATCATCATCATAATCATGAGCATAATCATCATCATAATCGTCATCATAATCGTCATCATAGTCATCATCATAATCATCATCATAATCATCATAATAGTCATCATAATCGTCATCATTATAGTCATCATAATCAACATCATGATCATCATCATAATCATCATCATAATCATCATCATAATCATCATCATGATCATCATCATAATCATCATCATAATCATCATCATAACCGTCATCGTAATCATCATCATAATCATCATCATAATCATCATCATAATCATCATCATAATCATCATCATAATCATCATCAAAATCATCATCATAATCATGAGCATAATCATCATCATAATCGTCATCATAATCATCATCATAATCATCATCATAATCATCATCAAAATCATCATCATAATCATGAGCATAATCATCATCTTAATCGTCATCATAATCATCATCATAGTCATCATCATAGTCATCATCATAATCATCATCATAATCATCATCATAATCATCATCATTATCATCATCATAATCATCATCATAATCATCATAAAGATCATCATCATAATCATGAGCATAATCATCATCATAATCATCATCATAGTCATCATCATAATAGTCATCATAATCGTCATGATAATCGTCAACATTGTAGTCATCATAATCGTCATCAACATCATCATCCTAATCATGAGCATAATCATCATCATAATCGTCATCATAATCATCATCATAGTCATCATCATAATAGTCATCATAATCGTCATCATAATCGTCATCATTATAGTCATCATAATCGTCATCATAATCATCATCATAGTCGTCATCATAATAGTCATCATAATCGTCATCATTATAGTCATCATAATCGTCATCATCATAATAGTCATCATAATCGTCATCATAATCGTCATCATTATAGTCATCATAATCGTCATCATAATCATCATCATAGTCATCATCATAATAGTCATCATAATCGTCATCATTATAGTCATCATAATCGTCATCATAATCATCATCATAGTCATCATCATAATAGTCATCATAATCGTCATCATTATAGTCATCATAATCATCAGCATGATCATCATCATAATCATCATCATAATCATCATCATGATCATCATAATCATCATCATAATCATCATCATAACCGTCTTCATGGTCATCATCATAATCGTCATCATAATCATCATAATAGTCATCAGAATCGTCATCATTATAGTCATCATAATCAACATCATGATCATCATCATAATCATCATCATGATCATCATCATAATCATCATCATAATCATCATCATAACCGTCATCGTAATCATCATCATAATCATCATCATAATCATCATCATAATCATCATCATAATCATCATCATAATCATCATCATAATGATCATCAAAATCATCATCATAATCATGAGCATAATCATCATCATAATCGTCATCATAATCATCATCATAATCATCATCATAATCATCATCATAATCATCATCAGAATCATCATCATGATCATCATCATAATCATCATCAAAATCGTCATCATTATAGTCATCATAATCGTCATCATAATCATCATCATAGTCTTCATCATAATAGTCATCATAATCGTCATCATTATAGTCATCATAATCACCATCATAATCATCATCATAATCATCATCATAATCATCATCATAACCGTCATCGTAATCATCATCAGAATCATCATCATAACCGTCATCATAATCATCATCATAATCATCATCATAATCATCATCATAGTCATCATCATAATAGTCATCATAATCGTCATGATAATCGTCAACATTGTAGTCATCATAATCGTCATCAACATCATCATCCTAATCATGAGCATAATCATCATCATAATCGTCATCATAATCATCATCATAGTCATCATCATAATAGTCATCATAATCGTCATCATAATCGTCATCATTATAGTCATCATAATCGTCATCATAATCATCATCATAGTCGTCATCATAATAGTCATCATAATCGTCATCATTATAGTCATCATAATCGTCATCATCATAATAGTCATCATAATCGTCATCATAATCGTCATCATTATAGTCATCATAATCGTCATCATAATCATCATCATAGTCATCATCATAATAGTCATCATAATCGTCATCATTATAGTCATCATAATCGTCATCATAATCATCATCATAGTCATCATCATAATAGTCATCATAATCGTCATCATTATAGTCATCATAATCATCAGCATGATCATCATCATAATCATCATCATAATCATCATCATGATCATCATAATCATCATCATAATCATCATCATAACCGTCTTCATGGTCATCATCATAATCGTCATCATAATCATCATAATAGTCATCAGAATCGTCATCATTATAGTCATCATAATCAACATCATGATCATCATCATAATCATCATCATGATCATCATCATAATCATCATCATAATCATCATCATAACCGTCATCGTAATCATCATCATAATCATCATCATAATCATCATCATAATCATCATCATAATCATCATCATAATCATCATCATAATGATCATCAAAATCATCATCATAATCATGAGCATAATCATCATCATAATCGTCATCATAATCATCATCATAATCATCATCATAATCATCATCATAATCATCATCAAAATCATCATCATGATCATCATCATAATCATCATCAAAATCGTCATCATTATAGTCATCATAATCGTCATCATAATCATCATCATAGTCTTCATCATAATAGTCATCATAATCGTCATCATTATAGTCATCATAATCACCATCATAATCATCATCATAATCATCATCATAATCATCATCATAACCGTCATCGTAATCATCATCAGAATCATCATCATAACCGTCATCATAATCATCATCATAATCATCATCATAATCATCATCATAACCGTCATCGTAATCATCATCATAATCATCATCATAATCATCATCATAATCATCATCATAATCATCAGCATAATTATCATCATAATCATCATCATAATCATCATCAAAATCATCATCATAATCATGAGCATAATCATCATCATAATCGTCATCATAATCATCATCATGATCATCATCATAATCATCATCATAATCATCATCATAATCATGAGCATAATCATCATCATAATCGTCATCATAATCATCATCATAGTCATCATCATAATAGTCATCATAATCGTCGTCATAATCGTCATCACTATAGTCATCATAATCGTCATCATAGTCATCAGCATAGTCATCATCATAATAGTCATCATAATCATCATCATTATAGACATCATAATCATCATCATGATCATCATCATAATCATCATAATAATCATCATCATGATCATCATCATAATCATCGTTATAATTCATCATCATAATCATGAGCATAATCATCATGATAAGCATCATCATAGTCATCATCATAATCATCATCATAGTCATCATCATAATCATCATCATAATCATCATCATAATCATCATCATAATCATCATCATAATCATCATCATGATCATCATCATAATCATCATCATAATCATCATCATAACCGTCTTCATGGTCATCATCATAATCGTCATCATAATCATCATAATAGTCATCAGAATCGTCATCATTATAGTCATCATAATCAACATCATGATCATCATCATAATCATCATCATAATCATCATCATGATCATCATCATAATCATCATCATAATCATCATCATAACCGTCATCGTAATCATCATCATAATCATCATCATAATCATCATCATAATCATCTTCATAATCATCATCTAAATCATCATCATAATCATCATCATAATCATCATCATAATAGTCATCATAATCGTGATCATTATAGTCATCATAATCGTCATCATAATCATCATTATAGTCATCATCATAATAGTCATCATGATCGTCATCGTAATCGTCATCATTACAGTCATCGTAATCGTCATCATAATCATCATCATAGTCATCATCATAATCAGCATCATAATCATCATCATAATCGTCATCATAATCATCATCATAATCATCATCATAATCATCATCATAATCATCATCATAATCATCATCATAATCATCATCATAATCATCGTTATAATTCATCATCATAATCATCATCATAATCATCATCATAACCGTCATCGTAATCATCATCAGAATCATCATCATAATCGTCATCATAATCATCATCATAATCATCATCATAACCGTCATCGTAATCATCATCAGAATCATCATCATAATCGTCATCATAATCATCATCATAATCATCATCATAATCATCATCATAATCATCATCATAATCATCATCATAATCATCATCATTATCATCATCAAAATCATCATCATAATCATCATCATAATCATCATCATAGTCATCATCATAATCATCATCATAATCATCATCATAATCATCATCATAATCGTCTTCATTGTCATCGTCATAATCGTCATCATAATCATTATAATAGTCATCATAATCGTCATCATTATAGTAATCATAATCATCATCATGATCATCATCATAGTCATCATCATAATCATCATCATAATCATCATCAAAATCATCATCATAATCATCATCATAACCGTCATCGTAATCATCATCATAATCATCATCATAATCATCATCATAATCATCATCATAATCATCATCATAATCATCATCAAAATCATCATCATAATCATGAGCATAATCATCATCATAATCGTCATCATAATCATCATCATAATCATCATCATAATCATCATCAAAATCATCATCATAATCATGAGCATAATCATCATCTTAATCGTCATCATAATCATCATCATAGTCATCATCATAGTCATCATCATAATCATCATCATAATCATCATCATAATCATCATCATTATCATCATCATAATCATCATCATAATCATCATCAAGATCATCATCATAATCATCAGCATAATCATCATCATAATCATCATCATAGTCATCATCATAATAGTCATCATAATCGTCATGATAATCGTCAACATTGTAGTCATCATAATCGTCATCAACATCATCATCCTAATCATGAGCATAATCATCATCATAATCGTCATCATAATCATCATCATAGTCATCATCATAATAGTCATCATAATCGTCATCATAATAGTCATCATAATCGTCATCATTATAGTCATCATAATCGTCATCATCATAATAGTCATCATAATCGTCATCATAATCGTCATCATTATAGTCATCATAATCGTCATCATAATCATCATCATAGTCATCATCATAATAGTCATCATTATAGTCATCATAATCGTCATCATAATCATCATCATAGTCATCATCATAATAGTCATCATAATCGTCATCATTATAGTCATCATAATCATCATCATGATCATCATCATAATCATCATCATAATCATCATCATGATCATCATCATAATCATCATCATAATCATCATCATGATCATCATCATAATCATCATCATAATCATCATCATAACCGTCATCGTAATCATCATCATAATCATCATCATAATCATCATCATAATCATCATCATAATCATCATCATAATCATCATCATAATGATCATCAAAATCATCATCATAATCATGAGCATAATCATCATCATAATCGTCATCATAATCATCATCATAATCATCATGATTATCATCATCAAAATCATCATCATAATCATGAGCATAATCATCATCTTAATCGTCATCATAATCATCATCATAGTCATCATCATAGTCATCATCATAATCATCATCATAATCATCATCATAATCATCATCATTATCATCATCAAAATCATCATCATCATCATCATCATAATCATCATCATAATCATCATCATAACCGTCATCGTAATCATCATCATAATCATCATCATAATCATCATCATAATCATCATCATAATCATCATCATAATCATCATCATAATCATCATCATTATCATCATCATAATCATCATCATAACCGTCATCGTAATCATCATCATAATCATCATCATAATCATCATCATTATCATCATCAAAATCATCATCATCATCATCATCATAATCATCATCATAATCATCATCATAACCGTCATCGTAATCATCATCATAATCATCATCATAATCATCATCATAATCATCATCATAATCATCATCATAATCATCATCATAATCATCATCATTATCATCATCATAATCATCATCATAACCGTCATCGTAATCATCATCATAATCATCATCATAATCATCATCATTATCATCATCAAAATCATCATCATCATCATCATCATAATCATCATCATAATCATCATCATAACCGTCATCGTAATCATCATCATAATCATCATCATAATCATCATCATAATCATCATCATAATCATCATCATAATCATCATCATAATCATCATCATAATCATCATCATAATCATCATCATAATCATCATCATAATCGTCTTCATGGTCATCATCATAATCGTCATCATAATCATCATAATAGTCATCATAATCGTCATCATAATCGACATCATGATCATCATCATAATCATCATCATAATCATCATCATGATCATCATCATAATCATCATCATAATCATCATCATAACCGTCATCGTAATCATCATCATAATTATTATCATAATCATCATCATAATCATCATCATAATCATCTTCATAATCATCATCATAATCATCATCATAATCATCATCATAATCATCATCATAATAGTCATCATAATCGTGATCATTATAGTCATCATAATCGTCATCATAATCATCATTATAGTCATCATCATAATAGTCATCATGATCGTCATCGTAATCGTCATCATTACAGTCATCGTAATCGTCATCATAATCATCATCATAGTCATCATCATAATCAGCATCATAATCATCATCATAATCGTCATCATAATCATCATCATAATCATCATCATAATCATCATCATAATCATCATCATAATCATCATCATAATCATCATCATAATCATCGTTATAATTCATCATCATAATCATCATCATAATCATCATCATAACCGTCATCGTAATCATCATCAGAATCATCATCATAATCGTCATCATAATCATCATCATAATCATCATCATAACCGTCATCGTAATCATCATCAGAATCATCATCATAATCGTCATCATAATCATCATCATAATCATCATCATAATCATCATCATAATCATCATCATAATCATCATCATAATCATCATCATAATCATCATCATTATCATCATCAAAATCATCATCATAATCATCATCATAATCATCATCATAGTCATCATCATAATCATCATCATAATCATCATCATAATCATCATCATAATCATCATCATAATCGTCTTCATTGTCATCGTCATAATCGTCATCATAATCATTATAATAGTCATCATAATCGTCATCATTATAGTAATCATAATCATCATCATGATCATCATCATAGTCATCATCATAATCATCATCATAATCATCATCAAAATCATCATCATAATCATGAGCATAATCATCATCATAATCGTCATCATAATCGTCATCATAGTCATCATCATAATCATCATCATAATCATCATAATAGTCATCATAATCGTCATCATTATAGTCATCATAATCAACATCATGATCATCATCATAATCATCATCATAATCATCATCATAATCATCATCATGATCATCATCATAATCATCATCATAATCATCATCATAACCGTCATCGTAATCATCATCATAATCATCATCATAATCATCATCATAATCATCATCATAATCATCATCATAATCATCATCAAAATCATCATCATAATCATGAGCATAATCATCATCATAATCGTCATCATAATCATCATCATAATCATCATCATAATCATCATCAAAATCATCATCATAATCATGAGCATAATCATCATCTTAATCGTCATCATAATCATCATCATAGTCATCATCATAGTCATCATCATAATCATCATCATAATCATCATCATAATCATCATCATTATCATCATCATTATCATCATCATAATCATCATCATAATCATCATAAAGATCATCATCATAATCATGAGCATAATCATCATCATAATCATCATCATAGTCATCATCATAATAGTCATCATAATCGTCATGATAATCGTCAACATTGTAGTCATCATAATCGTCATCAACATCATCATCCTAATCATGAGCATAATCATCATCATAATCGTCATCATAATCATCATCATAGTCATCATCATAATAGTCATCATAATCGTCATCATAATCGTCATCATTATAGTCATCATAATCGTCATCATAATCATCATCATAGTCGTCATCATAATAGTCATCATAATCGTCATCATTATAGTCATCATAATCGTCATCATCATAATAGTCATCATAATCGTCATCATAATCGTCATCATTATAGTCATCATAATCGTCATCATAATCATCATCATAGTCATCATCATAATAGTCATCATAATCGTCATCATTATAGTCATCATAATCGTCATCATAATCATCATCATAGTCATCATCATAATAGTCATCATAATCGTCATCATTATAGTCATCATAATCATCAGCATGATCATCATCATAATCATCATCATAATCATCATCATGATCATCATAATCATCATCATAATCATCATCATAACCGTCTTCATGGTCATCATCATAATCGTCATCATAATCATCATAATAGTCATCAGAATCGTCATCATTATAGTCATCATAATCAACATCATGATCATCATCATAATCATCATCATGATCATCATCATAATCATCATCATAATCATCATCATAACCGTCATCGTAATCATCATCATAATCATCATCATAATCATCATCATAATCATCATCATAATCATCATCATAATCATCATCATAATGATCATCAAAATCATGAGCATAATCATCATCATAATCGTCATCATAATCATCATCATAATCATCATCATAATCATCATCATAATCATCATCAAAATCATCATCATGATCATCATCATAATCATCATCAAAATCGTCATCATTATAGTCATCATAATCGTCATCATAATCATCATCATAGTCTTCATCATAATAGTCATCATAATCGTCATCATTATAGTCATCATAATCACCATCATAATCATCATCATAATCATCATCATAATCATCATCATAACCGTCATCGTAATCATCATCAGAATCATCATCATAACCGTCATCATAATCATCATCATAATCATCATCATAATCATCATCATAACCGTCATCGTAATCATCATCATAATCATCATCATAATCATCATCATAATCATCATCATAATCATCAGCATAATTATCATCATAATCATCATCATAATCATCATCAAAATCATCATCATAATCATGAGCATAATCATCATCATAATCGTCATCATAATCATCATCATGATCATCATCATAATCATCATCATAATCATCATCATAATCATGAGCATAATCATCATCATAATCGTCATCATAATCATCATCATAGTCATCATCATAATAGTCATCATAATCGTCGTCATAATCGTCATCACTATAGTCATCATAATCGTCATCATAGTCATCAGCATAGTCATCATCATAATAGTCATCATAATCATCATCATTATAGACATCATAATCATCATCATGATCATCATCATAATCATCATAATAATCATCATCATGATCATCATCATAATCATCGTTATAATTCATCATCATAATCATGAGCATAATCATCATGATAAGCATCATCATAGTCATCATCATAATCATCATCATAGTCATCATCATAATCATCATCATAATCATCATCATAATCATCATCATAATCATCATCATAATCATCATCATGATCATCATCATAATCATCATCATAATCATCATCATAACCGTCTTCATGGTCATCATCATAATCGTCATCATAATCATCATAATAGTCATCAGAATCGTCATCATTATAGTCATCATAATCAACATCATGATCATCATCATAATCATCATCATAATCATCATCATGATCATCATCATAATCATCATCATAATCATCATCATAACCGTCATCGTAATCATCATCATAATCATCATCATAATCATCATCATAATCATCTTCATAATCATCATCTAAATCATCATCATAATCATCATCATAATCATCATCATAATAGTCATCATAATCGTGATCATTATAGTCATCATAATCGTCATCATAATCATCATTATAGTCATCATCATAATAGTCATCATGATCGTCATCGTAATCGTCATCATTACAGTCATCGTAATCGTCATCATAATCATCATCATAGTCATCATCATAATCAGCATCATAATCATCATCATAATCGTCATCATAATCATCATCATAATCATCATCATAATCATCATCATAATCATCATCATAATCATCATCATAATCATCATCATAATCATCGTTATAATTCATCATCATAATCATCATCATAATCATCATCATAACCGTCATCGTAATCATCATCAGAATCATCATCATAATCGTCATCATAATCATCATCATAATCATCATCATAACCGTCATCGTAATCATCATCAGAATCATCATCATAATCGTCATCATAATCATCATCATAATCATCATCATAATCATCATCATAATCATCATCATAATCATCATCATAATCATCATCATTATCATCATCAAAATCATCATCATAATCATCATCATAATCATCATCATAGTCATCATCATAATCATCATCATAATCATCATCATAATCATCATCATAATCGTCTTCATTGTCATCGTCATAATCGTCATCATAATCATTATAATAGTCATCATAATCGTCATCATTATAGTAATCATAATCATCATCATGATCATCATCATAGTCATCATCATAATCATCATCATAATCATCATCAAAATCATCATCATAATCATGAGCATAATCATCATCATAATCGTCATCATAATCGTCATCATAATCGTCATCATAGTCATCATCATAATCATCATCATAATCATCATAATAGTCATCATAATCCTCATCATTATAGTCATCATAATCAACATCATGATCATCATCATAATCATCATCATAATCATCATCATGATCATCATCATAATCATCATCATAATCATCATCATAACCGTCATCGTAATCATCATCATAATCATCATCATAATCATCATCATAATCATCATCATAATCATCATCATAATCATCATCAAAATCATCATCATAATCATGAGCATAATCATCATCATAATCGTCATCATAATCATCATCATAATCATCATCATAATCATCATCAAAATCATCATCATAATCATGAGCATAATCATCATCTTAATCGTCATCATAATCATCATCATAGTCATCATCATAGTCATCATCATAATCATCATCATAATCATCATCATAATCATCATCATTATCATCATCATAATCATCATCATAATCATCATCAAGATCATCATCATAATCATCAGCATAATCATCATCATAATCATCATCATAGTCATCATCATAATAGTCATCATAATCGTCATGATAATCGTCAACATTGTAGTCATCATAATCGTCATCAACATCATCATCCTAATCATGAGCATAATCATCATCATAATCGTCATCATAATCATCATCATAGTCATCATCATAATAGTCATCATAATCGTCATCATAATCGTCATCATAATCATCATCATAGTCGTCATCATAATAGTCATCATAATCGTCATCATTATAGTCATCATAATCGTCATCATCATAATAGTCATCATAATCGTCATCATAATCGTCATCATTATAGTCATCATAATCGTCATCATAATCATCATCATAGTCATCATCATAATAGTCATCATTATAGTCATCATAATCGTCATCATAATCATCATCATAGTCATCATCATAATAGTCATCATAATCGTCATCATTATAGTCATCATAATCATCATCATGATCATCATCATAATCATCATCATAATCATCATCATGATCATCATCATAATCATCATCATAATCATCATCATGATCATCATCATAATCATCATCATAATCATCATCATAACCGTCATCGTAATCATCATCATAATCATCATCATAATCATCATCATAATCATCATCATAATCATCATCATAATCATCATCATAATGATCATCAAAATCATCATCATAATCATGAGCATAATCATCATCATAATCGTCATCATAATCATCATCATAATCATCATGATTATCATCATCAAAATCATCATCATAATCATGAGCATAATCATCATCTTAATCGTCATCATAATCATCATCATAGTCATCATCATAGTCATCATCATAATCATCATCATAATCATCATCATAATCATCATCATTATCATCATCATAATCATCATCATAATCATCATCAGAATCATCATCATAATCATGAGCATAATCATCATCATAATCGTCATCATAATTATCATCATAATAGTCATCAAAATCGTCATCATAATCGTCATCATTATAGTCATCATAATCATCATCATGATCATCATCATAATCATCATCATAATCATCATCATTATCATCATCATAATCATCATCATAACCGTCATCGTAATCATCATCATAATCATCATCATAATCATCATCATTATCATCATCAAAATCATCATCATCATCATCATCATAATCATCATCATAATCATCATCATAACCGTCATCGTAATCATCATCATAATCATCATCATAATCATCATCATAATCATCATCATAATCATCATCATAATCATCATCATAATCATCATCATTATCATCATCATAATCATCATCATAACCGTCATCGTAATCATCATCATAATCATCATCATAATCATCATCATTATCATCATCAAAATCATCATCATCATCATCATCATAATCATCATCATAATCATCATCATAACCGTCATCGTAATCATCATCATAATCATCATCATAATCATCATCATAATCATCATCATAATCATCATCATAATCATCATCATAATCATCATCATAATCATCATCATAATCATCATCATAATCGTCTTCATGGTCATCATCATAATCGTCATCATAATCATCATAATAGTCATCATAATCGTCATCATAATCGACATCATGATCATCATCATAATCATCATCATAATCATCATCATGATCATCATCATAATCATCATCATAATCATCATCATAACCGTCATCGTAATCATCATCATAATTATTATCATAATCATCATCATAATCATCATCATAATCATCTTCATAATCATCATCATAATCATCATCATAATCATCATCATAATCATCATCATAATAGTCATCATAATCGTGATCATTATAGTCATCATAATCGTCATCATAATCATCATTATAGTCATCATCATAATAGTCATCATGATCGTCATCGTAATCGTCATCATTACAGTCATCGTAATCGTCATCATAATCATCATCATAGTCATCATCATAATCAGCATCATAATCATCATCATAATCGTCATCATAATCATCATCATAATCATCATCATAATCATCATCATAATCATCATCATAATCATCATCATAATCATCATCATAATCATCGTTATAATTCATCATCATAATCATCATCATAATCATCATCATAACCGTCATCGTAATCATCATCAGAATCATCATCATAATCGTCATCATAATCATCATCATAATTATTATCATAATCATCATCATAATCATCATCATAATCATCTTCATAATCATCATCATAATCATCATCATAATCATCGTTATAATTCATCATCATAATCATCATCATAATCATCATCATAACCGTCATCGTAATCATCATCAGAATCATCATCATAACCGTCATCGTAATCATCATCATAATTATTATCATAATCATCATCATAATCATCATCATAATCATCTTCATAATCATCATCATAATCATCATCATAATCATCATCATAATCATCATCATAATAGTCATCATAATCGTGATCATTATAGTCATCATAATCGTCATCATAATCATCATTATAGTCATCATCATAATAGTCATCATGATCGTCATCGTAATCGTCATCATTACAGTCATCGTAATCGTCATCATAATCATCATCATAGTCATCATCATAATCAGCATCATAATCATCATCATAATCGTCATCATAATCATCATCATAATCATCATCATAATCATCATCATAATCATCATCATAATCATCATCATAATCATCATCATAATCATCGTTATAATTCATCATCATAATCATCATCATAATCATCATCATAACCGTCATCGTAATCATCATCAGAATCATCATCATAATCGTCATCATAATCATCATCATAATCATCATCATAACCGTCATCGTAATCATCATCAGAATCATCATCATAATCGTCATCATAATCATCATCATAATCATCATCATAATCATCATCATAATCATCATCATAATCATCATCATAATCATCATCATAATCATCATCATTATCATCATCAAAATCATCATCATAATCATCATCATAATCATCATCATAGTCATCATCATAATCATCATCATAATCATCATCATAATCATCATCATAATCATCATCATAATCGTCTTCATTGTCATCGTCATAATCGTCATCATAATCATTATAATAGTCATCATAATCGTCATCATTATAGTAATCATAATCATCATCATGATCATCATCATAGTCATCATCATAATCATCATCATAATCATCATCAAAATCATCATCATAATCATGAGCATAATCATCATCATAATCGTCATCATAATCGTCATCATAGTCATCATCATAATCATCATCATAATCATCATAATAGTCATCATAATCGTCATCATTATAGTCATCATAATCAACATCATGATCATCATCATAATCATCATCATAATCATCATCATAATCATCATCATGATCATCATCATAATCATCATCATAATCATCATCATAACCGTCATCGTAATCATCATCATAATCATCATCATAATCATCATCATAATCATCATCATAATCATCATCATAATCATCATCAAAATCATCATCATAATCATGAGCATAATCATCATCATAATCGTCATCATAATCATCATCATAATCATCATCATAATCATCATCAAAATCATCATCATAATCATGAGCATAATCATCATCTTAATCGTCATCATAATCATCATCATAGTCATCATCATAGTCATCATCATAATCATCATCATAATCATCATCATAATCATCATCATTATCATCATCATTATCATCATCATAATCATCATCATAATCATCATAAAGATCATCATCATAATCATGAGCATAATCATCATCATAATCATCATCATAGTCATCATCATAATAGTCATCATAATCGTCATGATAATCGTCAACATTGTAGTCATCATAATCGTCATCAACATCATCATCCTAATCATGAGCATAATCATCATCATAATCGTCATCATAATCATCATCATAGTCATCATCATAATAGTCATCATAATCGTCATCATAATCGTCATCATTATAGTCATCATAATCGTCATCATAATCATCATCATAGTCGTCATCATAATAGTCATCATAATCGTCATCATTATAGTCATCATAATCGTCATCATCATAATAGTCATCATAATCGTCATCATAATCGTCATCATTATAGTCATCATAATCGTCATCATAATCATCATCATAGTCATCATCATAATAGTCATCATAATCGTCATCATTATAGTCATCATAATCGTCATCATAATCATCATCATAGTCATCATCATAATAGTCATCATAATCGTCATCATTATAGTCATCATAATCATCAGCATGATCATCATCATAATCATCATCATAATCATCATCATGATCATCATAATCATCATCATAATCATCATCATAACCGTCTTCATGGTCATCATCATAATCGTCATCATAATCATCATAATAGTCATCAGAATCGTCATCATTATAGTCATCATAATCAACATCATGATCATCATCATAATCATCATCATGATCATCATCATAATCATCATCATAATCATCATCATAACCGTCATCGTAATCATCATCATAATCATCATCATAATCATCATCATAATCATCATCATAATCATCATCATAATCATCATCATAATGATCATCAAAATCATCATCATAATCATGAGCATAATCATCATCATAATCGTCATCATAATCATCATCATAATCATCATCATAATCATCATCATAATCATCATCAAAATCATCATCATGATCATCATCATAATCATCATCAAAATCGTCATCATTATAGTCATCATAATCGTCATCATAATCATCATCATAGTCTTCATCATAATAGTCATCATAATCGTCATCATTATAGTCATCATAATCACCATCATAATCATCATCATAATCATCATCATAATCATCATCATAACCGTCATCGTAATCATCATCAGAATCATCATCATAACCGTCATCATAATCATCATCATAATCATCATCATAATCATCATCATAACCGTCATCGTAATCATCATCATAATCATCATCATAATCATCATCATAATCATCATCATAATCATCAGCATAATTATCATCATAATCATCATCATAATCATCATCAAAATCATCATCATAATCATGAGCATAATCATCATCATAATCGTCATCATAATCATCATCATGATCATCATCATAATCATCATCATAATCATCATCATAATCATGAGCATAATCATCATCATAATCGTCATCATAATCATCATCATAGTCATCATCATAATAGTCATCATAATCGTCGTCATAATCGTCATCACTATAGTCATCATAATCGTCATCATAGTCATCAGCATAGTCATCATCATAATAGTCATCATAATCATCATCATTATAGACATCATAATCATCATCATGATCATCATCATAATCATCATAATAATCATCATCATGATCATCATCATAATCATCGTTATAATTCATCATCATAATCATGAGCATAATCATCATGATAAGCATCATCATAGTCATCATCATAATCATCATCATAGTCATCATCATAATCATCATCATAATCATCATCATAATCATCATCATAATCATCATCATAATCATCATCATGATCATCATCATAATCATCATCATAATCATCATCATAACCGTCTTCATGGTCATCATCATAATCGTCATCATAATCATCATAATAGTCATCAGAATCGTCATCATTATAGTCATCATAATCAACATCATGATCATCATCATAATCATCATCATAATCATCATCATGATCATCATCATAATCATCATCATAATCATCATCATAACCGTCATCGTAATCATCATCATAATCATCATCATAATCATCATCATAATCATCTTCATAATCATCATCTAAATCATCATCATAATCATCATCATAATCATCATCATAATAGTCATCATAATCGTGATCATTATAGTCATCATAATCGTCATCATAATCATCATTATAGTCATCATCATAATAGTCATCATGATCGTCATCGTAATCGTCATCATTACAGTCATCGTAATCGTCATCATAATCATCATCATAGTCATCATCATAATCAGCATCATAATCATCATCATAATCGTCATCATAATCATCATCATAATCATCATCATAATCATCATCATAATCATCATCATAATCATCATCATAATCATCATCATAATCATCGTTATAATTCATCATCATAATCATCATCATAATCATCATCATAACCGTCATCGTAATCATCATCAGAATCATCATCATAATCGTCATCATAATCATCATCATAATCATCATCATAACCGTCATCGTAATCATCATCAGAATCATCATCATAATCGTCATCATAATCATCATCATAATCATCATCATAATCATCATCATAATCATCATCATAATCATCATCATAATCATCATCATTATCATCATCAAAATCATCATCATAATCATCATCATAATCATCATCATAGTCATCATCATAATCATCATCATAATCATCATCATAATCATCATCATAATCGTCTTCATTGTCATCGTCATAATCGTCATCATAATCATTATAATAGTCATCATAATCGTCATCATTATAGTAATCATAATCATCATCATGATCATCATCATAGTCATCATCATAATCATCATCATAATCATCATCAAAATCATCATCATAATCATGAGCATAATCATCATCATAATCGTCATCATAATCGTCATCATAATCGTCATCATAGTCATCATCATAATCATCATCATAATCATCATAATAGTCATCATAATCCTCATCATTATAGTCATCATAATCAACATCATGATCATCATCATAATCATCATCATAATCATCATCATGATCATCATCATAATCATCATCATAATCATCATCATAACCGTCATCGTAATCATCATCATAATCATCATCATAATCATCATCATAATCATCATCATAATCATCATCATAATCATCATCAAAATCATCATCATAATCATGAGCATAATCATCATCATAATCGTCATCATAATCATCATCATAATCATCATCATAATCATCATCAAAATCATCATCATAATCATGAGCATAATCATCATCTTAATCGTCATCATAATCATCATCATAGTCATCATCATAGTCATCATCATAATCATCATCATAATCATCATCATAATCATCATCATTATCATCATCATAATCATCATCATAATCATCATCAAGATCATCATCATAATCATCAGCATAATCATCATCATAATCATCATCATAGTCATCATCATAATAGTCATCATAATCGTCATGATAATCGTCAACATTGTAGTCATCATAATCGTCATCAACATCATCATCCTAATCATGAGCATAATCATCATCATAATCGTCATCATAATCATCATCATAGTCATCATCATAATAGTCATCATAATCGTCATCATAATCGTCATCATAATCATCATCATAGTCGTCATCATAATAGTCATCATAATCGTCATCATTATAGTCATCATAATCGTCATCATCATAATAGTCATCATAATCGTCATCATAATCGTCATCATTATAGTCATCATAATCGTCATCATAATCATCATCATAGTCATCATCATAATAGTCATCATTATAGTCATCATAATCGTCATCATAATCATCATCATAGTCATCATCATAATAGTCATCATAATCGTCATCATTATAGTCATCATAATCATCATCATGATCATCATCATAATCATCATCATAATCATCATCATGATCATCATCATAATCATCATCATAATCATCATCATGATCATCATCATAATCATCATCATAATCATCATCATAACCGTCATCGTAATCATCATCATAATCATCATCATAATCATCATCATAATCATCATCATAATCATCATCATAATCATCATCATAATGATCATCAAAATCATCATCATAATCATGAGCATAATCATCATCATAATCGTCATCATAATCATCATCATAATCATCATGATTATCATCATCAAAATCATCATCATAATCATGAGCATAATCATCATCTTAATCGTCATCATAATCATCATCATAGTCATCATCATAGTCATCATCATAATCATCATCATAATCATCATCATAATCATCATCATTATCATCATCATAATCATCATCATAATCATCATCAGAATCATCATCATAATCATGAGCATAATCATCATCATAATCGTCATCATAATTATCATCATAATAGTCATCAAAATCGTCATCATAATCGTCATCATTATAGTCATCATAATCATCATCATGATCATCATCATAATCATCATCATAATCATCATCATTATCATCATCATAATCATCATCATAACCGTCATCGTAATCATCATCATAATCATCATCATAATCATCATCATTATCATCATCAAAATCATCATCATCATCATCATCATAATCATCATCATAATCATCATCATAACCGTCATCGTAATCATCATCATAATCATCATCATAATCATCATCATAATCATCATCATAATCATCATCATAATCATCATCATAATCATCATCATTATCATCATCATAATCATCATCATAACCGTCATCGTAATCATCATCATAATCGTCATCATAATCATCATCATTATCATCATCAAAATCATCATCATCATCATCATCATAATCATCATCATAATCATCATCATAACCGTCATCGTAATCATCATCATAATCATCATCATAATCATCATCATAATCATCATCATAATCATCATCATAATCATCATCATAATCATCATCATAATCATCATCATAATCATCATCATAATCATCATCATAATCGTCTTCATGGTCATCATCATAATCGTCATCATAATCATCATAATAGTCATCATAATCGTCATCATAATCGACATCATGATCATCATCATAATCATCATCATAATCATCATCATGATCATCATCATAATCATCATCATAATCATCATCATAACCGTCATCGTAATCATCATCATAATTATTATCATAATCATCATCATAATCATCATCATAATCATCTTCATAATCATCATCATAATCATCATCATAATCATCATCATAATCATCATCATAATAGTCATCATAATCGTGATCATTATAGTCATCATAATCGTCATCATAATCATCATTATAGTCATCATCATAATAGTCATCATGATCGTCATCGTAATCGTCATCATTACAGTCATCGTAATCGTCATCATAATCATCATCATAGTCATCATCATAATCAGCATCATAATCATCATCATAATCGTCATCATAATCATCATCATAATCATCATCATAATCATCATCATAATCATCATCATAATCATCATCATAATCATCATCATAATCATCGTTATAATTCATCATCATAATCATCATCATAATCATCATCATAACCGTCATCGTAATCATCATCAGAATCATCATCATAATCGTCATCATAATCATCATCATAATCATCATCATAACCGTCATCGTAATCATCATCAGAATCATCATCATAATCGTCATCATAATCATCATCATAATCATCATCATAATCATCATCATAATCATCATCATAATCATCATCATAATCATCATCATAATCATCATCATTATCATCATCAAAATCATCATCATAATCATCATCATAATCATCATCATAGTCATCATCATAATCATCATCATAATCATCATCATAATCATCATCATAATCGTCTTCATTGTCATCGTCATAATCGTCATCATAATCATTATAATAGTCATCATAATCGTCATCATTATAGTAATCATAATCATCATCATGATCATCATCATAGTCATCATCATAATCATCATCATAATCATCATCAAAATCATCATCATAATCATGAGCATAATCATCATCATAATCGTCATCATAATCGTCATCATAGTCATCATCATAATCATCATCATAATCATCATAATAGTCATCATAATCGTCATCATTATAGTCATCATAATCAACATCATGATCATCATCATAATCATCATCATAATCATCATCATAATCATCATCATGATCATCATCATAATCATCATCATAATCATCATCATAACCGTCATCGTAATCATCATCATAATCATCATCATAATCATCATCATAATCATCATCATAATCATCATCATAATCATCATCAAAATCATCATCATAATCATGAGCATAATCATCATCATAATCGTCATCATAATCATCATCATAATCATCATCATAATCATCATCAAAATCATCATCATAATCATGAGCATAATCATCATCTTAATCGTCATCATAATCATCATCATAGTCATCATCATAGTCATCATCATAATCATCATCATAATCATCATCATAATCATCATCATTATCATCATCATAATCATCATCATAATCATCATCAAGATCATCATCATAATCATGAGCATAATCATCATCATAATCATCATCATAGTCATCATCATAATAGTCATCATAATCGTCATGATAATCGTCAACATTGTAGTCATCATAATCGTCATCAACATCATCATCCTAATCATGAGCATAATCATCATCATAATCGTCATCATAATCATCATCATAGTCATCATCATAATAGTCATCATAATCGTCATCATAATCGTCATCATTATAGTCATCATAATCGTCATCATAATCATCATCATAGTCGTCATCATAATAGTCATCATAATCGTCATCATAATCATCATCATAACCGTCATCGTAATCATCATCATAATTATTATCATAATCATCATCATAATCATCATCATAATCATCTTCATAATCATCATCATAATCATCATCATAATCATCATCATAATCATCATCATAATAGTCATCATAATCGTGATCATTATAGTCATCATAATCGTCATCATAATCATCATTATAGTCATCATCATAATAGTCATCATGATCGTCATCGTAATCGTCATCATTACAGTCATCGTAATCGTCATCATAATCATCATCATAGTCATCATCATAATCAGCATCATAATCATCATCATAATCGTCATCATAATCATCATCATAATCATCATCATAATCATCATCATAATCATCATCATAATCATCATCATAATCATCATCATAATCATCGTTATAATTCATCATCATAATCATCATCATAATCATCATCATAACCGTCATCGTAATCATCATCAGAATCATCATCATAATCGTCATCATAATCATCATCATAATCATCATCATAACCGTCATCGTAATCATCATCAGAATCATCATCATAATCGTCATCATAATCATCATCATAATCATCATCATAATCATCATCATAATCATCATCATAATCATCATCATAATCATCATCATAATCATCATCATTATCATCATCAAAATCATCATCATAATCATCATCATAATCATCATCATAGTCATCATCATAATCATCATCATAATCATCATCATAATCATCATCATAATCGTCTTCATTGTCATCGTCATAATCGTCATCATAATCATTATAATAGTCATCATAATCGTCATCATTATAGTAATCATAATCATCATCATGATCATCATCATAGTCATCATCATAATCATCATCATAATCATCATCAAAATCATCATCATAATCATGAGCATAATCATCATCATAATCGTCATCATAATCGTCATCATAGTCATCATCATAATCATCATCATAATCATCATAATAGTCATCATAATCGTCATCATTATAGTCATCATAATCAACATCATGATCATCATCATAATCATCATCATAATCATCATCATAATCATCATCATGATCATCATCATAATCATCATCATAATCATCATCATAACCGTCATCGTAATCATCATCATAATCATCATCATAATCATCATCATAATCATCATCATAATCATCATCATAATCATCATCAAAATCATCATCATAATCATGAGCATAATCATCATCATAATCGTCATCATAATCATCATCATAATCATCATCATAATCATCATCAAAATCATCATCATAATCATGAGCATAATCATCATCTTAATCGTCATCATGATCATCATCATAATCATCATCATAATCATCATCATAACCGTCATCGTAATCATCATCATGTTCATCATCATAATCATCATCATAATCATCATCATAACCGTCTTCATGGTCATCATCATAATCGTCATCATAATCATCATAATAGTCATCAGAATCGTCATCATTATAGTCATCATAATCAACATCATGATCATCATCATAATCATCATCATAATCATCATCATGATCATCATCATAATCATCATCATAATCATCATCATAACCGTCATCGTAATCATCATCATAATCATCATCATAATCATCATCATAATCATCATCATAATCATCATCATAATCATCATCATAATGATCATCAAAATCATCATCATAATCATGAGCATAATCATCATCATAATCGTCATCATAATCATCATCATAATCATCATCATAATCATCATCATAATCATCATCAAAATCATCATCATGATCATCATCATAATCATCATCAAAATCGTCATCATTATAGTCATCATAATCGTCATCATAATCATCATCATAGTCTTCATCATAATAGTCATCATAATCGTCATCATTATAGTCATCATAATCACCATCATAATCATCATCATAATCATCATCATAATCATCATCATAACCGTCATCGTAATCATCATCAGAATCATCATCATAACCGTCATCATAATCATCATCATAATCATCATCATAATCATCATCATAACCGTCATCGTAATCATCATCATAATCATCATCATAATCATCATCATAATCATCATCATAATCATCAGCATAATTATCATCATAATCATCATCATAATCATCATCAAAATCATCATCATAATCATGAGCATAATCATCATCATAATCGTCATCATAATCATCATCATGATCATCATCATAATCATCATCATAATCATCATCATAATCATCATCATAATCATCATCATAATCATCATCATAATCATCATCATAATCATCATCATAATCATCATCATTATCATCATCATAATCATCATCATAACCGTCATCGTAATCATCATCATAATCATCATCATAATCATCATCATTATCATCATCAAAATCATCATCATCATCATCATCATAATCATCATCATAATCATCATCATAACCGTCATCGTAATCATCATCATAATCATCATCATAATCATCATCATAATCATCATCATAATCATCATCATAATCATCATCATAATCATCATCATAATCATCATCATAATCATCATCATAATCATCATCATAATCGTCTTCATGGTCATCATCATAATCGTCATCATAATCATCATAATAGTCATCATAATCGTCATCATAATCGACATCATGATCATCATCATAATCATCATCATAATCATCATCATGATCATCATCATAATCATCATCATAATCATCATCATAACCGTCATCGTAATCATCATCATAATTATTATCATAATCATCATCATAATCATCATCATAATCATCTTCATAATCATCATCATAATCATCATCATAATCATCATCATAATCATCATCATAATAGTCATCATAATCGTGATCATTATAGTCATCATAATCGTCATCATAATCATCATTATAGTCATCATCATAATAGTCATCATGATCGTCATCGTAATCGTCATCATTACAGTCATCGTAATCGTCATCATAATCATCATCATAGTCATCATCATAATCAGCATCATAATCATCATCATAATCGTCATCATAATCATCATCATAATCATCATCATAATCATCATCATAATCATCATCATAATCATCATCATAATCATCATCATAATCATCGTTATAATTCATCATCATAATCATCATCATAATCATCATCATAACCGTCATCGTAATCATCATCAGAATCATCATCATAATCGTCATCATAATCATCATCATAATCATCATCATAACCGTCATCGTAATCATCATCAGAATCATCATCATAATCGTCATCATAATCATCATCATAATCATCATCATAATCATCATCATAATCATCATCATAATCATCATCATAATCATCATCATAATCATCATCATTATCATCATCAAAATCATCATCATAATCATCATCATAATCATCATCATAGTCATCATCATAATCATCATCATAATCATCATCATAATCATCATCATAATCGTCTTCATTGTCATCGTCATAATCGTCATCATAATCATTATAATAGTCATCATAATCGTCATCATTATAGTAATCATAATCATCATCATGATCATCATCATAGTCATCATCATAATCATCATCATAATCATCATCAAAATCATCATCATAATCATGAGCATAATCATCATCATAATCGTCATCATAATCGTCATCATAGTCATCATCATAATCATCATCATAATCATCATAATAGTCATCATAATCGTCATCATTATAGTCATCATAATCAACATCATGATCATCATCATAATCATCATCATAATCATCATCATAATCATCATCATAATCATCATCATAATCATCATCATAATCATCGTTATAATTCATCATCATAATCATCATCATAATCATCATCATAACCGTCATCGTAATCATCATCAGAATCATCATCATAATCGTCATCATAATCATCATCATAATCATCATCATAACCGTCATCGTAATCATCATCAGAATCATCATCATAATCGTCATCATAATCATCATCATAATCATCATCATAATCATCATCATAATCATCATCATAATCATCATCATAATCATCATCATAATCATCATCATTATCATCATCAAAATCATCATCATAATCATCATCATAATCATCATCATAGTCATCATCATAATCATCATCATAATCATCATCATAATCATCATCATAATCGTCTTCATTGTCATCGTCATAATCGTCATCATAATCATTATAATAGTCATCATAATCGTCATCATTATAGTAATCATAATCATCATCATGATCATCATCATAGTCATCATCATAATCATCATCATAATCATCATCAAAATCATCATCATAATCATGAGCATAATCATCATCATAATCGTCATCATAATCGTCATCATAGTCATCATCATAATCATCATCATAATCATCATAATAGTCATCATAATCGTCATCATTATAGTCATCATAATCAACATCATGATCATCATCATAATCATCATCATAATCATCATCATAATCATCATCATGATCATCATCATAATCATCATCATAATCATCATCATAACCGTCATCGTAATCATCATCATAATCATCATCATAATCATCATCATAATCATCATCATAATCATCATCATAATCATCATCAAAATCATCATCATAATCATGAGCATAATCATCATCATAATCGTCATCATAATCATCATCATAATCATCATCATAATCATCATCAAAATCATCATCATAATCATGAGCATAATCATCATCTTAATCGTCATCATGATCATCATCATAATCATCATCATAATCATCATCATAACCGTCATCGTAATCATCATCATGTTCATCATCATAATCATCATCATAATCATCATCATAACCGTCTTCATGGTCATCATCATAATCGTCATCATAATCATCATAATAGTCATCAGAATCGTCATCATTATAGTCATCATAATCAACATCATGATCATCATCATAATCATCATCATAATCATCATCATGATCATCATCATAATCATCATCATAATCATCATCATAACCGTCATCGTAATCATCATCATAATCATCATCATAATCATCATCATAATCATCATCATAATCATCATCATAATCATCATCATAATGATCATCAAAATCATCATCATAATCATGAGCATAATCATCATCATAATCGTCATCATAATCATCATCATAATCATCATCATAATCATCATCATAATCATCATCAAAATCATCATCATGATCATCATCATAATCATCATCAAAATCGTCATCATTATAGTCATCATAATCGTCATCATAATCATCATCATAGTCTTCATCATAATAGTCATCATAATCGTCATCATTATAGTCATCATAATCACCATCATAATCATCATCATAATCATCATCATAATCATCATCATAACCGTCATCGTAATCATCATCAGAATCATCATCATAACCGTCATCATAATCATCATCATAATCATCATCATAATCATCATCATAACCGTCATCGTAATCATCATCATAATCATCATCATAATCATCATCATAATCATCATCATAATCATCAGCATAATTATCATCATAATCATCATCATAATCATCATCAAAATCATCATCATAATCATGAGCATAATCATCATCATAATCGTCATCATAATCATCATCATGATCATCATCATAATCATCATCATAATCATCATCATAATCATCATCATAATCATCATCATAATCATCATCATAATCATCATCATAATCATCATCATAATCATCATCATTATCATCATCATAATCATCATCATAACCGTCATCGTAATCATCATCATAATCATCATCATAATCATCATCATTATCATCATCAAAATCATCATCATCATCATCATCATAATCATCATCATAATCATCATCATAACCGTCATCGTAATCATCATCATAATCATCATCATAATCATCATCATAATCATCATCATAATCATCATCATAATCATCATCATAATCATCATCATAATCATCATCATAATCATCATCATAATCATCATCATAATCGTCTTCATGGTCATCATCATAATCGTCATCATAATCATCATAATAGTCATCATAATCGTCATCATAATCGACATCATGATCATCATCATAATCATCATCATAATCATCATCATGATCATCATCATAATCATCATCATAATCATCATCATAACCGTCATCGTAATCATCATCATAATTATTATCATAATCATCATCATAATCATCATCATAATCATCTTCATAATCATCATCATAATCATCATCATAATCATCATCATAATCATCATCATAATAGTCATCATAATCGTGATCATTATAGTCATCATAATCGTCATCATAATCATCATTATAGTCATCATCATAATAGTCATCATGATCGTCATCGTAATCGTCATCATTACAGTCATCGTAATCGTCATCATAATCATCATCATAGTCATCATCATAATCAGCATCATAATCATCATCATAATCGTCATCATAATCATCATCATAATCATCATCATAATCATCATCATAATCATCATCATAATCATCATCATAATCATCATCATAATCATCGTTATAATTCATCATCATAATCATCATCATAATCATCATCATAACCGTCATCGTAATCATCATCAGAATCATCATCATAATCGTCATCATAATCATCATCATAATCATCATCATAACCGTCATCGTAATCATCATCAGAATCATCATCATAATCGTCATCATAATCATCATCATAATCATCATCATAATCATCATCATAATCATCATCATAATCATCATCATAATCATCATCATAATCATCATCATTATCATCATCAAAATCATCATCATAATCATCATCATAATCATCATCATAGTCATCATCATAATCATCATCATAATCATCATCATAATCATCATCATAATCGTCTTCATTGTCATCGTCATAATCGTCATCATAATCATTATAATAGTCATCATAATCGTCATCATTATAGTAATCATAATCATCATCATGATCATCATCATAGTCATCATCATAATCATCATCATAATCATCATCAAAATCATCATCATAATCATGAGCATAATCATCATCATAATCGTCATCATAATCGTCATCATAGTCATCATCATAATCATCATCATAATCATCATAATAGTCATCATAATCGTCATCATTATAGTCATCATAATCAACATCATGATCATCATCATAATCATCATCATAATCATCATCATAATCATCATCATGATCATCATCATAATCATCATCATAATCATCATCATAACCGTCATCGTAATCATCATCATAATCATCATCATAATCATCATCATAATCATCATCATAATCATCATCATAATCATCATCAAAATCATCATCATAATCATGAGCATAATCATCATCATAATCGTCATCATAATCATCATCATAATCATCATCATAATCATCATCAAAATCATCATCATAATCATGAGCATAATCATCATCTTAATCGTCATCATAATCATCATCATAGTCATCATCATAGTCATCATCATAATCATCATCATAATCATCATCATAATCATCATCATTATCATCATCATAATCATCATCATAATCATCATAAAGATCATCATCATAATCATGAGCATAATCATCATCATAATCATCATCATAGTCATCATCATAATAGTCATCATAATCGTCATGATAATCGTCAACATTGTAGTCATCATAATCGTCATCAACATCATCATCCTAATCATGAGCATAATCATCATCATAATCGTCATCATAATCATCATCATAGTCATCATCATAATAGTCATCATAATCGTCATCATAATCGTCATCATTATAGTCATCATAATCGTCATCATAATCATCATCATAGTCGTCATCATAATAGTCATCATAATCGTCATCATTATAGTCATCATAATCGTCATCATCATAATAGTCATCATAATCGTCATCATAATCGTCATCATTATAGTCATCATAATCGTCATCATAATCATCATCATAGTCATCATCATAATAGTCATCATAATCGTCATCATTATAGTCATCATAATCGTCATCATAATCATCATCATAGTCATCATCATAATAGTCATCATAATCGTCATCATTATAGTCATCATAATCATCAGCATGATCATCATCATAATCATCATCATAATCATCATCATGATCATCATAATCATCATCATAATCATCATCATAACCGTCTTCATGGTCATCATCATAATCGTCATCATAATCATCATAATAGTCATCAGAATCGTCATCATTATAGTCATCATAATCAACATCATGATCATCATCATAATCATCATCATGATCATCATCATAATCATCATCATAATCATCATCATAACCGTCATCGTAATCATCATCATAATCATCATCATAATCATCATCATAATCATCATCATAATCATCATCATAATCATCATCATAATGATCATCAAAATCATCATCATAATCATGAGCATAATCATCATCATAATCGTCATCATAATCATCATCATAATCATCATCATAATCATCATCATAATCATCATCAAAATCATCATCATGATCATCATCATAATCATCATCAAAATCGTCATCATTATAGTCATCATAATCGTCATCATAATCATCATCATAGTCTTCATCATAATAGTCATCATAATCGTCATCATTATAGTCATCATAATCACCATCATAATCATCATCATAATCATCATCATAATCATCATCATAACCGTCATCGTAATCATCATCAGAATCATCATCATAACCGTCATCATAATCATCATCATAATCATCATCATAATCATCATCATAACCGTCATCGTAATCATCATCATAATCATCATCATAATCATCATCATAATCATCATCATAATCATCAGCATAATTATCATCATAATCATCATCATAATCATCATCAAAATCATCATCATAATCATGAGCATAATCATCATCATAATCGTCATCATAATCATCATCATGATCATCATCATAATCATCATCATAATCATCATCATAATCATGAGCATAATCATCATCATAATCGTCATCATAATCATCATCATAGTCATCATCATAATAGTCATCATAATCGTCGTCATAATCGTCATCACTATAGTCATCATAATCGTCATCATAGTCATCAGCATAGTCATCATCATAATAGTCATCATAATCATCATCATTATAGACATCATAATCATCATCATGATCATCATCATAATCATCATAATAATCATCATCATGATCATCATCATAATCATCGTTATAATTCATCATCATAATCATGAGCATAATCATCATGATAAGCATCATCATAGTCATCATCATAATCATCATCATAGTCATCATCATAATCATCATCATAATCATCATCATAATCATCATCATAATCATCATCATAATCATCATCATGATCATCATCATAATCATCATCATAATCATCATCATAACCGTCTTCATGGTCATCATCATAATCGTCATCATAATCATCATAATAGTCATCAGAATCGTCATCATTATAGTCATCATAATCAACATCATGATCATCATCATAATCATCATCATAATCATCATCATGATCATCATCATAATCATCATCATAATCATCATCATAACCGTCATCGTAATCATCATCATAATCATCATCATAATCATCATCATAATCATCTTCATAATCATCATCTAAATCATCATCATAATCATCATCATAATCATCATCATAATAGTCATCATAATCGTGATCATTATAGTCATCATAATCATCATTATAGTCATCATCATAATAGTCATCATGATCGTCATCGTAATCGTCATCATTACAGTCATCGTAATCGTCATCATAATCATCATCATAGTCATCATCATAATCAGCATCATAATCATCATCATAATCGTCATCATAATCATCATCATTATCATCATCATAATCATCATCATAACCGTCATCGTAATCATCATCATAATCATCATCATAATCATCATCATTATCATCATCAAAATCATCATCATCATCATCATCATAATCATCATCATAATCATCATCATAACCGTCATCGTAATCATCATCATAATCATCATCATAATCATCATCATAATCATCATCATAATCATCATCATAATCATCATCATAATCATCATCATAATCATCATCATAATCATCATCATAATCATCATCATAATCGTCTTCATGGTCATCATCATAATCGTCATCATAATCATCATAATAGTCATCATAATCGTCATCATAATCGACATCATGATCATCATCATAATCATCATCATAATCATCATCATGATCATCATCATAATCATCATCATAATCATCATCATAACCGTCATCGTAATCATCATCATAATTATTATCATAATCATCATCATAATCATCATCATAATCATCTTCATAATCATCATCATAATCATCATCATAATCATCATCATAATCATCATCATAATAGTCATCATAATCGTGATCATTATAGTCATCATAATCGTCATCATAATCATCATTATAGTCATCATCATAATAGTCATCATGATCGTCATCGTAATCGTCATCATTACAGTCATCGTAATCGTCATCATAATCATCATCATAGTCATCATCATAATCAGCATCATAATCATCATCATAATCGTCATCATAATCATCATCATAATCATCATCATAATCATCATCATAATCATCATCATAATCATCATCATAATCATCATCATAATCATCGTTATAATTCATCATCATAATCATCATCATAATCATCATCATAACCGTCATCGTAATCATCATCAGAATCATCATCATAATCGTCATCATAATCATCATCATAATCATCATCATAACCGTCATCGTAATCATCATCAGAATCATCATCATAATCGTCATCATAATCATCATCATAATCATCATCATAATCATCATCATAATCATCATCATAATCATCATCATAATCATCATCATAATCATCATCATTATCATCATCAAAATCATCATCATAATCATCATCATAATCATCATCATAGTCATCATCATAATCATCATCATAATCATCATCATAATCATCATCATAATCGTCTTCATTGTCATCGTCATAATCGTCATCATAATCATTATAATAGTCATCATAATCGTCATCATTATAGTAATCATAATCATCATCATGATCATCATCATAGTCATCATCATAATCATCATCATAATCATCATCAAAATCATCATCATAATCATGAGCATAATCATCATCATAATCATCATCATAGTCATCATCATAATCAGCATCATAATCATCATCATAATCGTCATCATAATCATCATCATTATCATCATCATAATCATCATCATAACCGTCATCGTAATCATCATCATAATCATCATCATAATCATCATCATTATCATCATCAAAATCATCATCATCATCATCATCATAATCATCATCATAATCATCATCATAACCGTCATCGTAATCATCATCATAATCATCATCATAATCATCATCATAATCATCATCATAATCATCATCATAATCATCATCATAATCATCATCATAATCATCATCATAATCATCATCATAATCATCATCATAATCGTCTTCATGGTCATCATCATAATCGTCATCATAATCATCATAATAGTCATCATAATCGTCATCATAATCGACATCATGATCATCATCATAATCATCATCATAATCATCATCATGATCATCATCATAATCATCATCATAATCATCATCATAACCGTCATCGTAATCATCATCATAATTATTATCATAATCATCATCATAATCATCATCATAATCATCTTCATAATCATCATCATAATCATCATCATAATCATCATCATAATCATCATCATAATAGTCATCATAATCGTGATCATTATAGTCATCATAATCGTCATCATAATCATCATTATAGTCATCATCATAATAGTCATCATGATCGTCATCGTAATCGTCATCATTACAGTCATCGTAATCGTCATCATAATCATCATCATAGTCATCATCATAATCAGCATCATAATCATCATCATAATCGTCATCATAATCATCATCATAATCATCATCATAATCATCATCATAATCATCATCATAATCATCATCATAATCATCATCATAATCATCGTTATAATTCATCATCATAATCATCATCATAATCATCATCATAACCGTCATCGTAATCATCATCAGAATCATCATCATAATCGTCATCATAATCATCATCATAATCATCATCATAACCGTCATCGTAATCATCATCAGAATCATCATCATAATCGTCATCATAATCATCATCATAATCATCATCATAATCATCATCATAATCATCATCATAATCATCATCATAATCATCATCATAATCATCATCATTATCATCATCAAAATCATCATCATAATCATCATCATAATCATCATCATAGTCATCATCATAATCATCATCATAATCATCATCATAATCATCATCATAATCGTCTTCATTGTCATCGTCATAATCGTCATCATAATCATTATAATAGTCATCATAATCGTCATCATTATAGTAATCATAATCATCATCATGATCATCATCATAGTCATCATCATAATCATCATCATAATCATCATCAAAATCATCATCATAATCATGAGCATAATCATCATCATAATCGTCATCATAATCGTCATCATAGTCATCATCATAATCATCATCATAATCATCATAATAGTCATCATAATCGTCATCATTATAGTCATCATAATCAACATCATGATCATCATCATAATCATCATCATAATCATCATCATAATCATCATCATGATCATCATCATAATCATCATCATAATCATCATCATAACCGTCATCGTAATCATCATCATAATCATCATCATAATCATCATCATAATCATCATCATAATCATCATCATAATCATCATCAAAATCATCATCATAATCATGAGCATAATCATCATCATAATCGTCATCATAATCATCATCATAATCATCATCATAATCATCATCAAAATCATCATCATAATCATGAGCATAATCATCATCTTAATCGTCATCATAATCATCATCATAGTCATCATCATAGTCATCATCATAATCATCATCATAATCATCATCATAATCATCATCATTATCATCATCATAATCATCATCATAATCATCATAAAGATCATCATCATAATCATGAGCATAATCATCATCATAATCATCATCATAGTCATCATCATAATAGTCATCATAATCGTCATGATAATCGTCAACATTGTAGTCATCATAATCGTCATCAACATCATCATCCTAATCATGAGCATAATCATCATCATAATCGTCATCATAATCATCATCATAGTCATCATCATAATAGTCATCATAATCGTCATCATAATCGTCATCATTATAGTCATCATAATCGTCATCATAATCATCATCATAGTCGTCATCATAATAGTCATCATAATCGTCATCATTATAGTCATCATAATCGTCATCATCATAATAGTCATCATAATCGTCATCATAATCGTCATCATTATAGTCATCATAATCGTCATCATAATCATCATCATAGTCATCATCATAATAGTCATCATAATCGTCATCATTATAGTCATCATAATCGTCATCATAATCATCATCATAGTCATCATCATAATAGTCATCATAATCGTCATCATTATAGTCATCATAATCATCAGCATGATCATCATCATAATCATCATCATAATCATCATCATGATCATCATAATCATCATCATAATCATCATCATAACCGTCTTCATGGTCATCATCATAATCGTCATCATAATCATCATAATAGTCATCAGAATCGTCATCATTATAGTCATCATAATCAACATCATGATCATCATCATAATCATCATCATGATCATCATCATAATCATCATCATAATCATCATCATAACCGTCATCGTAATCATCATCATAATCATCATCATAATCATCATCATAATCATCATCATAATCATCATCATAATCATCATCATAATGATCATCAAAATCATCATCATAATCATGAGCATAATCATCATCATAATCGTCATCATAATCATCATCATAATCATCATCATAATCATCATCATAATCATCATCAAAATCATCATCATGATCATCATCATAATCATCATCAAAATCGTCATCATTATAGTCATCATAATCGTCATCATAATCATCATCATAGTCTTCATCATAATAGTCATCATAATCGTCATCATTATAGTCATCATAATCACCATCATAATCATCATCATAATCATCATCATAATCATCATCATAACCGTCATCGTAATCATCATCAGAATCATCATCATAACCGTCATCATAATCATCATCATAATCATCATCATAATCATCATCATAACCGTCATCGTAATCATCATCATAATCATCATCATAATCATCATCATAATCATCATCATAATCATCAGCATAATTATCATCATAATCATCATCATAATCATCATCAAAATCATCATCATAATCATGAGCATAATCATCATCATAATCGTCATCATAATCATCATCATGATCATCATCATAATCATCATCATAATCATCATCATAATCATGAGCATAATCATCATCATAATCGTCATCATAATCATCATCATAGTCATCATCATAATAGTCATCATAATCGTCGTCATAATCGTCATCACTATAGTCATCATAATCGTCATCATAGTCATCAGCATAGTCATCATCATAATAGTCATCATAATCATCATCATTATAGACATCATAATCATCATCATGATCATCATCATAATCATCATAATAATCATCATCATGATCATCATCATAATCATCGTTATAATTCATCATCATAATCATGAGCATAATCATCATGATAAGCATCATCATAGTCATCATCATAATCATCATCATAGTCATCATCATAATCATCATCATAATCATCATCATAATCATCATCATAATCATCATCATAATCATCATCATGATCATCATCATAATCATCATCATAATCATCATCATAACCGTCTTCATGGTCATCATCATAATCGTCATCATAATCATCATAATAGTCATCAGAATCGTCATCATTATAGTCATCATAATCAACATCATGATCATCATCATAATCATCATCATAATCATCATCATGATCATCATCATAATCATCATCATAATCATCATCATAACCGTCATCGTAATCATCATCATAATCATCATCATAATCATCATCATAATCATCTTCATAATCATCATCTAAATCATCATCATAATCATCATCATAATCATCATCATAATAGTCATCATAATCGTGATCATTATAGTCATCATAATCATCATTATAGTCATCATCATAATAGTCATCATGATCGTCATCGTAATCGTCATCATTACAGTCATCGTAATCGTCATCATAATCATCATCATAGTCATCATCATAATCAGCATCATAATCATCATCATAATCGTCATCATAATCATCATCATAATCATCATCATAATCATCATCATAATCATCATCATAATCATCATCATAATCATCATCATAATCATCGTTATAATTCATCATCATAATCATCATCATAATCATCATCATAACCGTCATCGTAATCATCATCAGAATCATCATCATAATCGTCATCATAATCATCATCATAATCATCATCATAACCGTCATCGTAATCATCATCAGAATCATCATCATAATCGTCATCATAATCATCATCATAATCATCATCATAATCATCATCATAATCATCATCATAATCATCATCATAATCATCGTCATTATCATCATCAAAATCATCATCATAATCATCATCATAATCATCATCATAGTCATCATCATAATCATCATCATAATCATCATCATAATCATCATCATAATCGTCTTCATTGTCATCGTCATAATCGTCATCATAATCATTATAATAGTCATCATAATCGTCATCATTATAGTAATCATAATCATCATCATGATCATCATCATAGTCATCATCATAATCATCATCATAATCATCATCAAAATCATCATCATAATCATGAGCATAATCATCATCATAATCGTCATCATAATCGTCATCATAATCGTCATCATAGTCATCATCATAATCATCATCATAATCATCATAATAGTCATCATAATCCTCATCATTATAGTCATCATAATCAACATCATGATCATCATCATAATCATCATCATAATCATCATCATGATCATCATCATAATCATCATCATAATCATCATCATAACCGTCATCGTAATCATCATCATAATCATCATCATAATCATCATCATAATCATCATCATAATCATCATCATAATCATCATCAAAATCATCATCATAATCATGAGCATAATCATCATCATAATCGTCATCATAATCATCATCATAATCATCATCATAATCATCATCAAAATCATCATCATAATCATGAGCATAATCATCATCTTAATCGTCATCATAATCATCATCATAGTCATCATCATAGTCATCATCATAATCATCATCATAATCATCATCATAATCATCATCATTATCATCATCATAATCATCATCATAATCATCATCAAGATCATCATCATAATCATCAGCATAATCATCATCATAATCATCATCATAGTCATCATCATAATAGTCATCATAATCGTCATGATAATCGTCAACATTGTAGTCATCATAATCGTCATCAACATCATCATCCTAATCATGAGCATAATCATCATCATAATCGTCATCATAATCATCATCATAGTCATCATCATAATAGTCATCATAATCGTCATCATAATCGTCATCATAATCATCATCATAGTCGTCATCATAATAGTCATCATAATCGTCATCATTATAGTCATCATAATCGTCATCATCATAATAGTCATCATAATCGTCATCATAATCGTCATCATTATAGTCATCATAATCGTCATCATAATCATCATCATAGTCATCATCATAATAGTCATCATTATAGTCATCATAATCGTCATCATAATCATCATCATAGTCATCATCATAATAGTCATCATAATCGTCATCATTATAGTCATCATAATCATCATCATGATCATCATCATAATCATCATCATAATCATCATCATGATCATCATCATAATCATCATCATAATCATCATCATGATCATCATCATAATCATCATCATAATCATCATCATAACCGTCATCGTAATCATCATCATAATCATCATCATAATCATCATCATAATCATCATCATAATCATCATCATAATCATCATCACAATGATCATCAAAATCATCATCATAATCATGAGCATAATCATCATCATAATCGTCATCATAATCATCATCATAATCATCATGATTATCATCATCAAAATCATCATCATAATCATGAGCATAATCATCATCTTAATCGTCATCATAATCATCATCATAGTCATCATCATAGTCATCATCATAATCATCATCATAATCATCATCATAATCATCATCATTATCATCATCAAAATCATCATCATCATCATCATCATAATCATCATCATAATCATCATCATAACCGTCATCGTAATCATCATCATAATCATCATCATAATCATCATCATAATCATCATCATAATCATCATCATAATCATCATCATAATCATCATCATTATCATCATCATAATCATCATCATAACCGTCATCGTAATCATCATCATAATCATCATCATAATCATCATCATTATCATCATCAAAATCATCATCATCATCATCATCATAATCATCATCATAATCATCATCATAACCGTCATCGTAATCATCATCATAATCATCATCATAATCATCATCATAATCATCATCATAATCATCATCATAATCATCATCATAATCATCATCATTATCATCATCATAATCATCATCATAACCGTCATCGTAATCATCATCATAATCATCATCATAATCATCATCATTATCATCATCAAAATCATCATCATCATCATCATCATAATCATCATCATAATCATCATCATAACCGTCATCGTAATCATCATCATAATCATCATCATAATCATCATCATAATCATCATCATAATCATCATCATAATCATCATCATAATCATCATCATAATCATCATCATAATCATCATCATAATCATCATCATAATCGTCTTCATGGTCATCATCATAATCGTCATCATAATCATCATAATAGTCATCATAATCGTCATCATAATCGACATCATGATCATCATCATAATCATCATCATAATCATCATCATGATCATCATCATAATCATCATCATAATCATCATCATAACCGTCATCGTAATCATCATCATAATTATTATCATAATCATCATCATAATCATCATCATAATCATCTTCATAATCATCATCATAATCATCATCATAATCATCATCATAATCATCATCATAATAGTCATCATAATCGTGATCATTATAGTCATCATAATCGTCATCATAATCATCATTATAGTCATCATCATAATAGTCATCATGATCGTCATCGTAATCGTCATCATTACAGTCATCGTAATCGTCATCATAATCATCATCATAGTCATCATCATAATCAGCATCATAATCATCATCATAATCGTCATCATAATCATCATCATAATCATCATCATAATCATCATCATAATCATCATCATAATCATCATCATAATCATCATCATAATCATCGTTATAATTCATCATCATAATCATCATCATAATCATCATCATAACCGTCATCGTAATCATCATCAGAATCATCATCATAATCGTCATCATAATCATCATCATAATCATCATCATAACCGTCATCGTAATCATCATCAGAATCATCATCATAATCGTCATCATAATCATCATCATAATCATCATCATAATCATCATCATAATCATCATCATAATCATCATCATAATCATCATCATAATCATCATCATTATCATCATCAAAATCATCATCATAATCATCATCATAATCATCATCATAGTCATCATCATAATCATCATCATAATCATCATCATAATCATCATCATAATCATCATCATAATCGTCTTCATTGTCATCGTCATAATCGTCATCATAATCATTATAATAGTCATCATAATCGTCATCATTATAGTAATCATAATCATCATCATGATCATCATCATAGTCATCATCATAATCATCATCATAATCATCATCAAAATCATCATCATAATCATGAGCATAATCATCATCATAATCGTCATCATAATCGTCATCATAGTCATCATCATAATCATCATCATAATCATCATAATAGTCATCATAATCGTCATCATTATAGTCATCATAATCAACATCATGATCATCATCATAATCATCATCATAATCATCATCATAATCATCATCATAATCATCATCATAATCATCATCATAATCATCATCATAATCGTCTTCATGGTCATCATCATAATCGTCATCATAATCATCATAATAGTCATCATAATCGTCATCATAATCGACATCATGATCATCATCATAATCATCATCATAATCATCATCATGATCATCATCATAATCATCATCATAATCATCATCATAACCGTCATCGTAATCATCATCATAATTATTATCATAATCATCATCATAATCATCATCATAATCATCTTCATAATCATCATCATAATCATCATCATAATCATCATCATAATCATCATCATAATAGTCATCATAATCGTGATCATTATAGTCATCATAATCGTCATCATAATCATCATTATAGTCATCATCATAATAGTCATCATGATCGTCATCGTAATCGTCATCATTACAGTCATCGTAATCGTCATCATAATCATCATCATAGTCATCATCATAATCAGCATCATAATCATCATCATAATCGTCATCATAATCATCATCATAATCATCATCATAATCATCATCATAATCATCATCATAATCATCATCATAATCATCATCATAATCATCGTTATAATTCATCATCATAATCATCATCATAATCATCATCATAACCGTCATCGTAATCATCATCAGAATCATCATCATAATCGTCATCATAATCATCATCATAATCATCATCATAACCGTCATCGTAATCATCATCAGAATCATCATCATAATCGTCATCATAATCATCATCATAATCATCATCATAATCATCATCATAATCATCATCATAATCATCATCATAATCATCATCATAATCATCATCATTATCATCATCAAAATCATCATCATAATCATCATCATAATCATCATCATAGTCATCATCATAATCATCATCATAATCATCATCATAATCATCATCATAATCATCATCATAATCGTCTTCATTGTCATCGTCATAATCGTCATCATAATCATTATAATAGTCATCATAATCGTCATCATTATAGTAATCATAATCATCATCATGATCATCATCATAGTCATCATCATAATCATCATCATAATCATCATCAAAATCATCATCATAATCATGAGCATAATCATCATCATAATCGTCATCATAATCGTCATCATAGTCATCATCATAATCATCATCATAATCATCATAATAGTCATCATAATCGTCATCATTATAGTCATCATAATCAACATCATGATCATCATCATAATCATCATCATAATCATCATCATAATCATCATCATGATCATCATCATAATCATCATCATAATCATCATCATAACCGTCATCGTAATCATCATCATAATCATCATCATAATCATCATCATAATCATCATCATAATCATCATCATAATCATCATCAAAATCATCATCATAATCATGAGCATAATCATCATCATAATCGTCATCATAATCATCATCATAATCATCATCATAATCATCATCAAAATCATCATCATAATCATGAGCATAATCATCATCTTAATCGTCATCATAATCATCATCATAGTCATCATCATAGTCATCATCATAATCATCATCATAATCATCATCATAATCATCATCATTATCATCATCATAATCATCATCATAATCATCATAAAGATCATCATCATAATCATGAGCATAATCATCATCATAATCATCATCATAGTCATCATCATAATAGTCATCATAATCGTCATGATAATCGTCAACATTGTAGTCATCATAATCGTCATCAACATCATCATCCTAATCATGAGCATAATCATCATCATAATCGTCATCATAATCATCATCATAGTCATCATCATAATAGTCATCATAATCGTCATCATAATCGTCATCATTATAGTCATCATAATCGTCATCATAATCATCATCATAGTCGTCATCATAATAGTCATCATAATCGTCATCATTATAGTCATCATAATCGTCATCATCATAATAGTCATCATAATCGTCATCATAATCGTCATCATTATAGTCATCATAATCGTCATCATAATCATCATCATAGTCATCATCATAATAGTCATCATAATCGTCATCATTATAGTCATCATAATCGTCATCATAATCATCATCATAGTCATCATCATAATAGTCATCATAATCGTCATCATTATAGTCATCATAATCATCAGCATGATCATCATCATAATCATCATCATAATCATCATCATGATCATCATAATCATCATCATAATCATCATCATAACCGTCTTCATGGTCATCATCATAATCGTCATCATAATCATCATAATAGTCATCAGAATCGTCATCATTATAGTCATCATAATCAACATCATGATCATCATCATAATCATCATCATGATCATCATCATAATCATCATCATAATCATCATCATAACCGTCATCGTAATCATCATCATAATCATCATCATAATCATCATCATAATCATCATCATAATCATCATCATAATCATCATCATAATGATCATCAAAATCATCATCATAATCATGAGCATAATCATCATCATAATCGTCATCATAATCATCATCATAATCATCATCATAATCATCATCATAATCATCATCAAAATCATCATCATGATCATCATCATAATCATCATCAGAATCGTCATCATTATAGTCATCATAATCGTCATCATAATCATCATCATAGTCTTCATCATAATAGTCATCATAATCGTCATCATTATAGTCATCATAATCACCATCATAATCATCATCATAATCATCATCATAATCATCATCATAACCGTCATCGTAATCATCATCAGAATCATCATCATAACCGTCATCATAATCATCATCATAATCATCATCATAATCATCATCATAACCGTCATCGTAATCATCATCATAATCATCATCATAATCATCATCATAATCATCATCATAATCATCAGCATAATTATCATCATAATCATCATCATAATCATCATCAAAATCATCATCATAATCATGAGCATAATCATCATCATAATCGTCATCATAATCATCATCATGATCATCATCATAATCATCATCATAATCATCATCATAATCATGAGCATAATCATCATCATAATCGTCATCATAATCATCATCATAGTCATCATCATAATAGTCATCATAATCGTCGTCATAATCGTCATCACTATAGTCATCATAATCGTCATCATAGTCATCAGCATAGTCATCATCATAATAGTCATCATAATCATCATCATTATAGACATCATAATCATCATCATGATCATCATCATAATCATCATAATAATCATCATCATGATCATCATCATAATCATCGTTATAATTCATCATCATAATCATGAGCATAATCATCATGATAAGCATCATCATAGTCATCATCATAATCATCATCATAGTCATCATCATAATCATCATCATAATCATCATCATAATCATCATCATAATCATCATCATAATCATCATCATGATCATCATCATAATCATCATCATAATCATCATCATAACCGTCTTCATGGTCATCATCATAATCGTCATCATAATCATCATAATAGTCATCAGAATCGTCATCATTATAGTCATCATAATCAACATCATGATCATCATCATAATCATCATCATAATCATCATCATGATCATCATCATAATCATCATCATAATCATCATCATAACCGTCATCGTAATCATCATCATAATCATCATCATAATCATCATCATAATCATCTTCATAATCATCATCTAAATCATCATCATAATCATCATCATAATCATCATCATAATAGTCATCATAATCGTGATCATTATAGTCATCATAATCGTCATCATAATCATCATTATAGTCATCATCATAATAGTCATCATGATCATCATCATAGTCGTCATCATAATAGTCATCATAATCGTCATCATTATAGTCATCATAATCGTCATCATCATAATAGTTATCATAATCGTCATCATAATCGTCATCATTATAGTCATCATAATCGTCATCATAATCATCATCATAGTCATCATCATAATAGTCATCATTATAGTCATCATAATCGTCATCATAATCATCATCATAGTCATCATCATAATAGTCATCATAATCGTCATCATTATAGTCATCATAATCATCATCATGATCATCATCATAATCATCATCATGATCATCATCATAATCATCATCATAATCATCATCATGATCATCATCATAATCATCATCATAATCATCATCATAATCATCATCATAACCGTCATCGTAATCATCATCATAATCATCATCATAATCATGAGCATAATCATCATCATAATCGTCATCATAATCATCATCATAATCATCATGATTATCATCATCAAAATCATCATCATAATCATGAGCATAATCATCATCTTAATCGTCATCATAATCATCATCATAGTCATCATCATAGTCATCATCATAATCATCATCATAATCATCATCATAATCATCATCATTATCATCATCATAATCATCATCATAATCATCATCAGAATCATCATCATAATCATGAGCATAATCATCATCATAATCGTCATCATAATTATCATCATAATAGTCATCAAAATCGTCATCATAATCGTCATCATTATAGTCATCATAATCATCATCATGATCATCATCATAATCATCATCATAATCATCATCATTATCATCATCATAATCATCATCATAACCGTCATCGTAATCATCATCATAATCATCATCATAATCATCATCATTATCATCATCAAAATCATCATCATCATCATCATCATAATCATCATCATAATCATCATCATAACCGTCATCGTAATCATCATCATAATCATCATCATAATCATCATCATAATCATCATCATAATCATCATCATAATCATCATCATAATCATCATCATTATCATCATCATAATCATCATCATAACCGTCATCGTAATCATCATCATAATCATCATCATAATCATCATCATTATCATCATCAAAATCATCATCATCATCATCATCATAATCATCATCATAATCATCATCATAACCGTCATCGTAATCATCATCATAATCATCATCATAATCATCATCATAATCATCATCATAATCATCATCATAATCATCATCATAATCATCATCATAATCATCATCATAATCATCATCATAATCATCATCATGATCATCATCATAATCATCATCATAATCATCATCATAACCGTCTTCATGGTCATCATCATAATCGTCATCATAATCATCATAATAGTCATCAGAATCGTCATCATTATAGTCATCATAATCAACATCATGATCATCATCATAATCATCATCATAATCATCATCATGATCATCATCATAATCATCATCATAATCATCATCATAACCGTCATCGTAATCATCATCATAATCATCATCATAATCATCATCATAATCATCATCATAATCATCATCATAATCATCATCATAATGATCATCAAAATCATCATCATAATCATGAGCATAATCATCATCATAATCGTCATCATAATCATCATCATAATCATCATCATAATCATCATCATAATCATCATCATAATCATCTTCATAATCATCATCATAATCATCATCATAATCATCATCATAATCATCATCATAATAGTCATCATAATCGTGATCATTATAGTCATCATAATCGTCATCATAATCATCATTATAGTCATCATCATAATAGTCATCATGATCGTCATCGTAATCGTCATCATTACAGTCATCGTAATCGTCATCATAATCATCATCATAGTCATCATCATAATCAGCATCATAATCATCATCATAATCGTCATCATAATCATCATCATAATCATCATCATAATCATCATCATAATCATCATCATAATCATCATCATAATCATCATCATAATCATCGTTATAATTCATCATCATAATCATCATCATAATCATCATCATAACCGTCATCGTAATCATCATCAGAATCATCATCATAATCGTCATCATAATCATCATCATAATCATCATCATAACCGTCATCGTAATCATCATCAGAATCATCATCATAATCGTCATCATAATCATCATCATAATCATCATCATAATCATCATCATAATCATCATCATAATCATCATCATAATCATCATCATAATCATCATCATTATCATCATCAAAATCATCATCATAATCATCATCATAATCATCATCATAGTCATCATCATAATCATCATCATAATCATCATCATAATCATCATCATAATCGTCTTCATTGTCATCGTCATAATCGTCATCATAATCATTATAATAGTCATCATAATCGTCATCATTATAGTAATCATAATCATCATCATGATCATCATCATAGTCATCATCATAATCATCATCATAATCATCATCAAAATCATCATCATAATCATGAGCATAATCATCATCATAATCGTCATCATAATCGTCATCATAGTCATCATCATAATCATCATCATAATCATCATAATAGTCATCATAATCGTCATCATTATAGTCATCATAATCAACATCATGATCATCATCATAATCATCATCATAATCATCATCATAATCATCATCATGATCATCATCATAATCATCATCATAATCATCATCATAACCGTCATCGTAGTCATCATCATAATCATCATCATAATCATCATCATAATCATCATCATAATCATCATCATAATCATCATCAAAATCATCATCATAATCATGAGCATAATCATCATCATAATCGTCATCATAATCATCATCATAATCATCATCATAATCATCATCAAAATCATCATCATAATCATGAGCATAATCATCATCTTAATCGTCATCATAATCATCATCATAGTCATCATCATAGTCATCATCATAATCATCATCATAATCATCATCATAATCATCATCATTATCATCATCATAATCATCATCATAATCATCATCAAGATCATCATCATAATCATGAGCATAATCATCATCATAATCATCATCATAGTCATCATCATAATAGTCATCATAATCGTCATGATAATCGTCAACATTGTAGTCATCATAATCGTCATCAACATCATCATCCTAATCATGAGCATAATCATCATCATAATCGTCATCATAATCATCATCATAGTCATCATCATAATAGTCATCATAATCGTCATCATAATCGTCATCATTATAGTCATCATAATCGTCATCATAATCATCATCATAGTCGTCATCATAATAGTCATCATAATCGTCATCATTATAGTCATCATAATCGTCATCATCATAATAGTCATCATAATCGTCATCATAATCGTCATCATTATAGTCATCATAATCGTCATCATAATCATCATCATAGTCATCATCATAATAGTCATCATAATCGTCATCATTATAGTCATCATAATCATCAGCATGATCATCATCATAATCATCATCATAATCATCATCATGATCATCATCATAATCATCATCATAATCATCATCATAACCGGCTTCATGGTCATCATCATAATCGTCATCATAATCATCATAATAGTCATCAGAATCGTCATCATTATAGTCATCATAATCAACATCATGATCATCATCATAATCATCATCATAATCATCATCATGATCATCATCATAATCATCATCATAATCATCATCATAACCGTCATCGTAATCATCATCATAATCATCATCATAATCATCATCATAATCATCATCATAATCATCATCATAATCATCATCATAATGATCATCAAAATCATCATCATAATCATGAGCATAATCATCATCATAATCGTCATCATAATCATCATCATAATCATCATCATAATCATCATCATAATCATCATCATAATCATCATCAAAATCATCATCATGATCATCATCATAATCATCATCAAAATCGTCATCATTATAGTCATCATAATCGTCATCATAATCATCATCATAGTCTTCATCATAATAGTCATCATAATCGACATCATTATAGTCATCATAATCACCATCATAATCATCATCATAATCATCATCATAATCATCATCATAACCGTCATCGTAATCATCATCAGAATCATCATCATAACCGTCATCATAATCATCATCATAATCATCATCATATTCATCATCATAACCGTCATCGTAATCATCATCATAATCATCATCATAATCATCATCATAATCATCATCATAATCATCAGCATAATTATCATCATAATCATCATCATAATCATCATCAAAATCATCATCATAATCATGAGCATAATCATCATCATAATCGTCATCATAATCATCATCATGATCATCATCATAATCATCATCATAATCATCATCATAATCATGAGCATAATCATCATCATAATCGTCATCATAATCATCATCATAGTCATCATCATAATAGTCATCATAATCGTCGTCATAATCGTCATCACTATAGTCATCATAATCGTCATCATAGTCATCAGCATAGTCATCATCATAATAGTCATCATAATCATCATCATTATAGACATCATAATCATCATCATGATCATCATCATAATCATCATAATAATCATCATCATGATCATCATCATAATCATCGTTATAATTCATCATCATAATCATGAGCATAATCATCATGATAAGCATCATCATAGTCATCATCATAATCATCATCATAGTCATCATCATAATCATCATCATAATCATCATCATAATCATCATCATAATCATCATCATAATCATCATCATGATCATCATCATAATCATCATCATAATCATCATCATAACCGTCTTCATGGTCATCATCATAATCGTCATCATAATCATCATAATAGTCATCAGAATCGTCATCATTATAGTCATCATAATCAACATCATGATCATCATCATAATCATCATCATAATCATCATCATGATCATCATCATAATCATCATCATAATCATCATCATAACCGTCATCGTAATCATCATCATAATCATCATCATAATCATCATCATAATCATCATCATAATCATCATCATAATCATCATCATAATGATCATCAAAATCATCATCATAATCATGAGCATAATCATCATCATAATCGTCATCATAATCATCATCATAATCATCATCATAATCATCATCATAATCATCATCAAAATCATCATCATGATCATCATCATAATCATCATCAAAATCGTCATCATTATAGTCATCATAATCGTCATCATAATCATCATCATAGTCTTCATCATAATAGTCATCATAATCGTCATCATTATAGTCATCATAATCACCATCATAATCATCATCATAATCATCATCATAATCATCATCATAACCGTCATCGTAATCATCATCAGAATCATCATCATAACCGTCATCATAATCATCATCATAATCATCATCATAATCATCATCATAACCGTCATCGTAATCATCATCATAATCATCATCATAATCATCATCATAATCATCATCATAATCATCAGCATAATTATCATCATAATCATCATCATAATCATCATCAAAATCATCATCATAATCATGAGCATAATCATCATCATAATCGTCATCATAATCATCATCATGATCATCATCATAATCATCATTATAATCATCATCATAATCATGAGCATAATCATCATCATAATCGTCATCATAATCATCATCATAGTCATCATCATAATAGTCATCATAATCGTCGTCATAATCGTCATCACTATAGTCATCATAATCGTCATCATAGTCATCAGCATAGTCATCATCATAATAGTCATCATAATCATCATCATTATAGACATCATAATCATCATCATGATCATCATCATAATCATCATAATAATCATCATCATGATCATCATCATAATCATCGTTATAATTCATCATCATAATCATGAGCATAATCATCATGATAAGCATCATCATAGTCATCATCATAATCATCATCATAGTCATCATCATAATCATCATCATAATCATCATCATAATCATCATCATAATCATCATCATAATCATCATCATAATCATCATCATAATCATCATCATAACCGTCATCGTAATCATCATCATAATCATCATCATGATCACCATCATTATCATCATCAAAATCATCATCATCATCATCATCATAATCATCATCATAATCATCATCATAACCGTCATCGTAATCATCATCATAATCATCATCATAATCATCATCATAATCATCATCATAATCATCATCATAATCATCATCATAATCATCATCATAATCATCATCATAATCATCATCATAATCATCATCATAATCGTCTTCATGGTCATCATCATAATCGTCATCATAATCATCATAATAGTCATCATAATCGTCATCATTATAGTCATCATAATCAACATCACGATCATGATCATAATCATCATCATAATCATCATCATGATCATCATCATAATCATCATCATAATCATCATCATAACCGTCATCGTAATCATCATCATAATCATCATCATAATCATCATCATAATCATCATCATAATCATCATCATAATCATCATCATAATGATCATCAAAATCATCATCATAATCATGAGCATAATCATCATCATAATCGTCATCATAATCATCATCATAATCATCATCATAATCATCATCATAATCATCATCAAAATCATCATCAAAATCGTCATCATTATAGTCATCATAATCGTCATCATAATCATCATCATAGTCATCATCATAGTAGTCATCATAATCGTTATCATTATAGTCATCATAATCGACATCATAATCATCATCATAATCATCATCAAAATCATCATCATAATCATGAGCATAATCATCATCATAATCGTCATCATAATCATCATCATAGTCATCATCATAATCATGATCATATTCATCATCAAAATCATCATCATAATCATCATCATAATCGTCATCATAATCATCATCATAATCATCATCATAACCGTCATCGTAATCATCGTCAGAATCATCATCTTAATCGTCATCATAATCATCATCATAATCATCATCATAATCATCATCATAACCATCATCATAATCATCGTTATAATTCATCATCATAATCATCATCATAATCATCATCATAACCGTCATCGTAATCATCATCATAATCATCATCATAATCATCATCATAATCATCATCATAATCATCATCATAATCATCATCATAATCATCATCAAAATCATCATCATAATCGTCATCATAATCATCATCATAATCATCATCATAATCATCATCATAATCATCATCATAATCATCATCATAATCATCGTTATAATTCATCATCATAATCATCATCATAATCATCATCATAACCGTCATCGTAATCATCATCATAATCATCATCATAATCATCATCATAATCATCATCATAATCATCATCATAATCATCATCATAATTATCATCATAATCATCATCATAATCATCATCAGAATCATCATCATAATCATGAGCATAATCATCATCATAATCGTCATCATAATCATCATCATCATCATCATCATAATCATCATCATAATCATCATCATAATCATGAGCATAATCATCATCATAATCGTCATCATAATCATCATCATAGTCATCATCATAATAGTCATCATAATCGTCGTCATAATCGTCATCATTATAGTCATCATAATCGTCATCATAATCATCAGCATAGTCATCATCATAATAGTGATCATAATCGTCATCATTATAGTCATCATAATCATCATCATAATCATCATCATAATCATCATCATAATCATCATCATAATCATCATCATAATCATCATCATTATCATCATCAAAATCATCATCATCATCATCATCATAATCATCATCATAATCATCATCATAATCATCATCATAACCGTCATCGTAATCATCATCATAATCATCATCATAATCATCATCATAATCATCATCATAATCATCATCATAATCATCATCATAATCATCATCATAATCGTCTTCATGGTCATCATCATAATCGTCATCATAATCATCATAATAGTCATCATAATCGTCATCATTATAGTCATCATAATCAACATCATGATCATCATCATAATCATCATCATAATCATCATCATAATCATCATCATAACCGTCATCGTAATCATCATCAGAATCATCATCATAACCGTCATCATAATCATCATCATAATCATCATCATAATCATAATCATAATCATCATCATAATCATCATCAGAATCATCATCATAATCATGAGCATAATCATCATCATAATCATCATCATAATCATCATCATAATCATCATCATAACCGTCATCGTAATCATCATCATAATCATCATCATAATCATCATCATAATCATCATCATAATCATCAGCATAATTATCATCATAATCATCATCATAATCATCATCAAAATCATCATCATAATCATGAGCATAATCATCATCATAATCGTCATCATAATCATCATCATGATCATCATCATAATCATCATCATAATCATCATCATAATCATGAGCATAAGCATCATCATAATCGTCATCATAATCATCATCATAGTCATCATCATAATAGTCATCATAATCGTCGTCATAATCGTCATCATTATAGTCATCATAATCGTCATCATAATCATCAGCATAGTCATCATCATAATAGTCATCATAATCATCATCATTATAGACATCATAATCATCATCATGATCATCATCATAATCATCATAATAATCATCATCATGATCATCATCATAATCATCGTTATAATTCATCATCATAATCATGAGCATAATCATCATGATAAGCATCATCATAGTCATCATCATAATCATCATCATAGTCATCATCATAATCATCATCATAATCATCATCATAATCATCATCATAATCATCATCATAATCATCATCATAATCATCATCATAATCATCATCAAAATTATCATCATAATCATCATCATAATCGTCATCATAATCATCATCATAATCATCATCATAATCATCATCATAACCGTCATCGTAATCATCATCATAATCATCATCATAATCATCATCATTATCATCATCAAAATCATCATCATCATCATCATCATAATCATCATCATAATCATCATCATAACCGTCATCGTAATCATCATCATAATCAACATCATAATCATCATCATAATCATCATCATAATCATCATCATAATCATCATCATAATCATCATCATAATCATCATCATAATCATCATCATAATCATCATCATAATCGTCTTCATGGTCATCATCATAATCGTCATCATAATCATCATAATAGTCATCATAATCGTCATCATTATAGTCATCATAATCAACATCACGATCATGATCATAATCATCATCATAATCATCATCATGATCATCATCATAATCATCATCATAATCATCATCATAACCGTCATCGTAATCATCATCATAATCATCATCATAATCATCATCATAATCATCATCATAATCATCATCATAATCATCATCATAATGATCATCAAAATCATCATCATAATCATGAGCATAATCATCATCATAATCGTCATCATAATCATCATCATAATCATCATCATAATCATCATCATAATCATCATCAAAATCATCATCAAAATCGTCATCATTATAGTCATCATAATCGTCATCATAATCATCATCATAATCATCATCATAACCGTCATCGTAGTCATCATCATAATCATCATCATAATCATCATCATAATCATCATCATAATCATCGTTATAATTCATCATCATAATCATCATCATAATCATCATCATAACCGTCATCGTAATCATCATCATAATCATCATCATAATCATCATCATAATCATCATCATAATCATCATCATAATTATCATCATAATCATCATCATAATCATCATCAGAATCATCATCATAATCATGAGCATAATCATCATCATAATCGTCATCATAATCATCATCATCATCATCATCATAATCATCATCATAATCATCATCATAATCATCATCATAATCATCATCAAAATCATCATCATAATCATGAGCATAATCATCATCATAATCGTCATCATAATCATCATCATAATCATCATCATAATCATCATCATAATCATCATCATAATCATCATCATAATCATCGTTATAATTCATCATCATAATCATCATCATAATCATCATCATAACCGTCATCGTAATCATCATCATAATCATCATCATAATCATCATCATAATCATCATCATAATCATCATCATAATTATCATCATAATCATCATCATAATCATCATCAGAATCATCATCATAATCATGAGCATAATCATCATCATAATCGTCATCATAATCATCATCATCATCATCATCATAATCATCATCATAATCATCATCAAAATCATCATCATAATCATGAGCATAATCATCATCATAATCGCCATCATAATCATCATCATAGTCATCATCATAATCATGATCATAATCATCATCAAAATCATCATCATAATCATCATCATAATCGTCATCATAATCATCATCATAATCATCATCATAACCGTCATCGTAATCATCATCAGAATCATCATCATAATCGTCATCATAATCATCATCATAATCATCATCATAATCATCATCATAATCATCATCATAATCATCGTTATAATTCATCATCATAATCATCATCATAATCATCATCATAACCGTCATCGTAATCATCATCATAATCATCATCATAATCATCATCATAATCATCATCATAATCATCATCATAATCATCATCAAAATCATCATCATAATCATGAGCATAATCATCATCATAATCGTCATCATAATCATCATCATAATCATCATCATAATCATCATCATAATCATCATCATAATCATCATCATAATCATCATCATAATCATCGTTATAATTCATCATCATAATCATCATCATAATCATCATCATAACCGTCATCGTAATCATCATCATAATCATCATCATAATCATCATCATAATCATCATCATAATCATCATCATAATTATCATCATAATCATCATCATAATCATCATCAGAATCATCATCATAATCATGAGCATAATCATCATCATAATCGTCATCATAATCATCATCATCATCATCATCATAATCATCATCATAATCATCATCATAATCATGAGCATAATCATCATCATAATCGTCATCATAATCATCATCATAGTCATCATCATAATAGTCATCATAATCGTCGTCATAATCGTCATCATTATAGTCATCATAATCGTCATCATAATCATCAGCATAGTCATCATCATAATAGTCATCATCATAATAGTCATCATAATCGTCATCATTATAGTCATCATAATCATCATCATAATCATCATCATAATCATCATCATAATCATCATCATAATCATCATCATAATCATCATCATAATCATCATCATATCCGTCATCGTAATCATCATCATAATCATCATCATAATCATCATCATAATCATCATCATAATCGTCTTCATGGTCATCATCATAATCGTCATCATAATCATCATAATAGTCATCATAATCGTCATCATTATAGTCATCATAATCAACATCATGATCATCATCATAATCATCATCATAATCATCATCATAAGCGTCATCGTAATCATCATCATAATCATCATCATAATCATCATCATAATCATCATCATAATCATCATCATAATCATCATCATAATCATCATCATAATGATCATCAAAATCATCATCATAATCATGAGCATAATCATCATCATAATCGTCATCATAATCATCATCATAATCATCATCATAATCATCATCATAATCATCATCAAAATCATCATCAAAATCGTCATCATTATAGTCATCATAATCGTCATCATAATCATCATCATAGTCATCATCATAATAGTCATCATAATCGTCATCATTATAGTCATCATAATCGACATCATAATCATCATCATAATCATCATCAAAATCATCATCATAATCATGAGCATAATCATCATCATAATCGTCATCATAATCATCATCATAGTCATCATCATAATCATGATCATAATCATCATCAAAATCATCATCATAATCATCATCATAATCGTCATCATAATCATCATCATAATCATCATCATAACCGTCATCGTAATCATCATCAGAATCATCATCATAATCGTCATCATAATCATCATCATAATCATCATCATAATCATCATCATAATCATCATCATAATCATCGTTATAATTCATCATCATAATCATCATCATAATCATCATCATAACCGTCATCGTAATCATCATCATAATCATCATCATAATCATCATCATAATCATCATCATAATCATCATCATAATCATCATCAAAATCATCATCATAATCATGAGCATAATCATCATCATAATCGTCATCATAATCATCATCATAATCATCATCATAATCATCATCATAATCATCATCATAATCATCATCATAATCATCGTTATAATTCATCATCATAATTATCATCGTAATCATCATCATAACCGTCATCGTAATCATCATCATAATCATCATCATAATCATCATCATAATCATCATCATAATCATCATCATAATTATCATCATAATCATCATCATAATCATCATCATAATCATCATCATAATCATCATCATAATCATCATCATAATCATCATCATAACCGTCATCGTAAACATCATCATAATCATCATCATAATCATCATCATAATCATCATCATAATCATCATCATAATCATCATCATAATCGTCTTCATGGTCATCATCATAATCGTCATCATAATCATCATAATAGTCATCATAATCGTCATCATTATAGTCATCATAATCAACATCATGATCATCATCATAATCATCATCATAATCATCATCATGATCATCATCAGAATCATCATCATAATCATCATCATAATCATCATCATAATCATCATCATAATCATCATCATTATCATCATCAAAATCATCATCATAATCATCATCATAATCATCATCATAGTCATCATCATAATCATCATCATAATCATCATCATAATCATCATCATAGTCATCATCATAGTCATCATCATAATAGTCATCATAATCGTCATCATTATAGTCATCATAATCATCAGCATGATCATCATCATAATCATCATCAAAATCATCATCACAATCGTCATCATAATCGTCATCATTATAGTCATCATGATCATCAGCATGATCATCATCATAATCATCATCATAATCATCATCATGATCATCATCATAATCATCATCATAATCATCATCATAACCGTCATCGTAATCATCATCATAATCATCATCATAATCATCATCATAATCATCATCATAATCATCATCATAGTCATCATCATAATAGTCATCATAATCGTCATCATTATAGTCATCATAATCATCAGCATGATCATCATCATAATCATCATCAAAATCATCATCATAATCGTCATCATAATCGTCATCATTATAGTCATCATAATCATCAGCATGATCATCATCATAATCATCATCATAATCATCATCATGATCATCATCATAATCATCATCATAATCATCATCATAACCGTCATCGTAATCATCATGATAATCATCATCATAATCATCATCATAATCATGAGCATAATCATCATCATAATCGTCATCATAATCATCATCATAATCATCATCATAACCGTCATCGTAATCATCATCATAATCATCATCATAATCATCATCATTATCATCATCAAAATCATCATCATCATCATCATCATAATCATCATCATAATCATCATCATAACCGTCATCGTAATCATCATCATAATCAACATCATAATCATCATCATAATCATCATCATAATCATCATCATAATCATCATCATAATCATCATCATAATCATCATCATAATCATCATCATAATCATCATCATAATCGTCTTCATGGTCATCATCATAATCGTCATCATAATCATCATAATAGTCATCATAATCGTCATCATTATAGTCATCATAATCAACATCACGATCATGATCATAATCATCATCATAATCATCATCATGATCATCATCATAATCATCATCATAATCATCATCATAACCGTCATCGTAATCATCATCATAATCATCATCATAATCATCATCATAATCATCATCATAATCATCATCATAATCATCATCATAATGATCATCAAAATCATCATCATAATCATGAGCATAATCATCATCATAATCGTCATCATAATCATCATCATAATCATCATCATAATCATCATCATAATCATCATCAAAATCATCATCAAAATCGTCATCATTATAGTCATCATAATCGTCATCATAATCATCATCATAATCATCATCATAACCGTCATCGTAATCATCATCAGAATCATCATCATAATCGTCATCATAATCATCATCATAATCATCATCATAACCGTCATCGTAATCATCATCATAATCATCATCATAATCATCATCATAATCATCATCATAATCATCATCATAATCATCATCATAATCATCATCATAATCATCATCAAAATCATCATCATAATCATGAGCATAATCATCATCATAATCGTCATCATAATCATCATCATAATCATCATCATAATCATCATCATAATCATCATCATAATCATCATCATAATCATCATCATAATCATCGTTATAATTCATCATCATAATCATCATCATAATCATCATCATAACCGTCATCGTAATCATCATCATAATCATCATCATAATCATCATCATAATCATCATCATAATCATCATCATAATTATCATCATAATCATCATCATAATCATCATCAGAATCATCATCATAATCATGAGCATAATCATCATCATAATCGTCATCATAATCATCATCATCATCATCATCATAATCATCATCATAATCATCATCATAATCATGAGCATAATCATCATCATAATCGTCATCATAATCATCATCATAGTCATCATCATAATAGTCATCATAATCGTCGTCATAATCGTCATCATTATAGTCATCATAATCGTCATCATAATCATCAGCATAGTCATCATCATAATAGTCATCATAATCGTCATCATTATAGTCATCATAATCATCATCATAATCATCATCATAATCATCATCATAATCATCATCATAATCATCATCATAATCATCATCATTATCATCATCAAAATCATCATCATTATAGTCATCATAATCGTCATCATAATCATCATCATAGTCATCATCATAATAGTCATCATAATTGTCATCATTATAGTCATCATAATCGACATCATAATCATCATCATAATCATCATCAAAATCATCATCATAATCATGAGCATAATCATCATCATAATCGCCATCATAATCATCATCATAGTCATCATCATAATCATGATCATAATCATCATCAAAATCATCATCATAATCATCATCATAATCGTCATCATAATCATCATCATAATCATCATCATAACCGTCATCGTAATCATCATCAGAATCATCATCATAATCGTCATCATAATCATCATCATAATCATCATCATAATCATCATCATAATCATCATCATAATCATCGTTATAATTCATCATCATAATCATCATCATAATCATCATCATAACCGTCATCGTAATCATCATCATAATCATCATCATAATCATCATCATAATCATCATCATAATCATCATCATAATCATCATCATAATGATCATCAAAATCATCATCATAATCATGAGCATAATCATCATCATAATCGTCATCATAATCATCATCATAATCATCATCATAATCATCATCATAATCATCATCAAAATCATCATCAAAATCGTCATCATTATAGTCATCATAATCGTCATCATAATCATCATCATAATCATCATCATAACCGTCATCGTAATCATCATCAGAATCATCATCATAATCGTCATCATAATCATCATCATAATCATCATCATAACCGTCATCGTAATCATCATCATAATCATCATCATAATCATCATCATAATCATCATCATAATCATCATCATAATCATCATCATAATCATCATCATAATCATCATCAAAATCATCATCATAATCATGAGCATAATCATCATCATAATCGTCATCATAATCATCATCATAATCATCATCATAATCATCATCATAATCATCATCATAATCATCATCATAATCATCGTTATAATTCATCATCATAATCATCATCATAATCATCATCATAACCGTCATCGTAATCATCATCATAATCATCATCATAATCATCATCATAATCATCATCATAATCATCATCATAATTATCATCATAATCATCATCATAATCATCATCAGAATCATCATCATAATCATGAGCATAATCATCATCATAATCGTCATCATAATCATCATCATCATCATCATCATAATCATCATCATAATCATCATCATAATCATCATCATAATCATCATCAAAATCATCATCATAATCATGAGCATAATCATCATCATAATCGTCATCATAATCATCATCATAATCATCATCATAATCATCATCATAATCATCATCATAATCATCATCATAATCATCGTTATAATTCATCATCATAATCATCATCATAATCATCATCATAACCGTCATCGTAATCATCATCATAATCATCATCATAATCATCATCATAATCATCATCATAATCATCATCATAATTATCATCATAATCATCATCATAATCATCATCAGAATCATCATCATAATCATGAGCATAATCATCATCATAATCGTCATCATAATCATCATCATCATCATCATCATAATCATCATCATAATCATCATCAAAATCATCATCATAATCATGAGCATAATCATCATCATAATCGCCATCATAATCATCATCATAGTCATCATCATAATCATGATCATAATCATCATCAAAATCATCATCATAATCATCATCATAATCGTCATCATAATCATCATCATAATCATCATCATAACCGTCATCGTAATCATCATCATAATCATCATCATAATCGTCATCATAATCATCATCATAATCATCATCATAATCATCATCATAATCATCATCATAATCATCGTTATAATTCATCATCATAATCATCATCATAATCATCATCATAACCGTCATCGTAATCATCATCATAATCATCATCATAATCATCATCATAATCATCATCATAATCATCATCATAATCATCATCAAAATCATCATCATAATCATGAGCATAATCATCATCATAATCGTCATCATAATCATCATCATAATCATCATCATAATCATCATCATAATCATCATCATAATCATCATCATAATCATCATCATAATCATCGTTATAATTCATCATCATAATCATCATCATAATCATCATCATAACCGTCATCGTAATCATCATCATAATCATCATCATAATCATCATCATAATCATCATCATAATCATCATCATAATTATCATCATAATCATCATCATAATCATCATCAGAATCATCATCATAATCATGAGCATAATCATCATCATAATCGTCATCATAATCATCATCATCATCATCATCATAATCATCATCATAATCATCATCATAATCATGAGCATAATCATCATCATAATCGTCATCATAATCATCATCATAGTCATCATCATAATAGTCATCATAATCGTCGTCATAATCGTCATCATTATAGTCATCATAATCGTCATCATAATCATCAGCATAGTCATCATCATAATAGTCATCATCATAATAGTCATCATAATCGTCATCATTATAGTCATCATAATCATCATCATAATCATCATCATAATCATCATCATAATCATCATCATAATCATCATCATAATCATCATCATAATCATCATCATATCCGTCATCGTAATCATCATCATAATCATCATCATAATCATCATCATAATCATCATCATAATCGTCTTCATGGTCATCATCATAATCGTCATCATAATCATCATAATAGTCATCATAATCGTCATCATTATAGTCATCATAATCAACATCATGATCATCATCATAATCATCATCATAATCATCATCATAAGCGTCATCGTAATCATCATCATAATCATCATCATAATCATCATCATAATCATCATCATAATCATCATCATAATCATCATCATAATGATCATCAAAATCATCATCATAATCATGAGCATAATCATCATCATAATCGTCATCATAATCATCATCATAATCATCATCATAATCATCATCATAATCATCATCAAAATCATCATCAAAATCGTCATCATTATAGTCATCATAATCGTCATCATAATCATCATCATAGTCATCATCATAATAGTCATCATAATCGTCATCATTATAGTCATCATAATCGACATCATAATCATCATCATAATCATCATCAAAATCATCATCATAATCATGAGCATAATCATCATCATAATCGTCATCATAATCATCATCATAGTCATCATCATAATCATGATCATAATCATCATCAAAATCATCATCATAATCATCATCATAATCGTCATCATAATCATCATCATAATCATCATCATAACCGTCATCGTAATCATCATCAGAATCATCATCATAATCGTCATCATAATCATCATCATAATCATCATCATAATCATCATCATAATCATCATCATAATCATCGTTATAATTCATCATCATAATCATCATCATAATCATCATCATAACCGTCATCGTAATCATCATCATAATCATCATCATAATCATCATCATAATCATCATCATAATCATCATCATAATCATCATCAAAATCATCATCATAATCATGAGCATAATCATCATCATAATCGTCATCATAATCATCATCATAATCATCATCATAATCATCATCATAATCATCATCATAATCATCATCATAATCATCGTTATAATTCATCATCATAATTATCATCGTAATCATCATCATAACCGTCATCGTAATCATCATCATAATCATCATCATAATCATCATCATAATCATCATCATAATCATCATCATAATTATCATCATAATCATCATCATAATCATCATCAGAATCATCATCATAATCATGAGCATAATCATCATCATAATCGTCATCATAATCATCATCATCATCATCATCATAATCATCATCATAATCATCATCATAATCATGAGCATAATCATCATCATAATCGTCATCATAATCATCATCATAGTCATCATCATAATAGACATCATAATCGTCGTCATAATCGTCATCATTATAGTCATCATAATCGTCATCATTATAGTCATCATAATCATCATCATAATCATCATCATAATCATCATCATAATCATCATCATAATCATCATCATAATCATCATCATTATCATCATCAAAATCATCATCATCATCATCATCATAATCATCATCATAATCATCATCATAATCATCATCATAATCATCATCATAACCGTCATCGTAAACATCATCATAATCATCATCATAATCATCATCATAATCATCATCATAATCATCATCATAATCATCATCATAATCATCATCATAATCGTCTTCATGGTCATCATCATAATCGTCATCATAATCATCATAATAGTCATCATAATCGTCATCATTATAGTCATCATAATCAACATCATGATCATCATCATAATCATCATCATAATCATCATCATGATCATCATCAGAATCATCATCATAATCATCATCATAATCATCATCATAATCATCATCATAATCATCATCATTATCATCATCAAAATCATCATCATAATCATCATCATAATCATCATCATAGTCATCATCATAATCATCATCATAATCATCATCATAATCATCATCATAGTCATCATCATAGTCATCATCATAATAGTCATCATAATCGTCATCATTATAGTCATCATAATCATCAGCATGATCATCATCATAATCATCATCAAAATCATCATCACAATCGTCATCATAATCGTCATCATTATAGTCATCATGATCATCAGCATGATCATCATCATAATCATCATCATAATCATCATCATGATCATCATCATAATCATCATCATAATCATCATCATAACCGTCATCGTAATCATCATCATAATCATCATCATAATCATCATCATAATCATCATCATAATCATCATCATAGTCATCATCATAATAGTCATCATAATCGTCATCATTATAGTCATCATAATCATCAGCATGATCATCATCATAATCATCATCAAAATCATCATCATAATCGTCATCATAATCGTCATCATTATAGTCATCATAATCATCAGCATGATCATCATCATAATCATCATCATAGTCATCATCATGATCATCATCATAATCATCATCATAATCATCATCATAACCGTCATCGTAATCATCATGATAATCATCATCATAATCATCATCATAATCATGAGCATAATCATCATCATAATCGTCATCATAATCATCATCATAGTCATTATCATAATAGTCATCATAATCATCATCATAATCGTCATCATTATAGTCATCATAATCGTCATCATAATCGTCATCATAATCATCATCATAGTCATCATCATAATAGTCATCATAATCGTCATCATTATAGTCATCATAATCATCAGCATGATCATCATCATAATCATCATCAAAATCATCATCATAATCGTCATCATAATCGTCATCATAATCATCATCATAATCATCATCATAATCATCATCATAATCACCGTTATAATTCATCATCATAATCATCATCATAATCATCATCATAACCGTCATCGTAATCATCATCAGAATCATCATCATAATCGTCATCATAATCATCATCATAATCATCATCATAATCATCATCATAATCATCATCAGAATCATCATCATAATCATGAGCATAATCATCATCATAATCATCATCATAATCATCATCATAATCATCATCATAATCATCATCAAAATCATCATCATAATCATGAGCATAATCATCATCATAATCGTCATCATAATCATCATCATAGTCATCATCGTAATAGTCATCATAATCATCATCATAATCGTCATCATTATAGTCATCATAATCGTCATCATAATCATCATCATAGTCATCGTCATAATAGTCATCATAATCGTCATCATTATAGTCATCATAATCATCAGCATGATCATCATCATACTCATCATCAAAATCATCATCATAATCGTCATCATAATCGTCATCATAATCATCATCATAATCATCATCATAATCATCATCATAACCGTCATCGTAATCATCATCATAATCATCATCATAATCATCATCATAATCATCATCATAATCATCATCATAATCATCATCATAATTATCATCATAATCATCATCAAGATCATCATCATAATCATGAGCATAATCATCATCACAATCGTCATCATAATCATCATCATAATCATCATCATAATCATCATCATAATCATCATCATAATCATCGTTATAATTCATCATCATAATCATCATCATAATCATCATCATAACCGTCATCGTAATCATCATCAGAATCATCATCATAATCGTCATCATAATCATCATCATAATGATCATCATAATCATCATCATAATCATCATCATAATCATCATCATAATCATCATCAGAATCATCATCATAACCGTCATCGTAATCATCATCAGAATCATCATCACAATCGTCATCATAATCATCATCATAATCATCATCATAATCATCATCATAATCATCATCATAATCATCATCAGAATCATCATCATAATCATGAGCATAATCATCATCATAATCATCATCATAATCACCATCATAATCATCATCATAACCGTCATCGTAATCATCATCATAATCATCATCATAATCATCATCATAATCATCATCATAATCATCATCATAATTATCATCATAATCATCATCATAATCATCATCAAAATCATCATCATAATCATCATCATAGTCATCATCATAATAGTCATCATAATCGTCATGATAATCGTCAACATTGTAGTCATCATAATCGTCATCATAATCATCATCGTAGTCATCATCATAATCATCATCATAATCATCATCATAATCATCATCATAACCGTCATCATAATCATCAGCATGATCATCATCATAATCATCATCAAAATCATCATCATAACCGTCATCGTAATCATCATCACAATCATCATCATAATCATCATCATAATCATCATCATAATCATCATCATAATTATCATCATAATCATCATCATAATCATCATCAAAATCATCATCATAATCATGAGCATAATCATCATCGTAATCGTCATCATAATCATCATCATAGTCATCATCATAATAGTCATCATAATCATCATCATAATCGTCATCATTATAGTCATCATAATCGTCATCATAATGATCATCATAGTCATCATCATAATAGTCATCATAATCGTCATCATTATAGTCATCATAATCATCTGCATGATCATCATCATAATCATCATCATAATCATCATCATAATCATCATCATGATCATCATCATAATCATCATCATAATCATCATCACGATCATCATCATAATCATCATCAAAATCATCATCATGATCATCATCATAATCATCATCATAATCATCATCAAAATCATCATCATAATCATGAGCATAATCATCATCTTAATCGTCATCATAATCATCATCATAGTCATCATCATAGTCATCATCATAATCATCATCATAATCATCATCATAATCATCATCATTATCATCATCATAATCATCATCATAATCATCATCAAGATCATCATCATAATCATGAGCATAATCATCATCATAATCATCATCATAGTCATCATCATAATAGTCATCATAATCGTCATGATAATCGTCAACATTGTAGTCATCATAATCGTCATCATAATCATCATCGTAGTCATCATCATAATCATCATCATAATCATCATCATTATCATCATCATAATCATCATCATAATCATCATCATAATCATCATCAAGATCATCATCATAATCATGAGCATAATCATCATCATAATCATCATCATAGTCATCATCATAATAGTCATCATAATCGTCATGATAATCGTCAACATTGTAGTCATCATAATCGTCATCATAATCATCATCGTAGTCATCATCATAATAGTCATCATAATCGTCATCATAATCGTCATCATTATAGTCATCATAATCGTCATCATAATCATCATCATAGTCGTCATCATAATAGTCATCATAATCGTCATCATTATAGTCATCATAATCGTCATCATCATAATAGTCATCATAATCGTCATCATAATCGTCATCATTATAGTCATCATAATCGCCATCATAATCATCATCATAGTCATCATCATAATAGTCATCATAATCGTCATCATTATAGTCATCATAATCGTCATCATAATCATCATCATAGTCATCATCATAATAGTCATCATAATCGTCATCATTATAGTCATCGTAATCATCAGCATGATCAGCATCATAATCATCATCAAAATCATCATCATAATCGTCATCATAATCATCATCATAATCATCATCATAATCATCATCATAACCGTCATCGTAATCATCATCATAATCATCATCATAATCATCATCATAATCATCATCATAATCATCATCATAATCATCATGACAATCCTCATCATAATCGTCTTCATGGTCATCATCATAATCGTCATCATAATCATCATAATAGTCATCAGAATCGTCATCATTATAGTCATCATAATCAACATCATGATCATCATCATAATCATCATCATAATCATCATCATAACCGTCATCGTAATCATCATCATAATCATCATCATAATCATCATCATAATCATCATCATAATCATCATCATAGTCATCATCATAATAGTCATCATAATCGTCATCATTATAGTCATCATAATCATCAGCATGATCATCATCATAATCATCATCAAAATCATCATCATAATCGTCATCATAATCGTCATCATTATAGTCATCATAATCATCAGCATGATCATCATCATAATCATCATCATAATCATCATCATAATCATCATCATAATCATCATCACAATCCTCATCATAATCGTCTTCATGGTCATCATCATAATCGTCATCATAATCATCATAATAGTCATCAGAATCGTCATCATTATAGTCATCATAATCAACATCATAATCGTCATCATAATCATCATCATCATCATCATCATAATCATCATCATAATCATCATCATAATCATCATCATAATCATCATCATAATCATCATCATAATCGTCTTCATGGTCATCATCATAATCGTCATCATAATCATCATAATAGTCATCATAATCGTCATCATTATAGTCATCATAATCAACATCACGATCATGATCATAATCATCATCATAATCATCATCATGATCATCATCATAATCATCATCATAATCATCATCATAACCGTCATCGTAATCATCATCATAATCATCATCATAATCATCATCATAATCATCATCATAATCATCATCATAATCATCATCATAATGATCATCAAAATCATCATCATAATCATGAGCATAATCATCATCATAATCGTCATCATAATCATCATCATAATCATCATCATAATCATCATCATAATCATCATGAAAATCATCATCAAAATCGTCATCATTATAGTCATCATAATCGTCATCATAATCATCATCATAGTCATCATCATAGTAGTCATCATAATCGTTATCATTATAGTCATCATAATCGACATCATAATCATCATCATAATCATCATCAAAATCATCATCATAATCATGAGCATAATCATCATCATAATCGTCATCATAATCATCATCATAGTCATCATCATAATCATGATCATATTCATCATCAAAATCATCATCATAATCATCATCATAATCGTCATCATAATCATCATCATAATCATCATCATAACCGTCATCGTAATCATCGTCAGAATCATCATCTTAATCGTCATCATAATCATCATCATAATCATCATCATAATCATCATCATAATCATCATCATAATCATCGTTATAATTCATCATCATAATCATCATCATAATCATCATCATAACCGTCATCGTAATCATCATCATAATCATCATCATAATCATCATCATAATCATCATCATAATCATCATCATAATCATCATCATAATCATCATCAAAATCATCATCATAATCGTCATCATAATCATCATCATAATCATCATCATAATCATCATCATAATCATCATCATAATCATCATCATTATCATCATCATAATCATCATCATAATCATCATCAAGATCATCATCATAATCATGAGCATAATCATCATCATAATCATCATCATAGTCATCATCATAATAGTCATCATAATCGTCATGATAATCGTCAACATTGTAGTCATCATAATCGTCATCATAATCATCATCGTAGTCATCATCATAATAGTCATCATAATCGTCATCATAATCGTCATCATTATAGTCATCATAATCGTCATCATAATCATCATCATAGTCGTCATCATAATAGTCATCATAATCGTCATCATTATAGTCATCATAATCGTCATCATCATAATAGTCATCATAATCGTCATCATAATCGTCATCATTATAGTCATCATAATCGCCATCATAATCATCATCATAGTCATCATCATAATAGTCATCATAATCGTCATCATTATAGTCATCATAATCGTCATCATAATCATCATCATAGTCATCATCATAATAGTCATCATAATCGTCATCATTATAGTCATCGTAATCATCAGCATGATCAGCATCATAATCATCATCAAAATCATCATCATAATCGTCATCATAATCATCATCATAATCATCATCATAATCATCATCATAACCGTCATCGTAATCATCATCATAATCATCATCATAATCATCATCATAATCATCATCATAATCATCATCATAATCATCATCACAATCCTCATCATAATCGTCTTCATGGTCATCATCATAATCGTCATCATAATCATCATAATAGTCATCAGAATCGTCATCATTATAGTCATCATAATCAACATCATGATCATCATCATAATCATCATCATAATCATCATCATAACCGTCATCGTAATCATCATCATAGTCATCATCATAATAGTCATCATAATCGTCATCATTATAGTCATCATAATCATCAGCATGATCATCATCATAATCATCATCAAAATCATCATCATAATCGTCATCATAATCGTCATCATTATAGTCATCATAATCATCAGCATGATCATCATCATAATCATCATCATAATCATCATCATAATCATCATCATAATCATCATCACAATCCTCATCATAATCGTCTTCATGGTCATCATCATAATCGTCATCATAATCATCATAATAGTCATCAGAATCGTCATCATTATAGTCATCATAATCAACATCATAATCGTCATCATAATCATCATCATCATCATCATCATAATCATCATCATAATCATCATCATAATCATCATCATAATCATCATCATAATCATCATCATAATCATCATCATAATCGTCTTCATGGTCATCATCATAATCGTCATCATAATCATCATAATAGTCATCATAATCGTCATCATTATAGTCATCATAATCAACATCACGATCATGATCATAATCATCATCATAATCATCATCATGATCATCATCATAATCATCATCATAATCATCATCATAACCGTCATCGTAATCATCATCATAATCATCATCATAATCATCATCATAATCATCATCATAATCATCATCATAATCATCATCATAATGATCATCAAAATCATCATCATAATCATGAGCATAATCATCATCATAATCGTCATCATAATCATCATCATAATCATCATCATAATCATCATCATAATCATCATCAAAATCATCATCAAAATCGTCATCATTATAGTCATCATAATCGTCATCATAATCATCATCATAGTCATCATCATAGTAGTCATCATAATCGTTATCATTATAGTCATCATAATCGACATCATAATCATCATCATAATCATCATCAAAATCATCATCATAATCATGAGCATAATCATCATCATAATCGTCATCATAATCATCATCATAGTCATCATCATAATCATGATCATATTCATCATCAAAATCATCATCATAATCATCATCATAATCGTCATCATAATCATCATCATAATCATCATCATAACCGTCATCGTAATCATCGTCAGAATCATCATCTTAATCGTCATCATAATCATCATCATAATCATCATCATAATCATCATCATAATCATCATCATAATCATCGTTATAATTCATCATCATAATCATCATCATAATCATCATCATAACCGTCATCGTAATCATCATCATAATCATCATCATAATCATCATCATAATCATCATCATAATCATCATCATAATCATCATCATAATCATCATCAAAATCATCATCATAATCGTCATCATAATCATCATCATAATCATCATCATAATCATCATCATAATCATCATCATAATCATCATCATTATCATCATCATAATCATCATCATAATCATCATCAAGATCATCATCATAATCATGAGCATAATCATCATCATAATCATCATCATAGTCATCATCATAATAGTCATCATAATCGTCATGATAATCGTCAACATTGTAGTCATCATAATCGTCATCATAATCATCATCGTAGTCATCATCATAATAGTCATCATAATCGTCATCATAATCGTCATCATTATAGTCATCATAATCGTCATCATAATCATCATCATAGTCGTCATCATAATAGTCATCATAATCGTCATCATTATAGTCATCATAATCGTCATCATCATAATAGTCATCATAATCGTCATCATAATCGTCATCATTATAGTCATCATAATCGCCATCATAATCATCATCATAGTCATCATCATAATAGTCATCATAATCGTCATCATTATAGTCATCATAATCGTCATCATAATCATCATCATAGTCATCATCATAATAGTCATCATAATCGTCATCATTATAGTCATCGTAATCATCAGCATGATCAGCATCATAATCATCATCAAAATCATCATCATAATCGTCATCATAATCATCATCATAATCATCATCATAATCATCATCATAACCGTCATCGTAATCATCATCATAATCATCATCATAATCATCATCATAATCATCATCATAATCATCATCATAATCATCATCACAATCCTCATCATAATCGTCTTCATGGTCATCATCATAATCGTCATCATAATCATCATAATAGTCATCAGAATCGTCATCATTATAGTCATCATAATCAACATCATGATCATCATCATAATCATCATCATAATCATCATCATAACCGTCATCGTAATCATCATCATAATCATCATCATAATCATCATCATAATCATCATCATAATCATCATCATAGTCATCATCATAATAGTCATCATAATCGTCATCATTATAGTCATCATAATCATCATCATAATCATCATCACAATCCTCATCATAATCGTCTTCATGGTCATCATCATAATCGTCATCATAATCATCATAATAGTCATCAGAATCGTCATCATTATAGTCATCATAATCAACATCATGATCATCATCATAATCATCATCATAATCATCATCATAACCGTCATCGTAATCATCATCATAATCATCATCATAATCATCATCATAATCATCATCATAATCATCATCATAGTCATCATCATAATAGTCATCATAATCGTCATCATTATAGTCATCATAATCATCAGCATGATCATCATCATAATCATCATCAAAATCATCATCATAATCGTCATCATAATCGTCATCATAATAGTCATCATAATCATCAGCATGATCATCATCATAATCATCATCATAATCATCATCATAATCATCATCATAATCATCATCACAATCCTCATCATAATCGTCTTCATGGTCATCATCATAATCGTCATCATAATCATCATAATAGTCATCAGAATCGTCATCATTATAGTCATCATAATCAACATCATAATCGTCATCATAATCATCATCATCATCATCATCATAATCATCATCATAATCATCATCATAATCATCATCATAATCATCATCATAATCATCATCATAATCATCATCATAATCGTCTTCATGGTCATCATCATAATCGTCATCATAATCATCATAATAGTCATCATAATCGTCATCATTATAGTCATCATAATCAACATCACGATCATGATCATAATCATCATCATAATCATCATCATGATCATCATCATAATCATCATCATAATCATCATCATAACCGTCATCGTAATCATCATCATAATCATCATCATAATCATCATCATAATCATCATCATAATCATCATCATAATCATCATCATAATGATCATCAAAATCATCATCATAATCATGAGCATAATCATCATCATAATCGTCATCATAATCATCATCATAATCATCATCATAATCATCATCATAATCATCATCAAAATCATCATCAAAATCGTCATCATTATAGTCATCATAATCGTCATCATAATCATCATCATAGTCATCATCATAGTAGTCATCATAATCGTTATCATTATAGTCATCATAATCGACATCATAATCATCATCATAATCATCATCAAAATCATCATCATAATCATGAGCATAATCATCATCATAATCGTCATCATAATCATCATCATAGTCATCATCATAATCATGATCATATTCATCATCAAAATCATCATCATAATCATCATCATAATCGTCATCATAATCATCATCATAATCATCATCATAACCGTCATCGTAATCATCGTCAGAATCATCATCTTAATCGTCATCATAATCATCATCATAATCATCATCATAATCATCATCATAATCATCATCATAATCATCATCATAATCATCGTTATAATTCATCATCATAATCATCATCATAATCATCATCATAACCGTCATCGTAATCATCATCATAATCATCATCATAATCATCATCATAATCATCATCATAATCATCATCATAATCATCATCATAATCATCATCAAAATCATCATCATAATCGTCATCATAATCATCATCATAATCATCATCATAATCATCATCATAATCATCATCATAATCATCATCATTATCATCATCATAATCATCATCATAATCATCATCAAGATCATCATCATAATCATGAGCATAATCATCATCATAATCATCATCATAGTCATCATCATAATAGTCATCATAATCGTCATGATAATCGTCAACATTGTAGTCATCATAATCGTCATCATAATCATCATCGTAGTCATCATCATAATAGTCATCATAATCGTCATCATAATCGTCATCATTATAGTCATCATAATCGTCATCATAATCATCATCATAGTCGTCATCATAATAGTCATCATAATCGTCATCATTATAGTCATCATAATCGTCATCATCATAATAGTCATCATAATCGTCATCATAATCGTCATCATTATAGTCATCATAATCGCCATCATAATCATCATCATAGTCATCATCATAATAGTCATCATAATCGTCATCATTATAGTCATCATAATCGTCATCATAATCATCATCATAGTCATCATCATAATAGTCATCATAATCGTCATCATTATAGTCATCGTAATCATCAGCATGATCAGCATCATAATCATCATCAAAATCATCATCATAACCGTCATCGTAATCATCATCATAATCATCATCATAATCATCATCATAATCATCATCATTATCATCATCATAATCATCATCATAATCATCATCAAGATCATCATCATAATCATGAGCATAATCATCATCATAATCATCATCATAGTCATCATCATAATAGTCATCATAATCGTCATGATAATCGTCAACATTGTAGTCATCATAATCGTCATCATAATCATCATCGTAGTCATCATCATAATAGTCATCATAATCGTCATCATAATCGTCATCATTATAGTCATCATAATCGTCATCATAATCATCATCATAGTCGTCATCATAATAGTCATCATAATCGTCATCATTATAGTCATCATAATCGTCATCATCATAATAGTCATCATAATCGTCATCATAATCGTCATCATTATAGTCATCATAATCGCCATCATAATCATCATCATAGTCATCATCATAATAGTCATCATAATCGTCATCATTATAGTCATCATAATCGTCATCATAATCATCATCATAGTCATCATCATAATAGTCATCATAATCGTCATCATTATAGTCATCGTAATCATCAGCATGATCAGCATCATAATCATCATCAAAATCATCATCATAATCGTCATCATAATCATTATCATAATCATCATCATAATCATCATCATAACCGTCATCGTAATCATCATCATAATCATCATCATAATCATCATCATAATCATCATCATAATCATCATCATAATCATCATCACAATCCTCATCATAATCGTCTTCATGGTCATCATCATAATCGTCATCATAATCATCATAATAGTCATCAGAATCGTCATCATTATAGTCATCATAATCAACATCATGATCATCATCATAATCATCATCATAATCATCATCATAACCGTCATCGTAATCATCATCATAATCATCATCATAATCATCATCATAATCATCATCATAATCATCATCATAGTCATCATCATAATAGTCATCATAATCGTCATCATTATAGTCATCATAATCATCAGCATGATCATCATCATAATCATCATCAAAATCATCATCATAATCGTCATCATAATCGTCATCATTATAGTCATCATAATCATCAGCATGATCATCATCATAATCATCATCATAATCATCATCATAATCATCATCATAATCATCATCACAATCCTCATCATAATCGTCTTCATGGTCATCATCATAATCGTCATCATAATCATCATAATAGTCATCAGAATCGTCATCATTATAGTCATCATAATCAACATCATAATCGTCATCATAATCATCATCATCATCATCATCATAATCATCATCATAATCATCATCATAATCATCATCATAATCATCATCATAATCATCATCATAATCATCATCATAATCGTCTTCATGGTCATCATCATAATCGTCATCATAATCATCATAATAGTCATCATAATCGTCATCATTATAGTCATCATAATCAACATCACGATCATGATCATAATCATCATCATAATCATCATCATGATCATCATCATAATCATCATCATAATCATCATCATAACCGTCATCGTAATCATCATCATAATCATCATCATAATCATCATCATAATCATCATCATAATCATCATCATAATCATCATCATAATGATCATCAAAATCATCATCATAATCATGAGCATAATCATCATCATAATCGTCATCATAATCATCATCATAATCATCATCATAATCATCATCATAATCGTCATCAAAATCATCATCAAAATCGTCATCATTATAGTCATCATAATCGTCATCATAATCATCATCATAGTCATCATCATAGTAGTCATCATAATCGTTATCATTATAGTCATCATAATCGACATCATAATCATCATCATAATCATCATCAAAATCATCATCATAATCATGAGCATAATCATCATCATAATCGTCATCATAATCATCATCATAGTCATCATCATAATCATGATCATATTCATCATCAAAATCATCATCATAATCATCATCATAATCGTCATCATAATCATCATCATAATCATCATCATAACCGTCATCGTAATCATCGTCAGAATCATCATCTTAATCGTCATCATAATCATCATCATAATCATCATCATAATCATCATCATAATCATCATCATAATCATCGTTATAATTCATCATCATAATCATCATCATAATCATCATCATAACCGTCATCGTAATCATCATCATAATCATCATCATAATCATCATCATAATCATCATCATAATCATCATCATAATCATCATCATAATCATCATCAAAATCATCATCATAATCGTCATCATAATCATCATCATAATCATCATCATAATCATCATCATAATCATCATCATAATCATCATCATAATCATCGTTATAATTCATCATCATAATCATCATCATAATCATCATCATAACCGTCATCGTAATCATCATCATAATCATCATCATAATCATCATCATAATCATCATCATAATCATCATCATAATCATCATCATAATTATCATCATAATCATCATCATAATCATCATCAGAATCATCATCATAATCATGAGCATAATCATCATCATAATCGTCATCATAATCATCATCATCATCATCATCATAATCATCATCATAATCATCATCATAATCATGAGCATAATCATCATCATAATCGTCATCATAATCATCATCATAGTCATCATCATAATAGTCATCATAATCGTCGTCATAATCGTCATCATTATAGTCATCATAATCGTCATCATAATCATCAGCATAGTCATCATCATAATAGTGATCATAATCGTCATCATTATAGTCATCATAATCATCATCATAATCATCATCGTAATCATCATCATAATCATCATCATAATCATCATCATAATCATCATCATTATCATCATCAAAATCATCATCATCATCATCATCATAATCATCATCATAATCATCATCATAATCATCATCATAACCGTCATCGTAATCATCATCATAATCATCATCATAATCATCATCATAATCATCATCATAATCATCATCATAATCATCATCATAATCATCATCATAATCGTCTTCATGGTCATCATCATAATCGTCATCATAATCATCATAATAGTCATCATAATCGTCATCATTATAGTCATCATAATCAACATCATGATCATCATCATAATCATCATCATAATCATCATCATAATCATCATCATAACCGTCATCGTAATCATCATCAGAATCATCATCATAACCGTCATCATAATCATCATCATAATCATCATCATAATCATAATCATAATCATCATCATAATCATCATCAGAATCATCATCATAATCATGAGCATAATCATCATCATAATCATCATCATAATCATCATCATAATCATCATCATAACCGTCATCGTAATCATCATCATAATCATCATCATAATCATCATCATAATCATCATCATAATCATCAGCATAATTATCATCATAATCATCATCATAATCATCATCAAAATCATCATCATAATCATGAGCATAATCATCATCATAATCGTCATCATAATCATCATCATGATCATCATCATAATCATCATCATAATCATCATCATAATCATGAGCATAATCATCATCATAATCGTCATCATAATCATCATCATAGTCATCATCATAATAGTCATCATAATCGTCGTCATAATCGTCATCATTATAGTCATCATAATCGTCATCATAATCATCAGCATAGTCATCATCATAATAGTCATCATAATCATCATCATTATAGACATCATAATCATCATCATGATCATCATCATAATCATCATAATAATCATCATCATGATCATCATCATAATCATCGTTATAATTCATCATCATAATCATGAGCATAATCATCATGATAAGCATCATCATAGTCATCATCATAATCATCATCATAGTCATCATCATAATCATCATCATAATCATCATCATAATCATCATCATAATCATCATCATAATCATCATCATAATCATCATCATAATCATCATCAAAATTATCATCATAATCATCATCATAATCGTCATCATAATCATCATCATAATCATCATCATAATCATCATCATAACCGTCATCGTAATCATCATCATAATCATCATCATAATCATCATCATTATCATCATCAAAATCATCATCATCATCATCATCATAATCATCATCATAATCATCATCATAACCGTCATCGTAATCATCATCATAATCAACATCATAATCATCATCATAATCATCATCATAATCATCATCATAATCATCATCATAATCATCATCATAATCATCATCATAATCATCATCATAATCATCATCATAATCGTCTTCATGGTCATCATCATAATCGTCATCATAATCATCATAATAGTCATCATAATCGTCATCATTATAGTCATCATAATCAACATCACGATCATGATCATAATCATCATCATAATCATCATCATGATCATCATCATAATCATCATCATAATCATCATCATAACCGTCATCGTAATCATCATCATAATCATCATCATAATCATCATCATAATCATCATCATAATCATCATCATAATCATCATCATAATGATCATCAAAATCATCATCATAATCATGAGGATAATCATCATCATAATCGTCATCATAATCATCATCATAATCATCATCATAATCATCATCATAATCATCATCAAAATCATCATCAAAATCGTCATCATTATAGTCATCATAATCGTCATCATAATCATCATCATAATCATCATCATAACCGTCATCGTAATCATCATCAGAATCATCATCATAATCGTCACCATAATCATCATCATAATCATCATCATAACCGTCATCGTAATCATCATCATAATCATCATCATAATCATCATCATAATCATCATCATAATCATCATCATAATCATCATCATAATCATCATCATAATCATCATCAAAATCATCATCATAATCATGAGCATAATCATCATCATAATCGTCATCATAATCATCATCATAATCATCATCATAATCATCATCATAATCATCATCATAATCATCATCATAATCATCATCATAATCATCGTTATAATTCATCATCATAATCATCATCATAATCATCATCATAACCGTCATCGTAATCATCATCATAATCATCATCATAATCATCATCATAATCATCATCATAATCATCATCATAATTATCATCATAATCATCATCATAATCATCAACAGAATCATCATCATAATCATGAGCATAATCATCATCATAATCGTCATCATAATCATCATCATCATCATCATCATAATCATCATCATAATCATCATCATAATCATGAGCATAATCATCATCATAATCGTCATCATAATCATCATCATAGTCATCATCATAATAGTCATCATAATCGTCGTCATAATCGTCATCATTATAGTCATCATAATCGTCATCATAATCATCAGCATAGTCATCATCATAATAGTCATCATAATCGTCATCATTATAGTCATCATAATCATCATCATAATCATCATCATAATCATCATCATAATCATCATCATAATCATCATCATAATCATCATCATTATCATCATCAAAATCATCATCATTATAGTCATCATAATCGTCATCATAATCATCATCATAGTCATCATCATAATAGTCATCATAATTGTCATCATTATAGTCATCATAATCGACATCATAATCATCATCATAATCATCATCAAAATCATCATCATAATCATGAGCATAATCATCATCATAATCGCCATCATAATCATCATCATAGTCATCATCATAATCATGATCATAATCATCATCAAAATCATCATCATAATCATCATCATAATCGTCATCATAATCATCATCATAATCATCATCATAACCGTCATCGTAATCATCATCAGAATCATCATCATAATCGTCATCATAATCATCATCATAATCATCATCATAATCATCATCATAATCATCATCATAATCATCGTTATAATTCATCATCATAATCATCATCATAATCATCATCATAACCGTCATCGTAATCATCATCATAATCATCATCATAATCATCATCATAATCATCATCAAAATCATCATCAAAATCGTCATCATTATAGTCATCATAATCGTCATCATAATCATCATCATAATCATCATCATAACCGTCATCGTAATCATCATCAGAATCATCATCATAATCGTCATCATAATCATCATCATAATCATCATCATAACCGTCATCGTAATCATCATCATAATCATCATCATAATCATCATCATAATCATCATCATAATCATCATCATAATCATCATCATAATCATCATCATAATCATCATCAAAATCATCATCATAATCATGAGCATAATCATCATCATAATCGTCATCATAATCATCATCATAATCATCATCATAATCATCATCATAATCATCATCATAATCATCATCATAATCATCGTTATAATTCATCATCATAATCATCATCATAATCATCATCATAACCGTCATCGTAATCATCATCATAATCATCATCATAATCATCATCATAATCATCATCATAATCATCATCATAATTATCATCATAATCATCATCATAATCATCATCAGAATCATCATCATAATCATGAGCATAATCATCATCATAATCGTCATCATAATCATCATCATCATCATCATCATAATCATCATCATAATCATCATCATAATCATGAGCATAATCATCATCATAATCGTCATCATAATCATCATCATAGTCATCATAATCGTCGTCATAATCGTCATCATTATAGTCATCATAATCGTCATCATAATCATCAGCATAGTCATCATCATAATAGTCATCATAATCGTCATCATTATAGTCATCATAATCATCATCATAATCATCATCATAATCATCATCATAATCATCATCATAATCATCATCATAATCATCATCATTATCATCATCAAAATCATCATCATTATAGTCATCATAATCGTCATCATAATCATCATCATAGTCATCATCATAATAGTCATCATAATTGTCATCATTATAGTCATCATAATCGACATCATAATCATCATCATAATCATCATCAAAATCATCATCATAATCATGAGCATAATCATCATCATAATCGCCATCATAATCATCATCATAGTCATCATCATAATCATGATCATAATCATCATCAAAATCATCATCATAATCATCATCATAATCGTCATCATAATCATCATCATAATCATCATCATAACCGTCATCGTAATCATCATCAGAATCATCATCATAATCGTCATCATAATCATCATCATAATCATCATCATAATCATCATCATAATCATCATCATAATCATCGTTATAATTCATCATCATAATCATCATCATAATCATCATCATAACCGTCATCGTAATCATCATCATAATCATCATCATAATCATCATCATAATCATCATCATAATCATCATCATAATCATCATCAAAATCATCATCATAATCATGAGCATAATCATCATCATAATCGTCATCATAATCATCATCATAATCATCATCATAATCATCATCATAATCATCATCATAATCATCATCATAATCATCATCATAATCATCATCATAATCATCATCATAATCATCATCATAATCATCATCAAAATCATCATCATAATCATGAGCATAATCATCATCATAATCATCATCATAGTCATCATCATAATAGTCATCATAATCGTCATCATTATAGTCATCATAATCGACATCATAATCATCATCATAATCATCGTTATAATTCATCATCATAATCATCATCATAATCATCATCATAACCGTCATCGTAATCATCATCATAATCATCATCATAATCATCATCATAATCATCATCATAATCATCATCATAATTATCATCATAATCATCATCATAATCATCAACAGAATCATCATCATAATCATGAGCATAATCATCATCATAATCGTCATCATAATCATCATCATCATCATCATCATAATCATCATCATAATCATCATCATAATCATGAGCATAATCATCATCATAATCGTCATCATAATCATCATCATAGTCATCATCATAATAGTCATCATAATCGTCGTCATAATCGTCATCATTATAGTCATCATAATCGTCATCATAATCATCAGCATAGTCATCATCATAATAGTCATCATAATCGTCATCATTATAGTCATCATAATCATCATCATAATCATCATCATAATCATCATCATAATCATCATCATAATCATCATCATAATCATCATCATTATCATCATCAAAATCATCATCATTATAGTCATCATAATCGTCATCATAATCATCATCATAGTCATCATCATAATAGTCATCATAATTGTCATCATTATAGTCATCATAATCGACATCATAATCATCATCATAATCATCATCAAAATCATCATCATAATCATGAGCATAATCATCATCATAATCGCCATCATAATCATCATCATAGTCATCATCATAATCATGATCATAATCATCATCAAAATCATCATCATAATCATCATCATAATCGTCATCATAATCATCATCATAATCATCATCATAACCGTCATCGTAATCATCATCAGAATCATCATCATAATCGTCATCATAATCATCATCATAATCATCATCATAATCATCATCATAATCATCATCATAATCATCGTTATAATTCATCATCATAATCATCATCATAATCATCATCATAACCGTCATCGTAATCATCATCATAATCATCATCATAATCATCATCATAATCATCATCAAAATCATCATCAAAATCGTCATCATTATAGTCATCATAATCGTCATCATAATCATCATCATAATCATCATCATAACCGTCATCGTAATCATCATCAGAATCATCATCATAATCGTCATCATAATCATCATCATAATCATCATCATAACCGTCATCGTAATCATCATCATAATCATCATCATAATCATCATCATAATCATCATCATAATCATCATCATAATCATCATCATAATCATCATCATAATCATCATCAAAATCATCATCATAATCATGAGCATAATCATCATCATAATCGTCATCATAATCATCATCATAATCATCATCATAATCATCATCATAATCATCATCATAATCATCATCATAATCATCGTTATAATTCATCATCATAATCATCATCATAATCATCATCATAACCGTCATCGTAATCATCATCATAATCATCATCATAATCATCATCATAATCATCATCATAATCATCATCATAATCATCATCATAATCATCATCATAATTATCATCATAATCATCATCATAATCATCATCAGAATCATCATCATAATCATGAGCATAATCATCATCATAATCGTCATCATAATCATCATCATCATCATCATCATAATCATCATCATAATCATCATCATAATCATGAGCATAATCATCATCATAATCGTCATCATAATCATCATCATAGTCATCATAATCGTCGTCATAATCGTCATCATTATAGTCACCATAATCGTCATCATAATCATCAGCATAGTCATCATCATAATAGTCATCATAATCGTCATCATTATAGTCATCATAATCATCATCATAATCATCATCATAATCATCATCATAATCATCATCATAATCATCATCATAATCATCATCATTATCATCATCAAAATCATCATCATTATAGTCATCATAATCGTCATCATAATCATCATCATAGTCATCATCATAATAGTCATCATAATTGTCATCATTATAGTCATCATAATCGACATCATAATCATCATCATAATCATCATCAAAATCATCATCATAATCATGAGCATAATCATCATCATAATCGCCATCATAATCATCATCATAGTCATCATCATAATCATGATCATAATCATCATCAAAATCATCATCATAATCATCATCATAATCGTCATCATAATCATCATCATAATCATCATCATAACCGTCATCGTAATCATCATCAGAATCATCATCATAATCGTCATCATAATCATCATCATAATCATCATCATAATCATCATCATAATCATCATCATAATCATCGTTATAATTCATCATCATAATCATCATCATAATCATCATCATAACCGTCATCGTAATCATCATCATAATCATCATCATAATCATCATCATAATCATCATCATAATCATCATCATAATCATCATCAAAATCATCATCATAATCATGAGCATAATCATCATCATAATCGTCATCATAATCATCATCATAATCATCATCATAATCATCATCATAATCATCATCATAATCATCATCATAATCATCATCATAATCATCGTTATAATTCATCATCATAATCATCATCATAATCATCATCATAACCGTCATCGTAATCATCATCATAATCATCATCATAATCATCATCATAATCATCATCATAATCATCATCATAATTATCATCATAATCATCATCATAATCATCATCAGAATCATCATCATAATCATGAGCATAATCATCATCATAATCGTCATCATAATCATCATCATCATCATCATCATAATCATCATCATAATCATCATCATAATCATGAGCATAATCATCATCATAATCGTCATCATAATCATCATCATAGTCATCATCATAATAGTCATCATAATCGTCGTCATAATCGTCATCATTATAGTCATCATAATCGTCATCATAATCATCAGCATAGTCATCATCATAATAGTCATCATAATCGTCATCATTATAGTCATCATAATCATCATCATAATCATCATCATAATCATCATCATAATCATCATCATAATCATCATCATAATCATCATCATAATCATCATCATAACCGTCATCGTAATCATCATCATAATCATCATCATAATCATCATCATAATCATCATCATAATCGTCTTCATGGTCATCATCATAATCGCCATCATAATCATCATAATAGTCATCATAATCGTCATCATTATAGTCATCATAATCAACATCATGATCATCATCATAATCATCATCATAATCATCATCATAAGCGTCATCGTAATCATCATCATAATCATCATCTTAATCATCATCATAATCATCATCATAATCATCATCATAATCATCATCATAATGATCATCAAAATCATCATCATAATCATGAGCATAATCATCATCATAATCGTCATCATAATCATCATCATAATCATCATCATAATCATCATCATAATCATCATCAAAATCATCATCAAAATCGTCATCATTATAGTCATCATAATCGTCATCATAATCATCATCATAGTCATCATCATAATAGTCATCATAATCGTCATCATTATAGTCATCATAATCGACATCATAATCATCATCATAATCATCATCAAAATCATCATCATAATCATGAGCATAATCATCATCATAATCGTCATCATAATCATCATCATAGTCATCATCATAATCATGATCATAATCATCATCAAAATCATCATCATAATCATCATCATAATCGTCATCATAATCATCATCATAATCATCATCATAACCGTCATCGTAATCATCATCAGAATCATCATCATAATCGTCATCATAATCATCATCATAATCATCGTCATAATCATCATCATAATCATCATCATAATCATCGTTATAATTCATCATCATAATCATCATCATAATCATCATCATAACCGTCATCGTAATCATCATCATAATCATCATCATAATCATCATCATAATCATCATCATAATCATCATCATAATCATCATCAAAATCATCATCATAATCATGAGCATAATCATCATCATAATCGTCATCATAATCATCATCATAATCATCATCATAATCATCATCATAATCATCATCATAATCATCATCATAATCATCGTTATAATTCATCATCATAATCATCATCGTAATCATCATCATAACCGTCATCGTAATCATCATCATAATCATCATCATAATCATCATCATAATCATCATCATAATCATCATCATAATTATCATCATAATCATCATCATAATCATCATCATAATCATCATCAGAATCATCATCATAATCATGAGCATAATCATCATCATAATCGTCATCATAATCATCATCATCATCATCATCATAATCATCATCATAATCATCATCATAATCATGAGCATAATCATCATCATAATCGTCATCATAATCATCATCATAGTCATCATCATAATAGACATCATAATCGTCGTCATAATCGTCATCATTATAGTCATCATAATCGTCATCATAATCATCAGCATAGTCATCATCATAATAGTCATCATAATCGTCATCATTATAGTCATCATAATCATCATCATAATCATCATCATAATCATCATCATAATCATCATCATAATCATGATCATAATCATCATCATAATCATCATCATTATCATCATCAAAATCATCATCATCATCATCATCATAATCATCATCATAATCATCATCATAATCATCATCATAATCATCATCATAACCGTCATCGTAAACATCATCATAATCATCATCATAATCATCATCATAATCATCATCATAATCATCATCATAATCATCATCATAATCATCATCATAATCGTCTTCATGGTCATCATCATAATCGTCATCATAATCATCATAATAGTCATCATAATCGTCATCATTATAGTCATCATAATCAACATCATGATCATCATCATAATCATCATCATAATCATCATCATGATCATCATCAGAATCATCATCATAATCATCATCATAATCATCATCATAATCATCATCATAATCATCATCATTATCATCATCAAAATCATCATCATAATCATCATCATAATCATCATCATAGTCATCATCATAATCATCATCATAATCATCATCATAATCATCATCATAGTCATCATCATAGTCATCATCATAATAGTCATCATAATCGTCATCATTATAGTCATCATAATCATCAGCATGATCATCATCATAATCATCATCAAAATCATCATCACAATCGTCATCATAATCGTCATCATTATAGTCATCATGATCATCAGCATGATCATCATCATAATCATCATCAAAATCATCATCATAATCGTCATCATAATCGTCATCATTATAGTCATCATAATCATCAGCATGATCATCATCATAATCATCATCAAAATCATCATCATAATCGTCATCATAATCGTCATCATTATAGTCATCATAATCATCAGCATGATCATCATCATAATCATCATCATAATCATCATCATGATCATCATCATAATCATCATCATAATCATCATCATAACCGTCATCGTAATCATCATCATAATCATCATCATAATCATCATCATAATCATGAGCATAATCATCATCATAATCGTCATCATAATCATCATCATAGTCATTATCATAATAGTCATCATAATCATCATCATAATCGTCATCATTATAGTCATCATAATCGTCATCATAATCGTCATCATAATCATCATCACAGTCATCATCATAATAGTCATCATAATCGTCATCATTATAGTCATCATAATCATCAGCATGATCATCATCATAATCATCATCAAAATCATCATCATAATCGTCATCATAATCGTCATCATAATCATCATCATAATCATCATCATAATCATCATCATAATCATCATCATAACCGTCATCGTAATCATCATCAGAATCATCATCATAATCGTCATCATAATCATCATCATAATCATCATCATAATCATCATCATAATCATCATCAGAATCATCATCATAATCATGAGCATAATCATCATCATAATCATCATCATAATCATCATCATAATCATCATCATAATCATCATCAAAATCATCATCATAATCATGAGCATAATCATCATCATAGTCGTCATCATAATCATCATCATAGTCATCATCGTAATAGTCATCATAATCATCATCATAATCGTCATCATTATAGTCATCATAATCGTCATCATAATCATCATCATAGTCATCGTCATAATAGTCATCATAATCGTCATCATTATAGTCATCATAATCATCAGCATGATCATCATCATACTCATCATCAAAATCATCATCATAATCGTCATCATAATCGTCATCATAATCATCATCATAATCATCATCATAATCATCATCATAACCGTCATCGTAATCATCATCATAATCATCATCATAATCATCATCATAATCATCATCATAATCATCATCATAATCATCATCATAATTATCATCATAATCATCATCAAGATCATCATCATAATCATGAGCATAATCATCATCACAATCGTCATCATAATCATCATCATAATCATCATCAGAATCATCATCATAATCGTCATCGTAATCATCATCAGAATCATCATCACAATCGTCATCATAATCATCATCATAATCATCATCATAATCATCATCATAATCATCATCATAATCATCATCAGAATCATCATCATAATCATGAGCATAATCATCATCATAATCATCATCATAATCACCATCATAATCATCATCATAACCGTCATCGTAATCATCATCATAATCATCATCATAATCATCATCATAATCATCATCATAATCATCATCATAATTATCATCATAATCATCATCATAATCATCATCAAAATCATCATCATAATCATCATCATAGTCATCATCATAATAGTCATCATAATCGTCATGATAATCGTCAACATTGTAGTCATCATAATCGTCATCATAATCATCATCGTAGTCATCATCATAATCATCATCATAATCATCATCATAATCATCATCATAACCGTCATCATAATCATCAGCATGATCATCATCATAATCATCATCAAAATCATCATCATAACCGTCATCGTAATCATCATCACAATCATCATCATAATCATCATCATAATCATCATCATAATCATCATCATAATTATCATCATAATCATCATCATAATCATCATCAAAATCATCATCATAATCATGAGCATAATCATCATCGTAATCGTCATCATAATCATCATCATAGTCATCATCATAATAGTCATCATAATCATCATCATAATCGTCATCATTATAGTCATCATAATCGTCATCATAATGATCATCATAGTCATCATCATAATAGTCATCATAATCGTCATCATTATAGTCATCATAATCATCTGCATGATCATCATCATAATCATCATCATAATCATCATCATAATCATCATCATGATCATCATCATAATCATCATCATAATCATCATCACGATCATCATCATAATCATCATCAAAATCATCATCATGATCATCATCATAATCATCATCATAATCATCATCAAAATCATCATCATAATCATGAGCATAATCATCATCTTAATCGTCATCATAATCATCATCATAGTCATCATCATAGTCATCATCATAATCATCATCATAATCATCATCATAATCATCATCATTATCATCATCATAATCATCATCATAATCATCATCAAGATCATCATCATAATCATGAGCATAATCATCATCATAATCATCATCATAGTCATCATCATAATAGTCATCATAATCGTCATGATAATCGTCAACATTGTAGTCATCATAATCGTCATCATAATCATCATCGTAGTCATCATCATAATCATCATCATAATCATCATCATTATCATCATCATAATCATCATCATAATCATCATCAAGATCATCATCATAATCATGAGCATAATCATCATCATAATCATCATCATAGTCATCATCATAATAGTCATCATAATCGTCATGATAATCGTCAACATTGTAGTCATCATAATCGTCATCATAATCATCATCGTAGTCATCATCATAATAGTCATCATAATCGTCATCATAATCGTCATCATTATAGTCATCATAATCGTCATCATAATCATCATCATAGTCGTCATCATAATAGTCATCATAATCGTCATCATTATAGTCATCATAATCGTCATCATCATAATAGTCATCATAATCGTCATCATAATCGTCATCATTATAGTCATCATAATCGCCATCATAATCATCATCATAGTCATCATCATAATAGTCATCATAATCGTCATCATTATAGTCATCATAATCGTCATCATAATCATCATCATAGTCATCATCATAATAGTCATCATAATCGTCATCATTATAGTCATCGTAATCATCAGCATGATCAGCATCATAATCATCATCAAAATCATCATCATAATCGTCATCATAATCATCATCATAATCATCATCATAATCATCATCATAACCGTCATCGTAATCATCATCATAATCATCATCATAATCATCATCATAATCATCATCATAATCATCATCATAATCATCATCACAATCCTCATCATAATCGTCTTCATGGTCATCATCATAATCGTCATCATAATCATCATAATAGTCATCAGAATCGTCATCATTATAGTCATCATAATCAACATCATGATCATCATCATAATCATCATCATAATCATCATCATAACCGTCATCGTAATCATCATCATAATCATCATCATAATCATCATCATAATCATCATCATAATCATCATCATAGTCATCATCATAATAGTCATCATAATCGTCATCATTATAGTCATCATAATCATCAGCATGATCATCATCATAATCATCATCAAAATCATCATCATAATCGTCATCATAATCGTCATCATTATAGTCATCATAATCATCAGCATGATCATCATCATAATCATCATCATAATCATCATCATAATCATCATCATAATCATCATCACAATCCTCATCATAATCGTCTTCATGGTCATCATCATAATCGTCATCATAATCATCATAATAGTCATCAGAATCGTCATCATTATAGTCATCATAATCAACATCATAATCGTCATCATAATCATCATCATCATCATCATCATAATCATCATCATAATCATTATCATAATCATGAGCATAATCATCATCATAATCGTCATCATAATCATCATCATAGTCATCATCATAATAGTCATCATAATCGTCGTCATAATCGTCATCATTATAGTCATCATAATCGTCATCATAATCATCAGCATAGTCATCATCATAATAGTCATCATAATCGTCATCATTATAGTCATCATAATCATCATCATAATCATCATCATAATCATCATCATAATCATCATCATAATCATCATCATAATCATCATCATAATCATCATCATTATCATCATCAAAATCATCATCATCATCATCATCATAATCATCATCATAATCATCATCATAATCATCATCATAATCATCATCATAACCGTCATCGTAAACATCATCATAATCATCATCATAATCATCATCATAATCATCATCATAATCATCATCATAATCATCATCATAATCGTCTTCATGGTCATCATCATAATCGTCATCATAATCATCATAATAGTCATCATAATCGTCATCATTATAGTCATCATAATCAACATCATGATCATCATCATAATCATCATCATAATCATCATCATGATCATCATCAGAATCATCATCATAATCATCATCATAATCATCATCATAATCATCATCATAATCATCATCATTATCATCATCAAAATCATCATCATAATCATCATCATAATCATCATCATAGTCATCATCATAATCATCATCATAATCATCATCATAATCATCATCATAATCGTCTTCATTGTCATCGTCATAATCGTCATCATAATCATCATCATAGTCATTATCATAGTAGTCATCATAATCATCATCATAATCATCATCATAGTCATCATCATAATAGTCATCATAATCGTCATCATTATAGTCATCATAATCATCAGCATGATCATCATCATAATCATCATCAAAATCATCATCACAATCGTCATCATAATCGTCATCATTATAGTCATCATGATCATCAGCATGATCATCATCATAATCATCATCATAATCATCATCATGATCATCATCATAATCATCATCATAATCATCATCATAACCGTCATCGTAATCATCATCATAATCATCATCATAATCATCATCATAATCATCATCATAATCATCATCATAGTCATCATCATAATAGTCATCATAATCGTCATCATTATAGTCATCATAATCATCAGCATGATCATCATCATAATCATCATCAAAATCATCATCATAATCGTCATCATAATCGTCATCATTATAGTCATCATAATCATCAGCATGATCATCATCATAATCATCATCATAATCATCATCATGATCATCATCATAATCATCATCATAATCATCATCATAACCGTCATCGTAATCATCATCATAATCATCATCATAATCATCATCATAATCATGAGCATAATCATCATCATAATCGTCATCATAATCATCATCATAGTCATTATCATAATAGTCATCATAATCATCATCATAATCGTGATCATTATAGTCATCATAATCGTCATCATAATCGTCATCATAATCATCATCATAGTCATCATCATAATAGTCATCATAATCGTCATCATTATAGTCATCATAATCATCAGCATGATCATCATCATAATCATCATCAAAATCATCATCATAATCGTCATCATAATCGTCATCATAATCATCATCATAATCATCATCATAATCATCATCATAATCACCGTTATAATTCATCATCATAATCATCATCATAATCATCATCATAACCGTCATCGTAATCATCATCATAATCATCATCATAATCGTCATCATTATAGTCATCATAATCGTCATCATAATCATCATCATAGTCATCGTCATAATAGTCATCATAATCGTCATCATTATAGTCATCATAATCATCAGCATGATCATCATCATACTCATCATCAAAATCATCATCATAATCGTCATCATAATCGTCATCATAATCATCATCATAATCACCATCATAATCATCATCATAACCGTCATCGTAATCATCATCATAATCATCATCATAATCATCATCATAATCATCATCATAATCATCATCATAATCATCATCATAATTATCATCATAATCATCATCAAGATCATCATCATAATCATGAGCATAATCATCATCACAATCGTCATCATAATCATCATCATAATCATCATCAGAATCATCAGCATAATCGTCATCATAATCATCATCATAATCATCATCATAATCATCATCATAATCATCGTTATAATTCATCATCATAATCATCATCATAATCATCATCATAACCGTCATCGTAATCATCATCAGAATCATCATCATAATCGTCATCATAATCATCATCATAATCATCATCATAATCATCATCATAATCATCATCATAATCATCATCAGAATCATCATCATAATCATGAGCATAATCATCATCATAATCATCATCATAATCACCATCATAATCATCATCATAACCGTCATCGTAATCATCATCATAATCATCATCATAATCATCATCATAATCATCATCATAATCATCATCATAATTATCATCATAATCATCATCATAATCATCATCAAAATCATCATCATAATCATCATCATAGTCATCATCATAATAGTCATCATAATCGTCATGATAATCGTCAACATTGTAGTCATCATAATCGTCATCATAATCATCATCGTAGTCATCATCATAATCATCATCATAATCATCATCATAATCATCATCATAACCGTCATCATAATCATCAGCATGATCATCATCATAATCATCATCAAAATCATCATCATAACCGTCATCGTAATCATCATCACAATCATCATCATAATCATCATCATAATCATCATCATAATCATCATCATAATTATCATCATAATCATCATCATAATCATCATCAAAATCATCATCATAATCATGAGCATAATCATCATCGTAATCGTCATCATAATCATCATCATAGTCATCATCATAATAGTCATCATAATCATCATCATAATCGTCATCATTATAGTCATCATAATCGTCATCATAATGATCATCATAGTCATCATCATAATAGTCATCATAATCGTCATCATTATAGTCATCATAATCATCTGCATGATCATCATCATAATCATCATCATAATCATCATCATGATCATCATCATAATCATCATCATAATCATCATCAAAATCATCATCATAATCATGAGCATAATCATCATCATAATCGTCATCATAATCATCATCATAATCATCATCATAATCATCATCAAAATCATCATCATAATCATGAGCATAATCATCATCTTAATCGTCATCATAATCATCATCATAGTCATCATCATAGTCATCATCATAATCATCATCATAGTCATCATCATAATAGTCATCATAATCGTCATCATTATAGTCATCATAATCATCAGCATGATCATCATCATAATCATCATCAAAATCATCATCATAATCGTCATCATAATCGTCATCATTATAGTCATCGTAATCATCAGCATGATCAGCATCATAATCATCATCAAAATCATCATCATAATCGTCATCATAATCATCATCATAATCATCATCATAATCATCATCATAACCGTCATCGTAATCATCATCATAATCATCATCATAATCATCATCATAATCATCATCATAATCATCATCATAATCATCATCACAATCCTCATCATAATCGTCTTCATGGTCATCATCATAATCGTCATCATAATCATCATAATAGTCATCAGAATCGTCATCATTATAGTCATCATAATCAACATCATGATCATCATCATAATCATCATCATAATCATCATCATAACCGTCATCGTAATCATCATCATAATCATCATCATAATCATCATCATAATCATCATCATAATCATCATCATAGTCATCATCATAATAGTCATCATAATCGTCATCATTATAGTCATCATAATCATCAGCATGATCATCATCATAATCATCATCAAAATCATCATCATAATCGTCATCATAATCGTCATCATTATAGTCATCATAATCATCAGCATGATCATCATCATAATCATCATCATAATCATCATCATAATCATCATCATAATCATCATCACAATCCTCATCATAATCGTCTTCATGGTCATCATCATAATCGTCATCATAATCATCATAATAGTCATCAGAATCGTCATCATTATAGTCATCATAATCAACATCATAATCGTCATCATAATCATCATCATCATCATCATCATAATCATCATCATAATCATCATCATAATCATGAGCATAATCATCATCATAATCGTCATCATAATCATCATCATAGTCATCATCATAATAGTCATCATAATCGTCGTCATAATCGTCATCATTATAGTCATCATAATCGTCATCATAATCATCAGCATAGTCATCATCATAATAGTCATCATAATCGTCATCATTATAGTCATCATAATCATCATCATAATCATCATCATAATCATCATCATAATCATCATCATAATCATCATCATAATCATCATCATAATCATCATCATTATCATCATCAAAATCATCATCATCATCATCATCATAATCATCATCATAATCATCATCATAATCATCATCATAATCATCATCATAACCGTCATCGTAAACATCATCATAATCATCATCATAATCATCATCATAATCATCATCATAATCATCATCATAATCATCATCATAATCGTCTTCATGGTCATCATCATAATCGTCATCATAATCATCATAATAGTCATCATAATCGTCATCATTATAGTCATCATAATCAACATCATGATCATCATCATAATCATCATCATAATCATCATCATGATCATCATCAGAATCATCATCATAATCATCATCATAATCATCATCATAATCATCATCATAATCATCATCATTATCATCATCAAAATCATCATCATAATCATCATCATAATCATCATCATAGTCATCATCATAATCATCATCATAATCATCATCATAATCATCATCATAATCGTCTTCATTGTCATCGTCATAATCGTCATCATAATCATCATCATAGTCATTATCATAGTAGTCATCATAATCATCATCATAATCATCATCATAGTCATCATCATAATAGTCATCATAATCGTCATCATTATAGTCATCATAATCATCAGCATGATCATCATCATAATCATCATCAAAATCATCATCACAATCGTCATCATAATCGTCATCATTATAGTCATCATGATCATCAGCATGATCATCATCATAATCATCATCATAATCATCATCATGATCATCATCATAATCATCATCATAATCATCATCATAACCGTCATCGTAATCATCATCATAATCATCATCATAATCATCATCATAATCATCATCATAATCATCATCATAGTCATCATCATAATAGTCATCATAATCGTCATCATTATAGTCATCATAATCATCAGCATGATCATCATCATAATCATCATCAAAATCATCATCATAATCGTCATCATAATCGTCATCATTATAGTCATCATAATCATCAGCATGATCATCATCATAATCATCATCATAATCATCATCATGATCATCATCATAATCATCATCATAATCATCATCATAACCGTCATCGTAATCATCATCATAATCATCATCATAATCATCATCATAATCATGAGCATAATCATCATCATAATCGTCATCATAATCATCATCATAGTCATTATCATAATAGTCATCATAATCATCATCATAATCGTCATCATTATAGTCATCATAATCGTCATCATAATCGTCATCATAATCATCATCATAGTCATCATCATAATAGTCATCATAATCGTCATCATTATAGTCATCATAATCATCAGCATGATCATCATCATAATCATCATCAAAATCATCATCATAATCGTCATCATAATCGTCATCATAATCATCATCATAATCATCATCATAATCATCATCATAATCACCGTTATAATTCATCATCATAATCATCATCATAATCATCATCATAACCGTCATCGTAATCATCATCATAATCATCATCATAATCATCATCATAATCATCATCAGAATCATCATCATAATCATGAGCATAATCATCATCATAATCATCATCATAATCATCATCATAATCATCATCATAATCATCATCAAAATCATCATCATAATCATGAGCATAATCATCATCATAATCGTCATCATAATCATCATCATAGTCATCATCGTAATAGTCATCATAATCATCATCATAATCGTCATCATTATAGTCATCATAATCGTCATCATAATCATCATCATAGTCATCGTCATAATAGTCATCATAATCGTCATCATAATCGTCATCATAATCATCATCATAATCATCATCATAATCATCATCATAACCGTCATCGTAATCATCATCATAATCATCATCATAATCATCATCATAATCATCATCATAATCATCATCATAATCATCATCATAATTATCATCATAATCATCATCAAGATCATCATCATAATCATGAGCATAATCATCATCACAATCGTCATCATAATCATCATCATAATCATCATCAGAATCATCAGCATAATCGTCATCATAATCATCATCATAATCATCATCATAATCATCATCATAATCATCGTTATAATTCATCATCATAATCATCATCATAATCATCATCATAACCGTCATCGTAATCATCATCAGAATCATCATCATAATCGTCATCATAATCATCATCATAATCATCATCATAATCATCATCATAATCATCATCATAATCATCATCATAATCATCATCAGAATCATCATCATAACCGTCATCGTAATCATCATCAGAATCATCATCACAATCGTCATCATAATCATCATCATAATCATCATCATAATCATCATCATAATCATGAGCATAATCATCATCTTAATCGTCATCATAATCATCATCATAATCATCATCATAATCATCATCAAAATCATCATCATAATCATGAGCATAATCATCATCATAATCGTCATCATAATCATCATCATAATCATCATCATAATCATCATCAAGATCATCATCATAATCATGAGCATAATCATCATCATAATCATCATCATAGTCATCATCATAATAGTCATCATAATCGTCATGATAATCGTCAACATTGTAGTCATCATAATCGTCATCATAATCATCATCGTAGTCATCATCATAATCATCATCATAATCATCATCATTATCATCATCATAATCATCATCATAATCATCATCAAGATCATCATCATAATCATGAGCATAATCATCATCATAATCATCATCATAGTCATCATCATAATAGTCATCATAATCGTCATGATAATCGTCAACATTGTAGTCATCATAATCGTCATCATAATCATCATCGTAGTCATCATCATAATAGTCATCATAATCGTCATCATAATCGTCATCATTATAGTCATCATAATCGTCATCATAATCATCATCATAGTCGTCATCATAATAGTCATCATAATCGTCATCATTATAGTCATCATAATCGTCATCATCATAATAGTCATCATAATCGTCATCATAATCGTCATCATTATAGTCATCATAATCGCCATCATAATCATCATCATAGTCATCATCATAATAGTCATCATAATCGTCATCATTATAGTCATCATAATCGTCATCATAATCATCATCATAGTCATCATCATAATAGTCATCATAATCGTCATCATTATAGTCATCGTAATCATCAGCATGATCAGCATCATAATCATCATCAAAATCATCATCATAATCGTCATCATAATCATCATCATAATCATCATCATAATCATCATCATAACCGTCATCGTAATCATCATCATAATCATCATCATAATCATCATCATAATCATCATCATAATCATCATCATAATCATCATCACAATCCTCATCATAATCGTCTTCATGGTCATCATCATAATCGTCATCATAATCATCATAATAGTCATCAGAATCGTCATCATTATAGTCATCATAATCAACATCATGATCATCATCATAATCATCATCATAATCATCATCATAACCGTCATCGTAATCATCATCATAATCATCATCATAATCATCATCATAATCATCATCATAATCATCATCATAGTCATCATCATAATAGTCATCATAATCGTCATCATTATAGTCATCATAATCATCAGCATGATCATCATCATAATCATCATCAAAATCATCATCATAATCGTCATCATAATCGTCATCATTATAGTCATCATAATCATCAGCATGATCATCATCATAATCATCATCATAATCATCATCATGATCATCATCATAATCATCATCATAATCATCATCATAACCGTCATCGTAATCATCATCATAATCATCATCATAATCATCATCATAATCATGAGCATAATCATCATCATAATCGTCATCATAATTTTCATCATAGTCATTATCATAATAGTCATCATAATCATCATCATAATCGTCATCATTATAGTCATCATAATCGTCATCATAATCGTCATCATAATCATCATCATAGTCATCATCATAATAGTCATCATAATCGTCATCATTATAGTCATCATAATCATCAGCATGATGATCATCATAATCATCATCAAAATCATCATCATAATCGTCATCATAATCGTCATCATAATCATCATCATAATCATCATCATAATCATCATCATAATCACCGTTATAATTCATCATCATAATCGTCATCATAATCATCATCATAACCGTCATCGTAATCATCATCAGAATCATCATCATAATCGTCATCATAATCATCATCATAATCATCATCATAATCATCATCATAATCATCATCAGAATCATCATCATAATCATGAGCATAATCATCATCATAATCATCATCATAATCATCATCATAATCATCATCATAATCATCATCATAATCATCATCAAAATCATCATCATAATCATGAGCTTAATCATCATCATAATCGTCATCATAATCATCATCATAGTCATCATCGTAATAGTCATCATAATCATCATCATAATCGTCATCATTATAGTCATCATAATCGCCATCATAATCATCATCATAGTCATCATCATAATAGTCATCATAATCGTCATCATAATCATCATCATAGTCATCATCATAATAGTCATCATAATCGTCATCATTATAGTCATCGTAATCATCAGCATGATCAGCATCATAATCATCATCAGAATCATCATCATAATCGTCATCATAATCATCATCATAATCGTCATCATTATAGTCATCATAATCGTCATCATAATCATCATCATAGTCGTCATCATTATAGTCATCGTAATCATCAGCATGATCAGCATCATAATCATCATCAAAATCATCATCATAATCGTCATCATAATCATCATCATAATCATCATCATAATTATCATCATAATCATCATCATAATCATCATCAGAATCATCATCATAATCATGAGCATATTCATCATCATAATCGTCATCATAATCATCATCATCATCATCATCATAATCATCATCATAATCATCATCATAATCATGAGCATTATCATCATCATAGTCGTCATCATAATCATCATCATAGTCATCATCATAATAGTCATCATAATCGTCGTCATAATCGTCATCATTATAGTCATCATAATCGTCATCATAATCATCAGCATAGTCATCATCATAATAGTCATCATAATCGTCATGATAATCGTCAACATTGTAGTCATCATAATCGTCATCATAATCATCATCGTAGTCATCATCATAATCATCATCATAATCATCATCATAATCATCATCATAACCGTCATCATAATCATCATCAAAATCATCATCCTAATCATGAGCATAATCATCATCATAATCGTCATCATAATCATCATCATAATCGTCATCATAATCATCATCATAGTCATCATCATAATAGTCATCATAATCGTCATCATAATCGTCATCATTATAGTCATCATAATCGTCATCATAATCATCATCATAGTCGTCATCATAATAGTCATCATAATCGTCATCATTATAGTCATCATAATCGTCATCATCATAATAGTCATCATAATCGTCATCATAATCGTCATCATTATAGTCATCATAATCGCCATCATAATCATCATCATAGTCATCATCATAATAGTCATCATAATCGTCATCATAATCATCATCATAGTCATCATCATAATAGTCATCATAATCGTCGTCATAATCGTCATCATTATAGTCATCATAATCGTCATCATAATCATCAGCATAGTCATCATCATAATAGTCATCATAATCGTCATCATTATAGTCATCATAATCATCATCATAATCATCATCATAATCATCATCATAATCATCATCATAATCATCATCATAATCATCATCATAATCATCATCATAACCGTCATCGTAATCATCATCATAATCATCATCATAATCATCATCATAATCATCATCATAATCATCATCATAATCATCATCATAATCGTCTTCATGGTCATCATCATAATCGTCATCATAATCATCATAATAGTCATCATAATCGTCATCATTATAGTCATCATAATCAACATCATGATCATCATCATAATCATCATCATAATCATCATCATAACCGTCATCGTAATCATCATCATAATCATCATCATAATCATCATCATAATCATCATCATAATCATCATCATAATCATCATCATAATGATCATCAAAATCATCATCATAATCATGAGCATAATCATCATCATAATCGTCATCATAATCATCATCATAATCATCATCAAAATCATCATCAAAATCGTCATCATTATAGTCATCATAATCGTCATCATAATCATCATCATAGTCATCATCATAATCATCATCATAATCATCATCATAATCATGAGCATAATCATCATCATAATCGTCATCATAATCATCATCATAGTCATCATCGTAATAGTCATCATAATCATCATCATAATCGTCATCATTATAGTCATCATAATCGTCATCATAATCATCATCATAGTCATCGTCATAATAGTCATCATAATCGTCATCATTATAGTCATCATAATCATCAGCATGATCATCATCATACTCATCATCAAAATCATCATCATAATCGTCATCATAATCGTCATCATAATCATCATCATAATCATCATCATAATCATCATCATAACCGTCATCGTAATCATCATCATAATCATCATCATAATCATCATCATAATCATCATCATAATCATCATCATAATCATCATCATAATCATCATCATAATCATCATCATAATCATGAGCATAATCATCATCACAATCGTCATCATAATCATCATCATAATCATCATCAGAATCATCATCATAATCGTCATCATAATCATCATCATAATCATCATCATAATCATCATCATAATCATCATCATAATCATCGTTATAATTCATCATCATAATCATCATCATAATCATCATCATAATCATCATCATAATCATCATCAAAATCATCATCATAATCATCATCATAGTCATCATCATAATAGTCATCATAATCGTCATGATAATCGTCAACATTGTAGTCATCATAATCGTCATCATAATCATCATCGTAGTCATCATCATAATCATCATCATAATCATCATCATAATCATCATCATAACCGTCATCATAATCATCAGCATGATCATCATCATAATCATCATCAAAATCATCATCATAACCGTCATCGTAATCATCATCATAATCATCATCATAATCATCATCATAATCATCATCATAATCATCATCATAATTATCATCATAATCATCATCATAATCATCATCAAAATCATCATCATAATCATGAGCATAATCATCATCATAATCATCATCATAGTCATCATCATAATAGTCATCATAATCGTCATGATAATCGTCAACATTGTAGTCATCATAATCGTCATCATAATCATCATCGTAGTCATCATCATAATCATCATCATAATCATCATCATAATCATCATCATAATTATCATCATAATCATCAGCATGATCATCATCATAATCATCATCAAAATCATCATCATGATCATCATCATAATCATCATCAAAATCGTCATCATTATAGTCATCATAATCGTCATCATAATCATCATCATAGTCATCATCATAATAGTCATCATAATCGTCATCATTATAGTCATCATAATCATCATCATAATCATCATCATAATCATCATCATAATCATCATCATAATCATCATCATAACCGTCATCGTAATCATCATCATAATCATCATCATAATCATCATCATAATCATCATCATAATCATCATCATAATCATCATCATAATCATCATCATAATCATCATCATAATCATCATCAAAATTATCATCATAATCATGAGCATAATCATCATCATAATCGTCATCATAATCATCATCATAATCATCATCATAATCATCATCATAATCATCATCATAATCATCATCATAATCATCGTTATAATTCATCATCATAATCATCATCATAATCATCATCATAACCGTCATCGTAATCATCATCATAATCATCATCATAATCATCATCATAATCATCATCATAATCATCATCATAATTATCATCATAATCATCATCATAATCATCATCAGAATCATCATCATAATCATGAGCATAATCATCATCATAATCGTCATCATAATCATCATCATCATCATCATAATCATCATCATAATCATCATCATAATCATGAGCATAATCATCATCATAATCGTCATCATAATCATCATCATAGTCATCATCATAATAGTCATCATAATCGTCGTCATAATCGTCATCATTATAGTCATCATAATCGTCATCATAATCATCAGCATAGTCATCATCATAATAGTCATCATAATCGTCATCATTATAGTCATCATAATCGTCATCATCATAATAGTCATCATAATCGTCATCATAATCGTCATCATTATAGTCATCATAATCGCCATCATAATCATCATCATAGTCATCATCATAATAGTCATCATAATCGTCATCATTATAGTCATCATAATCGTCATCATAATCATCATCATAGTCATCATCATAATAGTCATCATAATCGTCATCATTATAGTCATCGTAATCATCAGCATGATCAGCATCATAATCATCATCAAAATCATCATCATAATCGTCATCATAATCATCATCATAATCATCATCATAATCATCATCATAACCGTCATCGTAATCATCATCATAATCATCATCATAATCATCATCATAATCATCATCATAATCATCATCATAATCCTCATCATAATCGTCTTCATGGTCATCATCATAATCGTCATCATAATCATCATAATAGTCATCAGAATCGTCATCATTATAGTCATCATAATCAACATCATGATCATCATCATAATCATCATCATAATCATCATCATAACCGTCATCGTAATCATCATCATAATCATCATCATAATCATCATCATAATCATCATCATAATCATCATCATGATCATCATCATAATCATCATCATAATCATCATCATAACCGTCATCGTAATCATCATCATAATCATCATCATAATCATCATCATAATCATGAGCATAATCATCATCATAGTCATTATCATAATAGTCATCATAATCATCATCATAATCGTCATCATTATAGTCATCATAATCGTCATCATAATCGTCATCATAATCATCATCATAATAGTCATCATAATCGTCATCATTATAGTCATCATAATCGTCATCATCATAATAGTCATCATAATCGTCATCATAATCGTCATCATTATAGTCATCATAATCGCCATCATAATCATCATCATAGTCATCATCATAATAGTCATCATAATCGTCATCATTATAGTCATCATAATCGTCATCATAATCATCATCATAGTCATCATCATAATAGTCATCATAATCGTCATCATTATAGTCATCGTAATCATCAGCATGATCAGCATCATAATCATCATCAAAATCATCATCATAATCGTCATCATAATTATCATCATAATCATCATCATAATCATCATCATAACCGTCATCGTAATCATCATCATAATCATCATCATAATCATCATCATAATCATCATCATAATCATCATCATAATCCTCATCATAATCGTCTTCATGGTCATCATCATAATCGTCATCATAATCATCATAATAGTCATCAGAATCGTCATCATTATAGTCATCATAATCAACATCATGATCATCATCATAATCATCATCATAATCATCATCATAACCGTCATCGTAATCATCATCATAATCATCATCATAATCATTATCATAATCATCATCATAATCATCATCATAATCATCATCATGATCATCATCATAATCATCATCATAATCATCATCATAACCGTCATCGTAATCATCATCATAATCATCATCATAATCATCATCATAATCATGAGCATAATCATCATCATAATCGTCATCATAATCATCATCATAGTCATTATCATAATAGTCATCATAATCATCATCATAATCGTCATCATTATAGTCATCATAATCGTCATCATAATCGTCATCATAATCATCATCATAGTCATCATCATAATAGTCATCATAATCGTCATCATTATAGTCATCATAATCATCAGCATGATGATCATCATAATCATCATCAAAATCATCATCATAATCGTCATCATAATCGTCATCATAATCATCATCATAATCATCATCATAATCATCATCATAATCACCGTTATAATTCATCATCATAATCGTCATCATAATCATCATCATAACCGTCATCGTAATCATCATCAGAATCATCATCATAATCGTCATCATAATCATCATCATAATCATCATCATAATCATCATCATAATCATCATCATAATCATCATCAGAATCATCATCATAATCATGAGCATAATCATCACCATAATCGTCATCATAATCATCATCATAGTCATCATCGTAATAGTCATCATAATCATCATCATAATCGTCATCATTATAGTCATCATAATCGTCATCATAATCGTCTTCATGGTCATCATCATAATCGTCATCATAATCATCATCATAATCATCATCAGAATCATCATCAAAATCGTCATCATAATCATCATCATAATCATCATCATAATCATCATCATAATCATCATCATAATCATCGTTATAATTCATCATCATAATCATCATCATAATCATCATCATAATCATCATCAAAATCATCATCATAATCATCATCATAGTCATCATCATAATAGTCATCATAATCGTCATGATAATCGTCAACATTGTAGTCATCATAATCGTCATCATAATCATCATCGTAGTCATCATCATAATCATCATCATAATCATCATCATAACCGTCATCATAATCATCATCATAATCATCATCATAATCATCATCATAATCATCATCATAATCATCGTTATAATTCATCATCATAATCATCATCATAATCATCATCATAATCATCATCATAATCATCATCAAAATCATCATCATAATCATCATCATAGTCATCATCATAATAGTCATCATAATCGTCATGTAAATCGTCAACATTGTAGTCATCATAATCGTCATCATAATCATCATCGTAGTCATCATCAGAATCATCATCATAATCGTCATCATAATCATCATCATAATCATCATCATAATCATCATCATAATCATCATCATAATCATCGTTATAATTCATCATCATAATCATCATCATAATCATCATCATAATCATCATCAAAATCGTCATCATAATCATCATCGTAGTCATCATCATAATCATCATCATAATTATCATCATAATCATCATCATAATCATCATCAAGATCATCATCATAATCATGAGCATAATCATCATCACAATCATCATCATAACCGTCATCGTAATCATCATCATAATCATCATCATAATCATCATCATAATCATCATCATAATCATCATCATAATTATCATCATAATCATCATCATAATCATCATCAAAATCATCATCATAATCATGAGCATAATCATCATCATAATCATCATCATAGTCATCATCATAATAGTCATCATAATCGTCATGATAATCGTCAACATTGTAGTCATCATAATCGTCATCATAATCATTATCGTAGTCATCATCATAATCATCATCATAATCATCATCATAATCATCATCATAATTATCATCATAATCATCAGCATGATCATCATCATAATCATCATCAAAATCATCATCATGATCATCATCATAATCATCATCAAAATCGTCATCATTATAGTCATCATAATCGTCATCATAATCATCATCATAGTCATCATCATAATAGTCATCATAATCGTCATCATTATAGTCATCATAATCATCATCATAATCATCATCATAATCATCATCATAATCATCATCATAATCATCATCATAACCGTCATCGTAATCATCATCATAATCATCATCATAATCATCATCATAATCATCATCATAATCATCATCATAATCATCATCATAATCATCGTTATAATTCATCATCATAATCATCATCATAATCATCATCATAACCGTCATCGTAATCATCATCATAATCATCATCATAATCATCATCATAATCATCATCATAATCATCATCATAATTATCATCATAATCATCATCATAATCATCATCAGAATCATCATCATAATCATGAGCATAATCATCATCAGAATCGTCATCATAATCATCATCATAGTCATCATCATAATAGTCATCATAATCGTCGTCATAATCGTCATCATTATAGTCATCATAATCGTCATCATAATCATCAGCATAGTCATCATCATAATAGTCATCATAATCGTCATCATTATAGTCATCATAATCATCATCATAATCATCATCATAATCATCATCATAATCATCATCATAATCATCATCATAATCATCATCATAATCATCATCATAACCGTCATCGTAATCATCATCATAATCATCATCATAATCATCATCATAATCATCATCATAATCATCATCATAATCATCATCATAATCGTCTTCATGGTCATCATCATAATCGTCATCATAATCATCATAATAGTCATTATAATCGTCATCATTATAGTCATCATAATCAACATCATGATCATCATCATAATCATCATCATAATCATCATCATAACCGTCATCGTAATCATCATCATAATCATCATCATAATCATCATCATAATCATCATCATAATCATCATCATAATCATCATCATAATGATCATCAAAATCATCATCATAATCATGAGCATAATCATCATCATAATCGTCATCATAATCATCATCATAATCATCATCATAATCATCATCATAATCATCATCAAAATCATCATCAAAATCGTCATCATTATAGTCATCATAATCGTCATCATAATCATCATCATAGTCATCATCATAATCATCATCATAATCATCATCATAATCATGAGCATAATCATCATCATAATCGTCATCATAATCATCATCATAGTCATCATCGTAATAGTCATCATAATCATCATCATAATCGTCATCATTATAGTCATCATAATCGTCATCATAATCATCATCATAGTCATCGTCATAATAGTCATCATAATCGTCATCATTATAGTCATCATAATCATCAGCATGATCATCATCATACTCATCATCAAAATCATCATCATAATCGTCATCATAATCGTCATCATAATCATCATCATAATCATCATCATAATCATCATCATAACCGTCATCGTAATCATCATCATAATCATCATCATAATCATCATCATAATCATCATCATAATCATCATCATAATCATCATCATAATCATCATCATAATCATCATCATAATCATGAGCATAATCATCATCACAATCGTCATCATAATCATCATCATAATCATCATCAGAATCATCATCACAATCGTCATCATAATCATCATCATAATCATCATCATAATCATCATCATAATCATCATCATAATCATCGTTATAATTCATCATCATAATCATCATCATAATCATCATCATAATCATCATCATAATCATCATCAAAATCATCATCATAATCATCATCATAGTCATCATCATAATAGTCATCATAATCGTCATGATAATCGTCAACATTGTAGTCATCATAATCGTCATCATAATCATCATCGTAGTCATCATCATAATCATCATCATAATCATCATCATAATCATCATCATAACCGTCATCATAATCATCAGCATGATCATCATCATAATCATCATCAAAATCATCATCATAACCGTCATCGTAATCATCATCATAATCATCATCATAATCATCATCATAATCATCATCATAATCATGAGCATAATCATCATCATAATCGTCATCATAATCATCATCATAGTCATTATCATAATAGTCATCATAATCATCATCATAATCGTCATCATTATAGTCATCACAATCGTCATCATAATCGTCATCATAATCATCATCATAGTCATCATCATAATAGTCATCATAATCGTCATCATTATAGTCATCATAATCATCAGCATGATGATCATCATAATCATCATCAAAATCATCATCATAATCGTCATCATAATCGTCATCATAATCATCATCATAATCATCATCATAATCATCATCATAATCACCGTTATAATTCATCATCATAATCGTCATCATAATCATCATCATAACCGTCATCGTAATCATCATCAGAATCATCATCATAATCGTCATCATAATCATCATCATAATCATCATCATAATCATCATCATAATCATCATCAGAATCATCATCATAATCATGAGCATAATCATCATCATAATCATCATCATAATCATCATCATAATCATCGTGATAATTCATCATCATAATCATCATCATAATCATCATCATAATCATCATCAAAATCATCATCATAATCATCATCATAGTCATCATCATAATAGTCATCATAATCGTCATGATAATCGTCAACATTGTAGTCATCATAATCGTCATCATAATCATCATCGTAGTCATCATCATAATCATCATCATAATCATCATCATAACCGTCATCATAATCATCATCATAATCATCATCATAATCATCATCATAATCATCGTTATAATTCATCATCATAATCATCATCATAATCATCATCATAATCATCATCATAATCATCATCATAATCATCATCAAAATCATCATCATAATCATCATCATAGTCATCATCATAATAGTCATCATAATCGTCATGATAATCGTCAACATTGTAGTCATCATAATCGTCATCATAATCATCATCGTAGTCATCATCATAATCATCATCATAATCATCATCATAATCATCATCATAACCGTCATCATAATCATCAGCATGATCATCATCATAATCATCATCAAAATCATCATCATAACCGTCATCGTAATCATCATCATAATCATCATCATAATCATCATCATAATCATCATCATAATCATCATCATAATTATCATCATAATCATCATCATAATCATCATCAAAATCATCATCATAATCATGAGCATAATCATCATCATAATCATCATCATAATCATCATCATAATCATCGTTATAATTCATCATCATAATCATCATCATAATCATCATCATAATCATCATCAAAATCATCATCATAATCATCATCATAGTCATCATCATAATAGTCATCATAATCGTCATGATAATCGTCAACATTGTAGTCATCATAATCGTCATCATAATCATCATCGTAGTCATCATCATAATCATCATCATAATCATCATCATAACCGTCATCATAATCATCATCATAATCATCATCATAATCATCATCATAATCATCGTTATAATTCATCATCATAATCATCATCATAATCATCATCATAATCATCATCATAATCATCATCAAAATCATCATCATAATCATCATCATAGTCATCATCATAATAGTCATCATAATCGTCATGATAATCGTCAACATTGTAGTCATCATAATCGTTATCATAATCATCATCGTAGTCATCATCATAATCATCATCATAATCATCATCATAATCATCATCATAACCGTCATCATAATCATCAGCATGATCATCATCATAATCATCATCAAAATCATCATCATAACCGTCATCGTAATCATCATCATAATCATCATCATAATCATCATCATAATCATCATCATAATCATCATCATAATTATCATCATAATCATCATCATAATCATCATCAAAATCATCATCATAATCATGAGCATAATCATCATCATAATCATCATCATAGTCATCATCATAATAGTCATCATAATCGTCATGATAATCGTCAACATTGTAGTCATCATAATCGTCATCATAATCATCATCGTAGTCATCATCATAATCATCATCATAATCATCATCATAATCATCATCATAACCGTCATCATAATCATCATCAAAATCATCATCAAGATCATCATCATAATCATGAGCATAATCATCATCATAATCATCATCATAGTCATCATCATAATAGTCATCATAATCGTCATGATAATCGTCAACATTGTAGTCATCATAATCGTCATCATAATCATCATCGTAGTCATCATCATAATCATCATCATAATCATCATCATAATCATCATCATAATCATCATCATAACCGTCATCATAATCATCATCAAAATCATCATCCTAATCATGAGCATAATCATCATCATAATCGTCATCATAATCATCATCATAGTCATCATCATAATAGGCATCATAATCGTCATCATAATCGTCATCATTATAGTCATCATAATCGTCATCATAATCATCATCATAGTCGTCATCATAAAGGTCATCATAGTCGTCATCATTATAGTCATCATAATCGTCATCATCATAATAGTCATCATAATCGTCATCATTATAGTCATCATAATCATCATCATAATCATCATCATAATCATCATCATAATCATCATCATAATCATCATCATAACCGTCATCGTAATCATCATCATAATCATCATCATAATCATCATCATAATCATCATCATAATCATCATCATAATCATCATCATAATCATCATCATAATCATCATCAAAATCATCATCATCATCATGAGCATAATCATCATCATAATCGTCATCATAATCATCATCATAATCATCATCATAATCATCATCATAATCATCATCATAATCATCATCATAATCATCGTTATAATTCATCATCATAATCATCATCATAATCATCATCATAATCATCATCATAACCGTCATCGTAATCATCATCATAATCATCATCATAATCATCATCATAATCATCATCATAATCATCATCATAATCATCATCATAATTATCATCATAATCATCATCATAATCATCATCAGAATCATCATCATAATCATGAGCATAATCATCATCATAATCGTCATCATAATCATCATCATCATCATCATCATAATCATCATCATAATCATCATCATAATCATGAGCATAATCATCATCATAATCGTCATCATAATCATCATCATAGTCATCATCATAATAGTCATCATAATCGTCGTCATAATCGTCATCATTATAGTCATCATAATCGTCATCATAATCATCAGCATAGTCATCATCATAATAGTCATCATAATCGTCATCATTATAGTCATCATAATCATCATCATAATCATCATCATAATCATCATCATAATCATCATCATAATCATCATCATAATCATCATCATAATCATCATCATAATCATCATCATAACCGTCATCGTAATCACCATCATAATCATCATCATAATCATCATCATAATCATCATCATAATCATCATCATAACCGTCATCGTAATCACCATCATAATCATCATCATAATCATCATCATAATCATCATCATAATCATCATCATAATCATCATCATAGTCGTCTTCATGGTCATCATCATAATCGTCATCATAATCATCATAATAGTCATCATAATCGTCATCATTATAGTCATCATAATCAACATCATGATCATCATCATTATCATCATCATAATCATCATCATAACCGTCATCGTAATCATCATCATAATCATCATCATAATCATGAGCATAATCATCATCATAATCGTCATCATAATCATCATCATAATCATCATCATAATCATCATCATAATCATCATCAAAATCATCATCAAAATCGTCATCATTATAGTCATCATAATCGTCATCATAATCATCATCATAGTCATGAGCATAATCATCATCATAATCGTCATCATAATCATCATCATAGTCATCATCATAATAGTCATCATAATCGTCGTCATAATCGTCATCATTATAGTCATCATAATCGTCATCATAATCATCAGCATAGTCATCATCATAATAGTCATCATAATCGTCATCATTATAGTCATCATAATCATCATCATGATCATCATCATAATCATCATCATAATCATCATCATAATCATCATCATAATCATCATCATTATCATCATCAAAATCATCATCATCATCATCATCATAATCATCATCATAATCATCATCATAATCATCATCATAACCGTCATCGTAATCATCATCATAATCATCATCATAATCATCATCATAATCATCATCATAATCATCATCATAATCATCATCATAATCATCATCATAATCGTCTTCATGGTCATCATCATAATCGTCATCATAATCATCATAATAGTCATCATAATCGTCATCATTATAGTCATCATAATCAACATCATGATCATCATCATAATCATCATCATAATCATCATCACGATCATCATCAGAATCATCATCATAATCATCAGCATAATCATCATCATAATCGTCATCATAATCATCATCATAGTCATCATCATAATAGTCATCATAATCGTCGTCATAATCGTCATCATTATAGTCATCATAATCGTCATCATAATCATCAGCATAGTCATCATCATAATAGTCATCATAATCGTCATCACTATAGTCATCATAATCATCATCATGATCATCATCATAATCATCATCATAATCATCATCATAATCATCATCATAATAATCATCATTATCATCATCAAAATCATCATCATCATCATCATAATCATCATCATAATCATCATCATAACCGTCATCGTAATCATCATCATAATCATCATCATAATCATCATCATGATCATCATCATAATCATCATCATAATCATCATCATAACCGTCATCGTAATCATCATCATAATCATCATCATAATCATCATCATAATCATCGTTATAATTCATCATCATAATCATGAGCATAATCATCATGATAATCATCATCATAGTCATCATCATAATAATCATCATAATCATCATCAGAATCATCATCATAATCATGAGCATAATCATCATCATAATCATGAGCATAATCATCATCATAATCGTCATCATAATCATCATCATAATCATCATCATAATCATCATCATAATCATCATCATAATCATCATCATAATCATCGTTATAATTCATCATCATAATCATCATCATAATCATCATCATAACCGCCATCGTAATCACCATCAGAATCATCATCATAACCGTCATCATAATCATCATCATAATCATCATCATAATCATCATCATAATCATCATCATAATCATCATCATAATCATCATCATAATCATCATCATAACCGTCATCGTAATCACCATCATAATCATCATCATAATCATCATCATAATCATCATCATAATCATCATCATAACCGTCATCGTAATCACCATCATAATCATCATCATAATCATCATCATAATCATCATCATAATCATCATCATAATCATCATCATAGTCGTCTTCATGGTCATCATCATAATCGTCATCATAATCATCATAATAGTCATCATAATCGTCATCATTATAGTCATCATAATCAACATCATGATCATCATCATTATCATCATCATAATCATCATCATAACCGTCATCGTAATCATCATCATAATCATCATCATAATCATGAGCATAATCATCATCATAATCGTCATCATAATCATCATCATAATCATCATCATAATCATCATCATAATCATCATCAAAATCATCATCAAAATCGTCATCATTATAGTCATCATAATCGTCATCATAATCATCATCATAGTCATGAGCATAATCATCATCATAATCGTCATCATAATCATCATCATAGTCATCATCATAATAGTCATCATAATCGTCGTCATAATCGTCATCATTATAGTCATCATAATCGTCATCATAATCATCAGCATAGTCATCATCATAATAGTCATCATAATCGTCATCATTATAGTCATCATAATCATCATCATGATCATCATCATAATCATCATCATAATCATCATCATAATCATCATCATAATCATCATCATTATCATCATCAAAATCATCATCATCATCATCATCATAATCATCATCATAATCATCATCATAATCATCATCATAACCGTCATCGTAATCATCATCATAATCATCATCATAATCATCATCATAATCATCATCATAATCATCATCATAATCATCATCATAATCGTCTTCATGGTCATCATCATAATCGTCATCATAATCATCATAATAGTCATCATAATCGTCATCATTATAGTCATCATAATCAACATCATGATCATCATCATAATCATCATCATAATCATCATCATGATCATCATCAGAATCATCATCATAATCATCAGCATAATCATCATCATAATCGTCATCATAATCATCATCATAGTCATCATCATAATAGTCATCATAATCGTCGTCATAATCGTCATCATTATAGTCATCATAATCGTCATCATAATCATCAGCATAGTCATCATCATAATAGTCATCATAATCGTCATCACTATAGTCATCATAATCATCATCATGATCATCATCATAATCATCATCATAATCATCATCATAATCATCATCATAATAATCATCATTATCATCATCAAAATCATCATCATCATCATCATAATCATCATCATAATCATCATCATAACCGTCATCGTAATCATCATCATAATCATCATCATAATCATCATCATGATCATCATCATAATCATCATCATAATCATCATCATAACCGTCATCGTAATCATCATCATAATCATCATCATAATCATCATCATAATCATCGTTATAATTCATCATCATAATCATGAGCATAATCATCATGATAATCATCATCATAGTCATCATCATAATAATCATCATAATCATCATCAGAATCATCATCATAATCATGAGCATAATCATCATCATAATCATGAGCATAATCATCATCATAATCGTCATCATAATCATCATCATAATCATCATCATAATCATCATCATAATCATCATCATAATCATCATCATAATCATCGTTATAATTCATCATCATAATCATCATCATAATCATCATCATAACCGCCATCGTAATCACCATCAGAATCATCATCATAACCGTCATCATAATCATCATCATAATCATCATCATAATCATCATCATAATCATCATCATAATCATCATCAGAATCATCATCATAATCATGAGCATAATCATCATCATAATCATCATCATAATCATCATCATAATCATCATCGTAATCATCATCATAATTATCAGCATAATCATCAGCATAGTCATCATCATAATAGTCATCATAATCGTCATCATTATAGGCATCATAATCATCATCATGATCATCATCATAATCATCGTTATAATTCATCATCATAATCATGAGCATAATCATCATGATAATGATCATCATAGTCATCATCATAATCATCATCATAGTCATCATCATAATCATCATCATAATCATCATCATAATCATCATCATAATCATCATCATAATCATCATCATAATCATCATCAAAATTATCATCATAATCATCATCATAATCGTCATCATAATCATCATCATAATCATCATCATAATCATCATCATAACCGTCATCGTAATCATCATCATAATCATCATCATAATCATCATCATTATCATCATCAAAATCATCATCATAATCATCATCATAATCGTCTTCATGGTCATCATCATAATCGTCATCATAATCATCATAATAGTCATCATAATCGTCATCACTATAGTCATCATAATCATCATCACGATCATCATCATAATCATCATCATAATCATCATCATGATCATCATCATAATCATCATCATAATCATCATCATAACCGTCATCGTAATCATCATCATAATCATCATCATAATCATCATCATAATCATCATCATAATCATCATCATAATCATCATCATAATGATCATCAAAATCATCATCATAATCATGAGCATAATCATCATCATAATCGTCATCATAATCATCATCATAATCATCATCATAATCATCATCATAATCATCATCAAAATCATCATCATGATCATCATCATAATCATCATCAAAATCGTCATCATTATAGTCATCATAATCGTCATCATAATCATCATCATAGTCATCATCATAATAGTCATCATAATCGTCATCATTATAGTCATCATAATCATCATCATAATCATCATCATAATCATCATCATAATCATCATCATAACCGTCATCGTAATCATCATCATAATCATCATCATAATCATCATCATAATCATCATCAAAATCATCATCATAATCATGAGCATAATCATCATCATAATCGTCATCATAATCATCATCATAGTCATCATCATAATCATCATCATAACCGTCATCGTAATCATCATCATAATCATCATCATAATCATCATCATAATCATCATCATAATCATCATCATAATCATCATCATAATCGTCTTCATGGTCATCATCATAATCGTCATCATAATCATCATAATAGTCATCATAATCGTCATCATTATAGTCATCATAATCAACATCATGATCATCATCATAATCATCATCATAATCATCATCATGATCATCATCAGAATCATCATCATAATCATGAGCATAATCATCATCATAATCGTCATCATAATCATCATCATAGTCATCATCATAATAGTCATCATAATCGTCGTCATAATCGACGTCATAATCGTCATCATAATCATCAGCATAGTCATCATCATAATAGTCATCATAATCGTCATCACTATAGTCATCATAATCATCATCATGATCATCATCATAATCATCATCATACTCATCATCATAATCATCATCATAATCATCATCATTATCATCATCAAAATCATCATCATCATCATCATAATCATCATCATAATCATCATCATAACCGTCATCGTAATCATCATCATAATCATCATCATAATCATCATCATGATCATCATCATAATCATCATCATAATCATCATCATAACCGTCATCGTAATCATCATCATAATCATCATCATAATCATCATCATAATCATCATCATAATCATCGTTATAATTCATCATCATAATCATGAGCATAATCATCATGATAATCATCATCATAGTCATCATCATAATCATCATCATAATCATCATCAGAATCATCATCATAATCATGAGCATAATCATCATCATAATCATCATCATAATCATCTTCATAATCATCATCATAATCATCATCAGAATCATCATCATAATCATGAGCATAATCATCATCATAATCATCATCATAATCATCATCATAATCATCATCATAATCATCGTCATAATCATCATCATTATCATCATCAAAATCATCATCCTAATCATGAGCATAATCATCATCATAATCGTCATCATTATCATCATCATGGTCATCATCATAATAGTCATCATAATCGTCATCATAATCGTCATCATTATAGTCATCATAATCGTCATCATAATCATCATCATAGTCATCATCATAATAGTCATCATAATCATCGTTATAATTCATCATCATAATCATGAGCATAATCATCATGATAATCATCATCATAGTCATCATCATAATCATCATCATAATCATCTTCATAATCATCATCATAATCATCATCATAATCATCATCATAATCATCATCATAATCATCATCATAATCATCATCATAATCATCATCATAATCATCATCATAATCATCATCAAAATCATCATCATAATCAGCATCATAATCATCATCATAATCATCATCCTAATCATCATCATAAACGTCATCGTAAACGTCATCGTAATCATCATCATAATCATCATCATAATCATCATCAAAATCATCATCATAATCATCATCATAATCATCATCATAATGATCATCAAAATCATCATCATAATCATGAGCATAATCATCATCATAATCGTCATCATAATCATCATCATAATCATCATCATAATCATCATCATAATCATCATCATAATCATCATCAAAATCATCATCAAAATCGTCATCATTATAGTCATCATAATCGTCATCATAATCATCATCATAGTCATCATCATAATAGTAATCATAATCGTCATCATTATAGTCATCATAATCGACATCATGATCATCATCATAATCATCATCATAATCATCATCATGATCATCATCATAATCATCATCATAATCATCATCATAGTCATCATCATAATCAGCATCATAATCATCATCATAATCGTCATCATAATCATCATCATAATCATCATCATAATCATCATCATAACCGTCATCGTAATCATCATCAGAATCATCATCATAATCGTTATCATAATCATCATCATAATCATCATCATAATCATCATCATACTCATCATCATAATCATCGTTATAATTCATCATCATGATCATCATCATAATCATCATCATAACCGTCATCGTAATCATCATCAGAATCATCATCATAATCGTCATCATAATCATCATCATAATCATCATCATAATCATCATCATAGTCATCATCATAATCATCATCATAATCATCATCATAATCATCATCAAAATCATCATCAAAATCGTCATCATTATAGTCATCATAATCGTCATCATAATCATCATCATAGTCATCATCATAATAGTAATCATAATCGTCATCATTATAGTCATCATAATCGACATCATGATCATCATCATAATCATCATCATAATCATCATCATGATCATCATCATAATCATCATCATAATCATCATCATAACCGTCATCGTAATCATCATCATAATCATTATCATAATCATCATCACAATCATCATCATAATCATCTTGATAATCATCATCATAATCATCATCATAATCATCATCATAATCATCATCAAAATCATCATCATAATCATGAGCATAATCATCATCATAATCGTCATCATAATCATCATCATAGTCATCATCATAATAGTCATCATAATCGTGATCATTATAGTCATCATAATCGTCATCATAATCATCATTATAGTCATCATCATAATAGTCATCATGATCGACATCGTAATCGTCATCATTACAGTCATCGTAATCGTCATCATAATCATCATCATAGTCATCATCATAATCAGCATCATAATCATCATCATAATCGTCATCATAATCATCATCATAATCATCATCATAATCATCATCATAACCGTCATCGTAATCATCATCAGAATCATCATCATAATCGTTATCATAATCATCATCATAATCATCATCATAATCATCATCATACTCATCATCATAATCATCGTTATAATCATCATCATAATCATCATCATAACCGTCATCGTAATCATCATCAGAATCATCATCATAATCGTCATCATAATCATCATCATAATCATCATCATAATCATCATCATAGTCATCATCATAATCATCATCATAATCATCATCATAATCATCATCATAATCGTCTGCATTGTCATCGTCATAATCGTCATCATAATCATCATCATAGTCATTATCATAGTAGTCATCATAATCATCATCATAATCATCATCATAGTCATCATCATAATAGTCATCATAATCGTCATCATTATAGTCATCATAATCATCAGCATGATCATCATCATAATCATCATCAAAATCATCATCATAATCGTCATCATAATCGTCATCATTATAGTCATCATAATCATCAGCATGATCATCATCATAATCATCATCATAATCATCATCATGATCATCATCATAATCATCATCATAATCATCATCAAAATCATCATCTTAATCGTCATCATAATCGTCATCATAATCATCATCATAATCATCATCATAATCATCATCATAATCACCGTTATAATTCATCATCATAATCATCATCATAATCATCATCATAACCGTCATCGTAATCATCATCAGAATCATCATCATAATCGTCATCATAATCATCATCATAATCATCATCATAATCATCATCATAATCATCATCAGAATCATCATCATAATCATGAGCATAATCATCATCATAATCATCATCATAATCATCATCATAATCATCATCATAATCATCATCAAAATCATCATCATAATCATGAGCATAATCATCATCATAATCGTCATCATAATCATCATCATAGTCATCATCGTAATAGTCATCATAATCATCATCATAATCGTCATCATTATAGTCATCATAATCGTCATCATAATCATCATCATAGTCATCGTCATAATAGTCATCATAATCGTCATCATTATAGTCATCATAATCATCAGCATGATCATCATCATACTCATCATCAAAATCATCATCATAATCGTCATCATAATCGTCATCATAATCATCATCATAATCATCATCATAATCATCATCATAACCGTCATCGTAATCATCATCATAATCATCATCATAATCATCATCATAATCATCATCATAATCATCATCATAATCATCATCATAATCATCATCATAATCATCATCATAATCATCATCATAATCATCATCAAAATCATCATCATAATCAGCATCATAATCATCATCATAATCATCATCCTAATCATCATCATAAACGTCATCGTAATCATCATCATAATCATCATCATAATCATCATCATAATCAGCATCATAATCATTATCATAATCATCATCCTAATCATCATCATAAACGTCATCGTAATCATCATCATAATCATCATCATAATCATCATCATAATCATCGTTATAATTCATCATCATAATCATGAGCATAATCATCATGATAATCATCATCATAGTCATCATCATAATCATCATCATAATCATCATCAGAATCATCATCATAATCATGAGCATAATCATCATCATAGTCATCATCATAATCATCATCATAATCATCATCAGAATCATCATCATAATCATGAGCATAATCATCATCATAATCATCATCATAATCATCTTCATAATCATCATCATAATCATCATCATAATCATCATCATAATCATCATCATAATCATCATCATAATCATCATCATAATCATCATCATAATCATCATCATAATCATCATCATAATCATCATCATAATCATCATCAGAATCATCATCATAATCATGAGCATAATCATCATCATAATCATCATCATAATCATCATCATAATCATCATCATAATCATCGTCATAATCATCATCATTATCATCATCAAAATCATCATCCTAATCATGAGCATAATCATCATCATAATCGTCATCATTATCATCATCATAGTCATCATCATAATAGTCATCATAATCGTCATCATAATCGTCATCATTATAGTCATCATAATCGTCATCATAATCATCATCATAGTCATCATCATAATAGTCATCATAATCGTCATCATTATAGTCATCATAATCATCGTCATGATCATCATCATAATCATCATCATAATCATCATCATAATCATCATCATAATCATCATCATAATCATCATCATTATCATCATCAAAATCATCATCATAATCATCATCATAATCATCATCATAGTCATCATCATAATCATCATCATAATCATCATCATAATCATCATCATAATCATCATCATAATCATCTTCATGGTCATCATCATAATCGTCATCATAATCATCATAATAGTCATCATAATCGTCATCATTATAGTCATCATAATCATCATCATGATCATCATCATGATCATCATCATAATCATCATCATAATCATCATCATGATCATCATCATAATCATCATCATAATCATCATCATAACCGTCATCGTAATCATCATCATAATCATCATCCTAATCATCATCATAAACGTCATCGTAATCATCATCATAATCATCATCATAATCATCATCATAATCATCATCATAATCATCATCATAATGATCATCAAAATCATCATCATAATCATGAGCATAATCATCATCATAATCGTCATCATAATCATCATCATAATCATCATCATAATCATCATCATAATCATCATCAAAATCATCATCAAAATCGTCATCATTATAGTCATCATAATCGTCATCATAATCATCATCATAGTCATCATCATAATAGTCATCATGATCGTCATCGTAATCGCCATCATTATAGTCATCGTAATCGTCATCATAATCATCATCATAGTCATCATCATAATCAGCATCATAATCATCATCACAATCGTCATCATAATCATCATCATAATCATCATCATAATCATCATCATAATCATCATCCTAATCATCATCATAATCATCATCATAATCATCGTTATAATTCATCATCATAATCATCATCATAATCATCATCATAACCGTCATCGTAATCATCATCATAATCGTCATCAAAATCATCATCATAATCATGAGCATAATCATCATCATAATCGTCATCATAATCATCATCATAGTCATCATCATAATAGTCATCATAATCGTCATCATTATAGTCATCATAACCGTCATCATAATCATCATTATAGTCATCATCATAATAGTCATCATAATCGTCATCGTAATCGTCATCATAATCATCATCATAATCATCATCATAACCGTCATCGTAATCATCATCATAATCATCATCATAATCATCATCATTATCATCATCAAAATCATCATCATCATCATCATCATAATCAGCATCATAATCATCATCATAATCATCATCCTAATCATCATCATAAACGTCATCGTAATCATCATCATAATCATCATCATAATCATCATCATAATCAGCATCATAATCATCATCATAATCATCATCCTAATCATCATCATAAACGTCATCGTAATCATCATCATAATCATCATCATAATCATCATCATAATCATCATCATAATCATCATCATAATCATCATCATAATGATCATCAAAATCATCATCATAATCATCATCATAGTCATCATCATAATAGTCATCATAATCGTCATCATTATAGTCATCATAATCATCAGCATGATCATCATCATAATCATCATCAAAATCATCATCATAATCGTCATCATAATCGTCATCATTATAGTCATCATAATCATCATCATAATCATCATCATAATCATCATCATAACCGTCATCGTAATCATCATCATAATCATCATCATAATCATCATCATAATCATCATCATAATCATCATCATAGTCATCATCATAATAGTCATCATAATGGTCATCATTATAGTCATCATAATCATCAGCATGATCATCATCATAATCATCATCAAAATCATCATCATAATCGTCATCATAATCGTCATCATTATAGTCATCATAATCATCAGCATGATCATCATCATAATCACCATCATAATCATCATCATGATCATCATCATAATCATCATCATAATCATCATCATAACCGTCATCGTAATCATCATCATAATCATCATCATAATCATCATCATAATCATGAGCATAATCATCATCATAATCGTCATCATAATCATCATCATAATCATCATCATAATCATGAGCATAATCATCATCATAATCGTCATCATTATAGTCATCATAATCGTCATCATAATCGTCATCATAATCATCATCATAGTCATCATCATAATAGTCATCATAATCGTCATCATAATCGTCATCGTAATCATCATCAGAATCATCATCATAATCGTTATCATAATCATCATCATAATCATCATCATAATCATCATCATAATCATCATCATAATCATCGTTATAATTCATCATCATGATCATCATCATAATCATCATCATAACCGTCATCGTAATCATCATCAGAATCATCATCATAATCGTCATCATAATCATCATCATAATCATCATCATAATCATCATCATAGTCATCATCAAAATCATCATCAAAATCGTCATCATTATAGTCATCATAATCGTCATCATAATCATCATCATAGTCATCATCATAATAGTCATCATAATCGTCATCATTATAGTCATCATAATCGACATCATGATCATCATCATAATCATCATCATAATCATCATCATGATCATCATCATAATCATCATCCTAATCATCATCATAAACGTCATCGTAATCATCATCATAATCATCATCATAATCATCATCATAATCATCATCATAATCATCATCATAATCATCATCATAATGATCATCAAAATCATCATCATAATCATCATCATAGTCATCATCATAATAGTCATCATAATCGTCATCATTATAGTCATCATAATCATCAGCATGATCATCATCATAATCATCATCAAAATCATCATCATAATCGTCATCATAATCGTCATCATTATAGTCATCATAATCATCATCATAATCATCATCATAATCATCATCATAACCGTCATCGTAATCATCATCATAATCATCATCATAATCATCATCATAATCATCATCATAATCATCATCATAGTCATCATCATAATAGTCATCATAATGGTCATCATTATAGTCATCATAATCATCAGCATGATCATCATCATAATCATCATCAAAATCATCATCATAATCGTCATCATAATCGTCATCATTATAGTCATCATAATCATCAGCATGATCATCATCATAATCACCATCATAATCATCATCATGATCATCATCATAATCATCATCATAATCATCATCATAACCGTCATCGTAATCATCATCATAATCATCATCATAATCATCATCATAATCATGAGCATAATCATCATCATAATCGTCATCATAATCATCATCATAATCATCATCATAATCATGAGCATAATCATCATCATAATCGTCATCATTATAGTCATCATAATCGTCATCATAATCGTCATCATAATCATCATCATAGTCATCATCATAATAGTCATCATAATCGTCATCATAATCGTCATCGTAATCATCATCAGAATCATCATCATAATCGTTATCATAATCATCATCATAATCATCATCATAATCATCATCATAATCATCATCATAATCATCGTTATAATTCATCATCATGATCATCATCATAATCATCATCATAACCGTCATCGTAATCATCATCAGAATCATCATCATAATCGTCATCATAATCATCATCATAATCATCATCATAATCATCATCATAGTCATCATCAAAATCATCATCAAAATCGTCATCATTATAGTCATCATAATCGTCATCATAATCATCATCATAGTCATCATCATAATAGTCATCATAATCGTCATCATTATAGTCATCATAATCGACATCATGATCATCATCATAATCATCATCATAATCATCATCATGATCATCATCATAATCATCATCCTAATCATCATCATAATCATCATCATAATCATCGTTATAATTCATCATCATAATCATCATCATAATCATCATCATAACCGTCATCATAATCATCATCATAGTCATCATCATAATAGTCATCATAATCGTCATCATAATCGTCATCGTAATCATCATCAGAATCATCATCATAATCGTTATCATAATCATCATCATAATATTCATCATAATCATCATCATAATCATCATCATAATCATCGTTATAATTCATCATCATGATCATCATCATAATCATCATCATAACCGTCATCATAATCATCATCATAGTCATCATCATAATCAGCATCATAATCATCATCATAATCGTCATCATAATCATCATCATAATCATCATCATAATCATCATCATAATCATCATCCTAATCATCATCATAATCATCATCATAATCATCGTTATAATTCATCATCATAATCATCATCATAATCATCATCATAACCGTCATCGTAATCATCATCATAATCGTCATCAAAATCATCATCATAATCATGAGCATAATCATCATCATAATCGTCATCATAATCATCATCATAGTCATCATCATAATAGTCATCATTATAGTCATCATAACCGTCATCATAATCATCATTATAGTCATCATCATAATAGTCATCATAATCGTCATCGTAATCGTCATCATAATCATCATCATAATCATCATCATAACCGTCATCGTAATCATCATCATAATCATCATCATAATCATCATCATTATCATCATCAAAATCATCATCATCATCATCATCATAATCAGCATCATAATCATCATCATAATCATCATCCTAATCATCATCATAAACGTCATCGTAATCATCATCATAATCATCATCATGATCATCATCATAATCATCATCATGATCATCATCATAATCATCATCATAATCATCATCAAAATCGTCATCATTATAGTCATCATAATCGTCATCATAATCATCATCATAGTCATCATCATAATAGTCATCATAATCATCATCATAGTCATCATCATAATAGTCATCATAATCGTCATCATTATAGTCATCATAATCATCAGCATGATCATCATCATAATCATCATCAAAATCATCATCATAATCGTCATCATAATCGTCATCATTATAGTCATCATAATCGTCATCATAATCATCATCAAAATCATCATCAAAATCGTCATCATTATAGTCATCATAATCGTCATCATAATCATCATCATAGTCATCATCATAATAGTCATCATAATCGTCATCATTATAGTCATCATAATCGACATCATGATCATCATCATAATCATCATCATAACCGTCATCGTAATCATCATCAGAATCATCATCATAATCGTCATCATAATCATCATCATAATCATCATCATAATCATCATCATAGTCATCATCAAAATCATCATCAAAATCGTCATCATTATAGTCATCATAATCGTCATCATAATCATCATCATAGTCATCATCATAATAGTCATCATAATCGTCATCATTATAGTCATCATAATCGACATCATGATCATCATCATAATCATCATCATAATCATCATCATGATCATCATCATAATCATCATCCTAATCATCATCATAATCATCATCATAATCATCGTTATAATTCATCATCATAATCATCATCATAATCATCATCATAACCGTCATCATAATCATCATCATAGTCATCATCATAATAGTCATCATAATCGTCATCATAATCGTCATCGTAATCATCATCAGAATCATCATCATAATCGTTATCATAATCATCATCATAATATTCATCATAATCATCATCATAATCATCATCATAATCATCGTTATAATTCATCATCATGATCATCATCATAATCATCATCATAACCGTCATCATAATCATCATCATAGTCATCATCATAATCAGCATCATAATCATCATCATAATCGTCATCATAATCATCATCATAATCATCATCATAATCATCATCATAATCATCATCCTAATCATCATCATAATCATCATCATAATCATCGTTATAATTCATCATCATAATCATCATCATAATCATCATCATAACCGTCATCGTAATCATCATCATAATCGTCATCAAAATCATCATCATAATCATGAGCATAATCATCATCATAATCGTCATCATAATCATCATCATAGTCATCATCATAATAGTCATCATAATCGTCATCATTATAGTCATCATAACCGTCATCATAATCATCATTATAGTCATCATCATAATAGTCATCATAATCGTCATCGTAATCGTCATCATAATCATCATCATAATCATCATCATAACCGTCATCGTAATCATCATCATAATCATCATCATAATCATCATCATTATCATCATCAAAATCATCATCATCATCATCATCATAATCAGCATCATAATCATCATCATAATCATCATCCTAATCATCATCATAAACGTCATCGTAATCATCATCATAATCATCATCATGATCATCATCATAATCATCATCATGATCATCATCATAATCATCATCATAATCATCATCAAAATCGTCATCATTATAGTCATCATAATCGTCATCATAATCATCATCATAGTCATCATCATAATAGTCATCATAATCATCATCATAGTCATCATCATAATAGTCATCATAATCGTCATCATTATAGTCATCATAATCATCAGCATGATCATCATCATAATCATCATCAAAATCATCATCATAATCGTCATCATAATCGTCATCATTATAGTCATCATAATCGTCATCATAATCATCATCAAAATCATCATCAAAATCGTCATCATTATAGTCATCATAATCGTCATCATAATCATCATCATAGTCATCATCATAATAGTCATCATAATCGTCATCATTATAGTCATCATAATCGACATCATGATCATCATCATAATCATCATCATAATCATCATCATGATCATCATCATAATCATCATCATAATCATCATCATAACCGTCATCGTAATCATCATCGTAATCATTATCATAATCATCATCACAATCATCATCATAATCATCTTGATAATCATCATCATAATCATCATCATAATCATCATCATAATCATCATCAAAATCATCATCATAATCATGAGCATAATCATCATCATAATCGTCATCATAATCATCATCATAGTCATCATCATAATAGTCATCATAATCGTGATCATTATAGTCATCATAATCGTCATCATAATCATCATTATAGTCATCATCATAATAGTCATCATGATCGTCATCGTAATCGTCATCATTACAGTCATCGTAATCGTCATCATAATCATCATCATAGTCATCATCATAATCAGCATCATAATCATCATCATAATCGTCATCATAATCATCATCACAATCATCATCATAATCATCATCATAACCGTCATCGTAATCATCATCAGAATCATCATCATAATCGTTATCATAATCATCATCATAATCATCATCATAATCATCATCATAATCATCATCATAATCATCGTTATAATTCATCATCATGATCATCATCATAATCATCATCATAACCGTCATCGTAATCATCATCAGAATCATCATCATAATCGTCATCATAATCATCATCATAATCATCATCATAATCATCATCATAGTCATCATCATAATCATCATCATAATCATCATCATAATCATCATCATAATCATCATCATAATCGTCTTCATTGTCATCGTCATAATCGTCATCATAATCATCATCATAGTCATTATCATAGTAGTCATCATTATCATCATCATAATCATCATCATAGTCATCATCATAATAGTCATCATAATCGTCATCATTATAGTCATCATAATTATCAGCATGATCATCATCATAATCATCATCAAAATCATCATCATAATCGTCATCATAATCGTCATCATTATAGTCATCATAATCATCAGCATGATCATCATCATAATCATCATCATAATCATCATCATGATCATCATCATAATCATCATCATAATCATCATCATAACCGTCATCGTAATCATCATCATAATCATCATCATAATCATCATCATAATCATCATCATAATCATCATCATAGTCATCATCATAATAGTCATCATAATGGTCATCATTATAGTCATCATAATCATCAGCATGATCATCATCATAATCATCATCAAAATCATCATCATAATCGTCATCATAATCGTCATCATTATAGTCATCATAATCATCAGCATGATCATCATCATAATCACCATCATAATCATCATCATGATCATCATCATAATCATCATCATAATCATCATCATAACCGTCATCGTAATCATCATCATAATCATCATCATAATCATCATCATAATCATGAGCATAATCATCATCATAATCATCATCATAATCATCATCATAATCATGAGCATAATCATCATCATAATCGTCATCATAATCATCATCATAATCATCATCATAATCATGAGCATAATCATCATCATAATCGTCATCATTATAGTCATCATAATCGTCATCATAATCGTCATCATAATCATCATCATAGTCATCATCATAATAGTCATCATAATCGTCATCATAATCGTCATCGTAATCATCATCAGAATCATCATCATAATCGTTATCATAATCATCATCATAATCATCATCATAATCATCATCATAATCATCATCATAATCATCGTTATAATTCATCATCATGATCATCATCATAATCATCATCATAACCGTCATCGTAATCATCATCCGAATCATCATCATAATCGTCATCATAATCATCATCATAATCATCATCATAATCATCATCATAGTCATCATCATAATCATCATCATAATCATCATCATAATCATCATCAAAATCATCATCAAAATCGTCATCATTATAGTCATCATAATCGTCATCATAATCATCATCATAGTCATCATCATAATAGTCATCATAATCGTCATCATTATAGTCATCATAATCGACATCATGATCATCATCATAATCATCATCATAATCATCATCATGATCATCATCATAATCATCATCATAATCATCATCATAACCGTCATCGTAATCATCATCATAATCATTATCATAATCATCATCACAATCATCATCATAATCATCTTGATAATCATCATCATAATCATCATCATAATCATCATCATAATCATCATCAAAATCATCATCATAATCATGAGCATAATCATCATCATAATCGTCATCATAATCATCATCATAGTCATCATCATAATAGTCATCATAATCGTGATCATTATAGTCATCATAATCGTCATCATAATCATCATTATAGTCATCATCATAATAGTCATCATGATCGTCATCGTAATCGTCATCATTACAGTCATCGTAATCGTCATCATAATCATCATCATAGTCATCATCATAATCAGCATCATAATCATCATCATAATCGTCATCATAATCATCATCACAATCATCATCATAATCATCATCATAACCGTCATAGTAATCATCATCAGAATCATCATCATAATCGTTATCATAATCATCATCATAATCATCATCATAATCATCATCATAATCATCATCATAATCATCGTTATAATTCATCATCATGATCATCATCATAATCATCATCATAACCGTCATCGTAATCATCATCAGAATCATCATCATAATCGTCATCATAATCATCATCATAATCATCATCATAATCATCATCATAGTCATCGTCATAATCATCATCATAATCATCATCATAATCATCATCATAATCATCATCATAATCGTCTTCATTGTCATCGTCATAATCGTCATCATAATCATCATCATAGTCATTATCATAGTAGTCATCATTATCATCATCATAATCATCATCATAGTCATCATCATAATAGTCATCATAATCGTCATCATTATAGTCATCATAATTATCAGCATGATCATCATCATAATCATCATCAAAATCATCATCATAATCGTCATCATAATCGTCATCATTATAGTCATCATAATCATCAGCATGATCATCATCATAATCATCATCATAATCATCATCATGATCATCATCATAATCATCATCATAATCATCATCATAACCGTCATCGTAATCATCATCATAATCATCATCATAATCATCATCATAATCATCATCATAATCATCATCATAGTCATCATCATAATAGTCATCATAATGGTCATCATTATAGTCATCATAATCATCAGCATGATCATCATCATAATCATCATCAAAATCATCATCATAATCGTCATCATAATCGTCATCATTATAGTCATCATAATCATCAGCATGATCATCATCATAATCACCATCATAATCATCATCATGATCATCATCATAATCATCATCATAATCATCATCATAACCGTCATCGTAATCATCATCATAATCATCATCATAATCATCATCATAATCATGAGCATAATCATCATCATAATCGTCATCATAATCATCATCATAGTCATTATCATAATAGTCATCATAATCATCATCATAATCGTCATCATTATAGTCATCATAATCGTCATCATAATCGTCATCATAATCATCATCATAGTCATCATCATAATAGTCATCATAATCGTCATCATTATAGTCATCATAATCATCAGCATGATCATCATCATAGTCATCATCAAAATTATCATCATAATCGTCATCATAATCGTCATCATAATCATCATCATAATCATCATCATAATCATCATCATAATCACCGTTATAATTCATCATCATAATCATCATCATAATCATCATCATAACCGTCATCGTAATCATCATCAGAATCATCATCATAATCGTCATCATAATCATCATCATAATCATCATCATAATCATCATCATAATCATCATCAGAATCATCATCATAATCATGAGCATAATCATCATCATAATCATCATCATAATCATCATCATAATCATCATCATAATCATCATCAAAATCATCATCATAATCATGAGCATAATCATCATCATAATCGTCATCATAATCATCATCATAGTCATCATCGTAATAGTCATCATAATCATCATCATAATCGTCATTATTATAGTCATCATAATCGTCATGATAATCATCATCATAGTCATCGTCATAATAGTCATCATAATCGTCATCATTATAGTCATCATAATCATCAGCATGATCATCATCATACTCATCATCAAAATCATCATCATAATCGTCATCATAATCGTCATCATAATCATCATCATAATCATCATCATAATCATCATCATAACCGTCATCGTAATCATCATCATAATCATCATCATAATCATCATCATAATCATCATCATAATCATCATCATAATCATCATCATAATCATCATCAGAATCATCATCATAATCATCATCAAAATCATCATCATAATCAGCATCATAATCATCATCATAATCATCATCCTAATCATCATCATAAACGTCATCGTAATCATCATCATAATCATCATCATAATCATCATCATAATCAGCATCATAATCATCATCATAATCATCATCCTAATCATCATCATAAACGTCATCGTAATCATCATCATAATCATCATCATAATCATCATCATAATCATCGTTATAATTCATCATCATAATCATGAGCATAATCATCATGATAATCATCATCATAGTCATCATCATAATCATCATCATAATCATCATCAGAATCATCATCATAATCATGAGCATAATCATCATCATAATCATCATCATAATCATCTTCATAACCATCATCATAATCATCATCATAATCATCATCATAATCATCATCATAATCATCATCATAATCATCATCATAATCATCATCATAATCATCATCATAATCATCATCATAATCATCATCATAATCATCATCAGAATCATCATCATAATCATCGTCATAATCATCATCATTATCATCATCAAAATCATCATCCTAATCATGAGCATAATCATCATCATAATCGTCATCATTATCATCATCATAGTCATCATCATAATAGTCATCATAATCATCATCATAATCGTCATCATTATAGTCATCATAATCGTCATCATTATAGTCATCATAATCGTCATCATAATCATCATCATAGTCATCATCATAATCATCATCATAATCATCATCATAATCATCATCATAATCATCATCATAATCATCATCATAATCATCATCATAATCATCATCAAAATCATCATCATAATCATCATCATAGTCATCATCATAATCATCATCATAATCATCATCATATTCATCATCATAATCATCATCACAATCATCATCATAATCATCATCAAAATCATCATCATAATCAGCATCATAATCGTCATCATAATCATCATCATAATCATCATCATAATCATCATCATAGTCATCGTCATAATAGTCATCATAATCGTCATCATTATAGTCATCATAATCATCAGCATGATCATCATCATACTCATCATCAAAATCATCATCATAATCGTCATCATAATCGTCATCATAATCATCATCATAATCATCATCATAATCATCATCATAACCGTCATCGTAATCATCATCATAATCATCATCATAATCATCATCATAATCATCATCATAATCATCATCATAATCATCATCATAATCATCATCATAATCATCATCATAATCATCATCAAAATCATCATCATAATCAGCATCATAATCATCATTATAATCATCATCCTAATCATCATCATAAACGTCATCGTAATCATCATCATAATCATCATCATAATCATCATCATAATCAGCATCATAATCATCATCATAATCATCATCCTAATCATCATCATAAACGTCATCGTAATCATCATCATAATCATCATCATAATCATCATCATAATCATCATCATAATCATCGTTATAATTCATCATCATAATCATGAGCATAATCATCATGATAATCATCATCATAGTCATCATCATAATCATCATCATAATCATCATCATAATCATCATCATAATCATCGTCATAATCATCATCATTATCATCATCAAAATCATCATCCTAATCATGAGCATAATCATCATCATAATCGTCATCATTATCATCATCATAGTCATCATCATAATAGTCATCATAATCATCATCATAATCGTCATCATTATAGTCATCATAATCGTCATCATAATCATCATCATAGTCATCATCATAATAGTCATCATAATCGTCATCATTATAGTCATCATAATCATCGTCATGATCATCATCATAATCATCATCATAATCATCATCATAATCATCATCATAATCATCATCATAATCATCATCATTATCATCATCAAAATCATCATCATAATCATCATCATAATCATCATCATAGTCATCATCATAATCATCATCATAATCATCATCATAATCATCATCATAATCATCATCATAATCATCATCATAATCATCATCACAATCATCATCAAAATCATCATCATAATCAGCATCATAATCATCATCATAATCATCATCCTAATCATCATCATAAACGTCATCGTAATCATCATCATAATCATCATCATAATCATCATCATAATCAGCATCATAATCATCATCATAATCATCATCCTAATCATCATCATAAACGTCATCGTAATCATCATCATAATCATCATCATAATCATCATCATAATCATCATCATAATCATCATCATAATCATCATCATAATCATCATCAAAATCATCATCATAATCATGAGCATAATCATCATCATAATCGTCATCATAATCATCATCATAGTCATCATCATAATAGTCATCATAATCGTGATCATTATAGTCATCATAATCGTCATCATAATCATCATTATAGTCATCATCATAATAGTCATCATGATCGTCATCGTAATCGTCATCATTACAGTCATCGTAATCGTCATCATAATCATCATCATAGTCATCATCATAATCAGCATCATAATCATCATCATAATCGTCATCATAATCATCATCATAATCATCATCATAATCATCATCATAACCGTCATCGTAATCATCATCATAATCATCATCATAATCATCATCATGATCATCATCATAATCATCATCATAATCATCATCATAACCGTCATCGTAATCATCATCATAATCATTATCATAATCATCATCACAATCATCATCATAATCATCTTGATAATCATCATCATAATCATCATCATAATCATGAGCATAATCATCATCATAATCGTCATCATAATCATCATCATAGTCATCATCATAATAGTCATCATAATCGTCATCATTATAGTCATCATAATCATCGTCATGATCATCATCATAATCATCATCATAATCATCATCATAATCATCATCATAATCATCATCATAATCATCATCAAAATCATCATCATAATCAGCATCATAATCATCATCATAATCATCATCCTAATCATCATCATAAACGTCATCGTAATCATCATCATAATCATCATCATAATCATCATCATAATCAGCATCATAATCATCATCATAATCATCATCCTAATCATCATCATAAACGTCATCGTAATCATCATCATAATCATCATCATAATCATCATCATAATCATCATCATAATCATCATCATAATCATCATCATAATGATCATCAAAATCATCATCATAATCATCATCATAGTCATCATCATAATAGTCATCATAATCGTCATCATTATAGTCATCATAATCATCAGCATGATCATCATCATAATCATCATCAAAATCATCATCATAATCGTCATCATAACCGTCATCGTAATCATCATCATAATCATCATCATAATCATCATCATAATCATCATCATAATCATCATCATAGTCATCATCATAATAGTCATCATAATGGTCATCATTATAGTCATCATAATCATCAGCATGATCATCATCATAATCATCATCAAAATCATCATCATAATCGTCATCATAATCGTCATCATTATAGTCATCATAATCATCAGCATGATCATCATCATAATCACCATCATAATCATCATCATGATCATCATCATAATCATCATCATAATCATCATCATAACCGTCATCGTAATCATCATCATAATCATCATCATAATCATCATCATAATCATGAGCATAATCATCATCATAATCGTCATCATAATCATCATCATAATCATCATCAAAATCATCATCATAATCATGAGCATAATCATCATCATAATCGTCATCATAATCATCATCATAGTCATCATCATAATAGTCATCATAATCGTGATCATTATAGTCATCATAATCGTCATCATAATCATCATTATAGTCATCATCATAATAGTCATCATGATCGTCATCGTAATCGTCATCATTACAGTCATCGTAATCGTCATCATAATCATCATCATAGTCATCATCATAATCAGCATCATAATCATCATCATAATCGTCATCATAATCATCATCATAATCATCATCATAATCATCATCATAACCGTCATCGTAATCATCATCATAATCATCATCATAATCATCATCATGATCATCATCATAATCATCATCATAATCATCATCATAACCGTCATCGTAATCATCATCATAATCATTATCATAATCATCATCACAATCATCATCATAATCATCTTGATAATCATCATCATAATCATCATCATAATCATCATCATAATCATCATCAAAATCATCATCATAATCATGAGCATAATCATCATCATAATCGTCATCATAATCATCATCATAGTCATCATCATAATAGTCATCATAATCGTCATCATTATAGTCATCATAATCATCGTCATGATCATCATCATAATCATCATCATAATCATCATCATAATCATCATCATAATCATCATCATAATCATCATCATAATCATCATCATAATCATCATCAAAATCATCATCATAATCAGCATCATAATCATCATCATAATCATCATCCTAATCATCATCATAAACGTCATCGTAATCATCATCATAATCATCATCATAATCATCATCATAATCAGCATCATAATCATCATCATAATCATCATCCTAATCATCATCATAAACGTCATCGTAATCATCATCATAATCATCATCATAATCATCATCATAATCATCATCATAATCATCATCATAATCATCATCATAATGATCATCAAAATCATCATCATAATCATCATCATAGTCATCATCATAATAGTCATCATAATCGTCATCATTATAGTCATCATAATCATCAGCATGATCATCATCATAATCATCATCAAAATCATCATCATAATCGTCATCATAATCGTCATCATTATAGTCATCATAATCATCATCATAATCATCATCATAATCATCATCATAACCGTCATCGTAATCATCATCATAATCATCATCATAATCATCATCATAATCATCATCATAATCATCATCATAGTCATCATCATAATAGTCATCATAATGGTCATCATTATAGTCATCATAATCATCAGCATGATCATCATCATAATCATCATCAAAATCATCATCATAATCGTCATCATAATCGTCATCATTATAGTCATCATAATCATCAGCATGATCATCATCATAATCACCATCATAATCATCATCATGATCATCATCATAATCATCATCATAATCGTCATCATAACCGTCATCGTAATCATCATCATAATCATCATCATAATCATCATCATAATCATGAGCATAATCATCATCATAATCGTCATCATAATCATCATCATAATCATCATCATAATCATGAGCATAATCATCATCATAATCGTCATCATTATAGTCATCATAATCGTCATCATAATCGTCATCATAATCATCATCATAGTCATCATCATAATAGTCATCATAATCGTCATCATAATCGTCATCGTAATCATCATCAGAATCATCATCATAATCGTTATCATAATCATCATCATAATCATCATCATAATCATCATCATAATCATCATCATAATCATCGTTATAATTCATCATCATGATCATCATCATAATCATTATCATAACCGTCATCGTAATCATCATCAGAATCATCATCATAATCGTCATCATAATCATCATCATAATCATCATCATAATCATCATCATAGTCATCATCATAATCATCATCATAGTCATCATCATAATAGTCATCATAATCGTCATCATTATAGTCATCATAATCGACATCATGATCATCATCATAATCATCATCATAATCATCATCATGATCATCATCATAATCATCATCATAATCATCATCATAACCGTCATCGTAATCATCATCATAATCATTATCATAATCATCATCACAATCATCATCATAATCATCTTGATAATCATCATCATAATCATCATCATAATCATCATCATAATCATCATCAAAATCATCATCATAATCATGAGCATAATCATCATCATAATCGTCATCATAATCATCATCATAGTCATCATCATAATAGTCATCATAATCGTGATCATTATAGTCATCATAATCGTCATCATAATCATCATCATAGTCATCATCATAATAGTCATCATAATCGTGATCATTATAGTCATCATAATCGTCATCATAATCATCATTATAGTCATCATCATAATAGTCATCATGATCGTCATCGTAATCGTCATCATTACAGTCATCGTAATCGTCATCATAATCATCATCATAATCGTCATCATAATCATCATCACAATCATCATCATAATCATCATCATAACCGTCATCGTAATCATCATCAGAATCATCATCATAATCGTTATCATAATCATCATCATAATCATCATCATAATCATCATCATAATCATCATCATAATCATCGTTATAATTCATCATCATGATCATCATCATAATCATCATCATAACCGTCATCGTAATCATCATCAGAATCATCATCATAATCGTCATCATAATCATCATCATAATCATCATCATAATCATCATCATAGTCATCATCATAATCATCATCATAATCATCATCATAATCATCATCATAATCATCATCATAATCGTCTTCATTGTCATCGTCATAATCGTCATCATAATCATCATCATAGTCATTATCATAGTAGTCATCATTATCATCATCATAATCATCATCATAGTCATCATCATAATAGTCATCATAATCGTCATCATTATAGTCATCATAATTATCAGCATGATCATCATCATAATCATCATCAAAATCATCATCATAATCGTCATCATAATCGTCATCATTATAGTCATCATAATCATCAGCATGATCATCATCATAATCATCATCATAATCATCATCATGATCATCATCATAATCATCATCATAATCATCATCATAACCGTCATCGTAATCATCATCATAATCATCATCATAATCATCATCATAATCATCATCATAATCATCATCATAGTCATCATCATAATAGTCATCATAATGGTCATCATTATAGTCATCATAATCATCAGCATGATCATCATCATAATCATCATCAAAATCATCATCATAATCGTCATCATAATCGTCATCATTATAGTCATCATAATCATCAGCATGATCATCATCATAATCACCATCATAATCATCATCATGATCATCATCATAATCATCATCATAATCATCATCATAACCGTCATCGTAATCATCATCATAATCATCATCATAATCATCATCATAATCATGAGCATAATCATCATCATAATCGTCATCATAATCATCATCATAGTCATTATCATAATAGTCATCATAATCATCATCATAATCGTCATCATTATAGTCATCATAATCGTCATCATAATCGTCATCATAATCATCATCATAGTCATCATCAAAATTATCATCATAATCGTCATCATAATCGTCATCATAATCATCATCATAATCATCATCATAATCATCATCATAATCACCGTTATAATTCATCATCATAATCATCATCATAATCATCATCATAACCGTCATCGTAATCATCATCAGAATCATCATCATAATCGTCATCATAATCATCATCATAATCATCATCATAATCATCATCATAATCATCATCAGAATCATCATCATAATCATGAGCATAATCATCATCATAATCATCATCATAATCATCATCATAATCATCATCATAATCATCATCAAAATCATCATCATAATCATGAGCATAATCATCATCATAATCGTCATCATAATCATCATCATAGTCATCATCGTAATAGTCATCATAATCATCATCATAATCGTCATCATTATAGTCATCATAATCGTCATCATAATCATCATCATAGTCATCGTCATAATAGTCATCATAATCGTCATCATTATAGTCATCATAATCATCAGCATGATCATCATCATACTCATCATCAAAATCATCATCATAATCGTCATCATAATCGTCATCATAATCATCATCATAATCATCATCATAATCATCATCATAACCGTCATCGTAATCATCATCAGAATCATCATCATAATCGTCATCATAATCATCATCATAATCATCATCATAATCATCATCATAGTCATCATCATAATCATCATCATAATCATCATCATAATCATCATCATAATCATCATCATAATCGTCTTCATTGTCATCGTCATAATCGTCATCATAATCATCATCATAGTCATTATCATAGTAGTCATCATTATCATCATCATAATCATCATCATAGTCATCATCATAATAGTCATCATAATCGTCATCATTATAGTCATCATAATTATCAGCATGATCATCATCATAATCATCATCAAAATCATCATCATAATCGTCATCATAATCGTCATCATTATAGTCATCATAATCATCAGCATGATCATCATCATAATCATCATCATAATCATCATCATGATCATCATCATAATCATCATCATAATCATCATCATAACCGTCATCGTAATCATCATCATAATCATCATCATAATCATCATCATAATCATCATCATAATCATCATCATAGTCATCATCATAATAGTCATCATAATGGTCATCATTATAGTCATCATAATCATCAGCATGATCATCATCATAATCATCATCAAAATCATCATCATAATCGTCATCATAATCGTCATCATTATAGTCATCATAATCATCAGCATGATCATCATCATAATCACCATCATAATCATCATCATGATCATCATCATAATCATCATCATAATCATCATCATAACCGTCATCGTAATCATCATCATAATCATCATCATAATCATCATCATAATCATGAGCATAATCATCATCATAATCGTCATCATAATCATCATCATAGTCATTATCATAATAGTCATCATAATCATCATCATAATCGTCATCATTATAGTCATCATAATCGTCATCATAATCGTCATCATAATCATCATCATAGTCATCATCAAAATTATCATCATAATCGTCATCATAATCGTCATCATAATCATCATCATAATCATCATCATAATCATCATCATAATCACCGTTATAATTCATCATCATAATCATCATCATAATCATCATCATAACCGTCATCGTAATCATCATCAGAATCATCATCATAATCGTCATCATAATCATCATCATAATCATCATCATAATCATCATCATAATCATCATCAGAATCATCATCATAATCATGAGCATAATCATCATCATAATCATCATCATAATCATCATCATAATCATCATCATAATCATCATCAAAATCATCATCATAATCATGAGCATAATCATCATCATAATCGTCATCATAATCATCATCATAGTCATCATCGTAATAGTCATCATAATCATCATCATAATCGTCATCATTATAGTCATCATAATCGTCATCATAATCATCATCATAGTCATCGTCATAATAGTCATCATAATCGTCATCATTATAGTCATCATAATCATCAGCATGATCATCATCATACTCATCATCAAAATCATCATCATAATCGTCATCATAATCGTCATCATAATCATCATCATAATCATCATCATAATCATCATCATAACCGTCATCGTAATCATCATCATAATCATCATCATAATCATCATCATAATCATCATCATAATCATCATCATAATCATCATCATAATCATCATCAGAATCATCATCATAATCATCATCAAAATCATCATCATAATCAGCATCATAATCATCATCATAATCATCATCCTAATCATCATCATAAACGTCATCGTAATCATCATCATAATCATCATCATAATCATCATCATAATCAGCATCATAATCATCATCATAATCATCATCCTAATCATCATCATAAACGTCATCGTAATCATCATCATAATCATCATCATAATCATCATCATAATCATCGTTATAATTCATCATCATAATCATGAGCATAATCATCATGATAATCATCATCATAGTCATCATCATAATCATCATCATAATCATCATCAGAATCATCATCATAATCATGAGCATAATCATCATCATAATCATCATCATAATCATCTTCATAACCATCATCATAATCATCATCATAATCATCATCATAATCATCATCATAATCATCATCATAATAATCATCATAATCATCATCATAATCATCATCATAATCATCATCATAATCATCATCATAATCATCATCAGAATCATCATCATAATCATGAGCATAATCATCATCATAATCATCATCATAATCATCGTCATAATCATCATCATTATCATCATCAAAATCATCATCCTAATCATGAGCATAATCATCATCATAATCGTCATCATTATCATCATCATAGTCATCATCATAATAGTCATCATAATCATCATCATAATCGTCATCATTATAGTCATCATAATCGTCATCATAATCATCATCATAGTCATCATCATAATCATCATCATAATCATCATCATAATCATCATCATAATCATCATCATAATCATCATCATAATCATCATCATAATCATCATCAAAATCATCATCATAATCATCATCATAGTCATCATCATAATCATCATCATAATCATCATCATAATCATCATCATAATCATCATCATAATCATCATCATAATCATCATCAAAATCATCATCATAATCAGCATCATAATCGTCATCATAATCATCATCATAATCATCATCATAATCATCATCATAGTCATCGTCATAATCATCATCATAATCATCATCATAATCATCATCATAATCATCATCATAATCATCATCATAATCATCATCATAATCATCATCAAAATCATCATCATAATCAGCATCATAATCATCATCATAATCATCATCCTAATCATCATCATAAACGTCATCGTAATCATCATCATAATCATCATCATAATCATCATCATAATCAGCATCATAATCATCATCATAATCATCATCCTAATCATCATCATAAACGTCATCGTAATCATCATCATAATCATCATCATAATCATCATCATAATCATCATCATAATCATCATCATAATCATCGTTATAATTCATCATCATAATCATGAGCATAATCATCATGATAATCATCATCATAGTCATCATCATAATCATCATCATAATCATCATCATAATCATCATCATAATCATCATCATAATCATCGTCATAATCATCATCATTATCATCATCAAAATGATCATCCTAATCATGAGCATAATCATCATCATAATCGTCATCATTATCATCATCATAGTCATCATCATAATAGTCATCATAATCATCATCATAATCGTCATCATTATAGTCATCATAATCGTCATCATAATCATCATCATAGTCATCATCATAATAGTCATCATAATCGTCATCATTATAGTCATCATAATCATCGTCATGATCATCATCATAATCATCATCATAATCATCATCATAATCATCATCATAATCATCATCATAATCATCATCATTATCATCATCAAAATCATCATCATAATCATCATCATAATCATCATCATAGTCATCATCATAATCATCATCATAATCCTCATCATAATCATCATCATAATCATCATCATAATCATCATCATAATCATCATCCTAATCATCATCATAATCATCATCAAAATCATCATCATAATCAGCATCATAATCATCATCATAATCATCATCCTAATCATCATCATAAACGTCATCGTAATCATCATCATAATCATCATCATAATCAGCATCATAATCATCATCATAATCATCATCCTAATCATCATCATAAACGTCATCGTAATCATCATCATAATCATCATCATAATCATCATCATAATCATCATCATAATCATCATCATAATCATCATCATAATGATCATCAAAATCATCATCATTATAGTCATCATAATCGTCATCATAATCATCATCATAGTCATCATCATAATAGTCATCATAATCGTCATCATTATAGTCATCATAATCGACATCATGATCATCATCATAATCATCATCATAATCATCATCATGATCATCATCATAATCATCATCATAATCATCATCATAACCGTCATCGTAATCATCATCATAATCATTATCATAATCATCATCACAATCATCATCATAATCATCATCATAATCATCATCATGATCATCATCATAATCATCATCATAATCATCATCATAACCGTCATCGTAATCATCATCATAATCATTATCATAATCATCATCACAATCATCATCATAATCATCTTGATAATCATCATCATAATCATCATCATAATCATCATCATAATCATCATCAAAATCATCATCATAATCATGAGCATAATCATCATCATAATCGTCATCATAATCATCATCATAGTCATCATCATAATAGTCATCATAATCGTGATCATTATAGTCATCATAATCGTCATCATAATCATCATTATAGTCATCATCATAATAGTCATCATGATCGTCATCGTAATCGTCATCATTACAGTCATCGTAATCGTCATCATAATCATCATCATAGTCATCATCATAATCAGCATCATAATCATCATCATAATCGTCATCATAATCATCATCATAATCATCATCATAATCATCATCATAACCGTCATCGTAATCATCATCATAATCATCATCATAATCATCATCATGATCATCATCATAATCATCATCATAATCATTATCATAATCATCATCACAATCATCATCATAATCATCTTGATAATCATCATCATAATCATCATCATAATCATCATCATAATCATCATCAAAATCATCATCATAATCATGAGCATAATCATCATCATAATCGTCATCATAATCATCATCATAGTCATCATCATAATAGTCATCATAATCGTGATCATTATAGTCATCATAATCGTCATCATAATCATCATTATAGTCATCATCATAATAGTCATCATGATCGTCATCGTAATCGTCATCATTACAGTCATCGTAATCGTCATCATAATCATCATCATAGTCATCATCATAATCAGCATCATAATCATCATCATAATCGTCATCATAATCATCATCATAATCATCATCATAATCATCATCATAACCGTCATCGTAATCATCATCAGAATCATCATCATAATCATCATCATAATCATCATCATACTCATCATCATAATCATCGTTATAATTCATCATCATGATCATCATCATAATCATCATCATAACCGTCATCGTAATCATCATCAGAATCATCATCATAATCGTCATCATAATCATCATCATAATCATCATCATAATCATCATCATAGTCATCATCATAATCATCATCATAATCATCATCATAATCATCATCATAATCGTCTTCATTGTCATCGTCATAATCGTCATCATAATCATCATCATAGTCATTATCATAGTAGTCATCATAATCATCATCATAATCATCATCATAGTCATCATCATAATAGTCATCATAATCGTCATCATTATAGTCATCATAATCATCAGCATGATCATCATCATAATCATCATCAAAATCATCATCATAATCGTCATCATAATCGTCATCATAATCATCATCATAATCATCATCATAATCATCATCATAATCACCGTTATAATTCATCATCATAATCATCATCATAATCATCATCATAACCGTCATCGTAATCATCATCAGAATCATCATCATAATCATGAGCATAATCATCATCATAATCGTCATCATAATCATCATCATAGTCATCATCATAATAGTCATCATAATCGTGATCATTATAGTCATCATAATCGTCATCATAATCATCATTATAGTCATCATCATAATAGTCATCATGATCGTCATCGTAATCGTCATCATTACAGTCATCGTAATCGTCATCATAATCATCATCATAGTCATCATCATAATCAGCATCATAATCATCATCATAATCGTCATCATAATCATCATCATAATCATCATCATAATCATCATCATAACCGTCATCGTAATCATCATCAGAATCATCATCATAATCATCATCATAATCATCATCATACTCATCATCATAATCATCGTTATAATTCATCATCATGATCATCATCATAATCATCATCATAACCGTCATCGTAATCATCATCAGAATCATCATCATAATCGTCATCATAATCATCATCATAATCATCATCATAATCATCATCATAGTCATCATCATAATCATCATCATAATCATCATCATAATCATCATCATAATCGTCTTCATTGTCATCGTCATAATCGTCATCATAATCATCATCATAGTCATTATCATAGTAGTCATCATAATCATCATCATAATCATCATCATAGTCATCATCATAATAGTCATCATAATCGTCATCATTATAGTCATCATAATCATCAGCATGATCATCATCATAATCATCATCAAAATCATCATCATAATCGTCATCATAATCGTCATCATAATCATCATCATAATCATCATCATAATCATCATCATAATCACCGTTATAATTCATCATCATAATCATCATCATAATCATCATCATAACCGTCATCGTAATCATCATCAGAATCATCATCATAATCGTCATCATAATCATCATCATAATCATCATCATAATCATCATCATAATCATCATCAGAATCATCATCATAATCATGAGCATAATCATCATCATAATCATCATCATAATCATCATCATAATCATCATCATAATCATCATCAAAATCATCATCATAATCATGAGCATAATCATCATCATAATCGTCATCATAATCATCATCATAGTCATCATCGTAATAGTCATCATAATCATCATCATAATCGTCATCATTATAGTCATCATAATCGTCATCATAATCATCATCATAGTCATCGTCATAATAGTCATCATAATCGTCATCATTATAGTCATCATAATCATCAGCATGATCATCATCATACTCATCATCAAAATCATCATCATAATCGTCATCATAATCGTCATCATAATCATCATCATAATCATCATCATAATCATCATCATAACCGTCATCGTAATCATCATCATAATCATCATCATAATCATCATCATAATCATCATCATAATCATCATCATAATCATCATCATAATCATCATCATAATCATCATCATAATCATCATCAAAATCATCATCATAATCAGCATCATAATCATCATCATAATCATCATCCTAATCATCATCATAAACGTCATCGTAATCATCATCATAATCATCATCATAATCATCATCATAATCAGCATCATAATCATCATCATAATCATCATCCTAATCATCATCATAAACGTCATCTTAATCATCATCATAATCATCATCATAATCATCATCATAATCATCGTTATAATTCATCATCATAATCATGAGCATAATCATCATGATAATCATCATCATAGTCATCATCATAATCATCATCATAATCATCATCAGAATCATCATCATAATCATGAGCATAATCATCATCATAATCATCATCATAATCATCATCATAATCATCATCATAATCATCATCATAATCATCATCATTATCATCATCAAAATCATCATCATAATCATCATCATAATCATCATCATAGTCATCATCATAATCATCATCATAATCATCATCATAATCATCATCATAATCATCATCATAATCATCATCATAATCATCATCATAATCATCATCATAATCATCATCAAAATCATCATCATAATCAGCATCATAATCATCATCATAATCATCATCCTAATCATCATCATAAACGTCATCGTAATCATCATCATAATCATCATCATAATCATCATCATAATCAGCATCATAATCATCATCATAATCATCATCCTAATCATCATCATAAACGTCATCGTAATCATCATCATAATCATCATCATAATCATCATCATAATCATCATCATAATCATCATCATAATCATCATCATAATGATCATCAAAATCATCATCATAATCATGAGCATAATCATCATCATAATCGTCATCATAATCATCATCATAATCATCATCATAATCATCATCATAATCATCATCAAAATCATCATCAAAATCGTCATCATTATAGTCATCATAATCGTCATCATAATCATCATCATAATCATCATCATAATCATCATCATAATCATCATCATAATCATCATCATAATCATCATCATTATCATCATCAAAATCATCATCATAATCATCATCATAATCATCATCATAGTCATCATCATAATCATCATCATAATCATCATCATAATCATCATCATAATCATCATCATAATCATCATCATAATCATCATCATAATCATCATCAAAATCATCATCATAATCAGCATCATAATCATCATCATAATCATCATCCTAATCATCATCATAAACGTCATCGTAATCATCATCATAATCATCATGATAATCATCATCATAATCAGCATCATAATCATCATCATAATCATCATCCTAATCATCATCATAAACGTCATCGTAATCATCATCATAATCATCATCATAATCATCATCATAATCATCATCATAATCATCATCATAATCATCATCATAATGATCATCAAAATCATCATCATAATCATGAGCATAATCATCATCATAATCGTCATCATAATCATCATCATAATCATCATCATAATCATCATCATAATCATCATCAAAATCATCATCAAAATCGTCATCATTATAGTCATCATAATCGTCATCATAATCATCATCATAGTCATCATCATAATAGTCATCATAATCGTCATCATTATAGTCATCATAATCGACATCATGATCATCATCATAATCATCATCATAATCATCATCATGATCATCATCATAATCATCATCATAATCATCATCATAATCATCATCATAACCGTCATCGTAATCATCATCATAATCATTATCATAATCATCATCACAATCATCATCATAATCATCATCATAATCATCATCATGATCATCATCATAATCATCATCATAATCATCTTGATAATCATCATCATAATCATCATCATAATCATCATCATAATCATCATCAAAATCATCATCATAATCATGAGCATAATCATCATCATAATCGTCATCATAATCATCATCATAGTCATCATCATAATAGTCATCATGATCGTCATCGTAATCGTCATCATTACAGTCATCGTAATCGTCATCATAATCATCATCATAGTCATCATCATAATCAGCATCATAATCATCATCATAATCGTCATCATAATCATCATCATAATCATCATCATAATCATCATCATAACCGTCATCGTAATCATCATCAGAATCATCATCATAATCGTTATCATAATCATCATCATAATCATCATCATAATCATCATCATACTCATCATCATAATCATCGTTATAATTCATCATCATGATCATCATCATAATCATCATCATAACCGTCATCGTAATCATCATCAGAATCATCATCATAATCGTCATCATAATCATCATCATAATCATCATCATAATCATCATCATAGTCATCATCATAATCATCATCATAATCATCATCATAATCATCATCATAATCGTCTTCATTGTCATCGTCATAATCGTCATCATAATCATCATTATAGTCATCATCATAGTAGTCATCATAATCATCATCATAATCATCATCATAGTCATCATCATAATAGTCATCATAATCGTCATCATTATAGTCATCATAATCATCAGCATGATCATCATCATAATCATCATCAAAATCATCATCATAATCGTCATCATAATCGTCATCATAATCATCATCATAATCATCATCATAATCATCATCATAATCACCGTTATAATTCATCATCATAATCATCATCATAATCATCATCATAACCGTCATCGTAATCATCATCAGAATCATCATCATAATCGTCATCATAATCATCATCATAATCATCATCATAATCATCATCATAATCATCATCAGAATCATCATCATAATCATGAGCATAATCATCATCATAATCATCATCATAATCATCATCATAATCATCATCATAATCATCATCAAAATCATCATCATAATCATGAGCATAATCATCATCATAATCGTCATCATAATCATCATCATAGTCATCATCGTAATAGTCATCATAATCATCATCATAATCGTCATCATTATAGTCATCATAATCGTCATCATAATCATCATCATAGTCATCGTCATAATAGTCATCATAATCGTCATCATTATAGTCATCATAATCATCAGCATGATCATCATCATACTCATCATCAAAATCATCATCATAATCGTCATCATAATCGTCATCATAATCATCATCATAATCATCATCATAATCATCATCATAACCGTCATCGTAATCATCATCATAATCATCATCATAATCATCATCATAATCATCATCATAATCATCATCATAATCATCATCATAATCATCATCATAATCATCATCATAATCATCATCATAATCATTATCATAATCATCATCACAATCATCATCATAATCATCTTGATAATCATCATCATAATCATCATCATAATCATCATCATAATCATGAGCATAATCATCATCATAATCGTCATCATAATCATCATTATAGTCATCATCATAATAGTCATCATGATCGTCATCGTAATCGTCATCATTATAGTCATCGTAATCGTCATCATAATCATCATCATAGTCATCATCATAATCAGCATCATAATCATCATCATAATCGTCATCATAATCATCATCATAATCATCATCATAATCATCATCATAATCATCATCCTAATCATCATCATAATCATCATCATAATCATCGTTATAATTCATCATCATAATCATCATCATAATCATCATCATAACCGTCATCGTAATCATCATCATAATCGTCATCAAAATCATCATCATAATCATGAGCATAATCATCATCATAATCGTCATCATAATCATCATCATAGTCATCATCATAATAGTCATCATAATCGTCATCATTATAGTCATCATAACCGTCATCATAATCATCATTATAGTCATCATCATAATAGTCATCATAATCGTCATCGTAATCGTCATCATAATCATCATCATAATCATCATCATAACCGTCATCGTAATCATCATCATAATCATCATCATAATCATCATCATTATCATCATCAAAATCATCATCATCATCATCATCATAATCAGCATCATAATCATCATCATAATCATCATCCTAATCATCATCATAAAGGTCATCGTAATCATCATCATAATCATCATCATGATCATCATCATAATCATCATCAAAATCGTCATCATAATCATCATCATAGTCATCATCATAATAGTCATCATAATCGTCATCATTATAGTCATCATAATCATCGTCATGATCATCATCATAATCATCATCATAATCATCATCATAATCATCATCATAATCATCATCATAATCATCATCAAAATCATCATCATAATCAGCATCATAATCATCATCATAATCATCATCCTAATCATCATCATAAACGTCATCGTAATCATCATCATAGTCATCATCATAATAGTCATCATAATCGTCATCATTATAGTCATCATAATCATCAGCATGATCATCATCATAATCATCATCAAAATCATCATCATAATCGTCATCATAATCGTCATCATAATCATCATCATAATCATCATCATAATCATCATCATAATCACCGTTATAATTCATCATCATAATCATCATCATAATCATCATCATAACCGTCATCGTAATCATCATCAGAATCATCATCATAATCGTCATCATAATCATCATCATAATCATCATCATAATCATCATCATAATCATCATCAGAATCATCATCATAATCATGAGCATAATCATCATCATAATCATCATCATAATCATCATCATAATCATCATCATAATCATCATCATAATCATCATCAAAATCATCATCATAATCATGAGCATAATCATCATCATAATCGTCATCATAATCATCATCATAGTCATCATCGTAATAGTCATCATAATCATCATCATAATCATCATCATAATCATCATCATAATCAGCATCATAATCATCATCATAATCATCATCCTAATCATCATCATAAACGTCATCGTAATCATCATCATAATCATCATCATAATCATCATCATAATCAGCATCATAATCATCATCATAATCATCATCCTAATCATCATCATAATCATCATCATAATCATCATCAAAATCATCATCATAATCAGCATCATAATCATCATCATAATCATCATCCTAATCATCATCATAAACGTCATCGTAATCATCATCATAGTCATCATCATAATAGTCATCATAATCGTCATCATTATAGTCATCATAATCGTCATCATAATCATCATCATAGTCATCGTCATAATAGTCATCATAATCGTCATCATTATAGTCATCATAATCATCAGCATGATCATCATCATACTCATCATCAAAATCATCATCATAATCGTCATCATAATCGTCATCATAATCATCATCATAATCATCATCATAATCATCATCATAACCGTCATCGTAATCATCATCATAATCATCATCATAATCATCATCATAATCATCATCATAATCATCATCATAATCATCATCATAATCATCATCATAATCATCATCATAATCATCATCATAATCATCATCAAAATCATCATCATAATCAGCATCATAATCATCATCATAATCATCATCCTAATCATCATCATAAACGTCATCGTAATCATCATCATAATCATCATCATAATCATCATCATAATCAGCATCATAATCATCATCATAATCATCATCCTAATCATCATCATAAACGTCATCGTAATCATCATCATAATCATCATCATAATCATCATCATAATCATCGTTATAATTCATCATCATAATCATGAGCATAATCATCATGATAATCATCATCATAGTCGTCATCATGATCATCATCATAATCATCATCATAATCATCATCATGATCATCATCATAATCATCATCATAATCATCATCATAACCGTCATCGTAATCATCATCATAATCATCATCCTAATCATCATCATAAACGTCATCGTAATCATCATCATAATCATCATCATAATCATCATCATAATCATCATCATAATCATCATCATAATCATCATCATAATGATCATCAAAATCATCATCATAATCATGAGCATAATCATCATCATAATCGTCATCACAATCATCATCATAATCATCTTGATAATCATCATCATAATCATCATCATAATCATCATCATAATCATCATCAAAATCATCATCATAATCATGAGCATAATCATCATCATAATCGTCATCATAATCATCATTATAGTCATCATCATAATAGTCATCATGATCGTCATCGTAATCGTCATCATTATAGTCATCGTAATCGTCATCATAATCATCATCATAGTCATCATCATAATCAGCATCATAATCATCATCATAATCGTCATCATAATCATCATCATAATCATCATCATAATCATCATCATAATCATCATCCTAATCATCATCATAATCATCATGATAATCATCGTTATAATTCATCATCATAATCATCATCATAATCATCATCATAACCGTCATCGTAATCATCATCATAATCGTCATCAAAATCATCATCATAATCATGAGCATAATCATCATCATAATCGTCATCATAATCATCATCATAGTCATCATCATAATAGTCATCATAATCGTCATCATTATAGTCATCATAACCGTCATCATAATCATCATTATAGTCATCATCATAATAGTCATCATAATCGTCATCGTAATCGTCATCATAATCATCATCATAATCATCATCATAACCGTCATCGTAATCATCATCATAATCATCATCATAATCATCATCATTATCATCATCAAAATCATCATCATCATCATCATCATAATCAGCATCATAATCATCATCATAATCATCATCCTAATCATCATCATAAACGTCATCGTAATCATCATCATAATCATCATCATGATCATCATCATAATCATCATCAAAATCGTCATCATAATCATCATCATAGTCATCATCATAATAGTCATCATAATCGTCATCATTATAGTCATCATAATCATCGTCATGATCATCATCATAATCATCATCATAATCATCATCATAATCATCATCATAATCATCATCATAATCATCATCAAAATCATCATCATAATCAGCATCATAATCATCATCATAATCATCATCCTAATCATCATCATAAACGTCATCGTAATCATCATCATAATCATCATCATAATCATCATCATAATCAGCATCATAATCATCATCATAATCATCATCCTAATCATCATCATAAACGTCATCGTAATCATCATCATAATCATCATCATAATCATCATCATAATCATCATCATAATCATCATCATAATCATCATCATAATGATCATCAAAATCATCATCATAATCATGAGCATAATCATCATCATAATCGTCATCATTATAGTCATCATAATCGTCATCATAATCATCATCATAGTCATCATCATAATAGTCATCATAATCGTCATCATTATAGTCATCATAATCGACATCATGATCATCATCATAATCATCATCATAATCATCATCATGATCATCATCATAATCATCATCATAATCATCATCATAACCGTCATCGTAATCATCATCATAATCATTATCATAATCATCATCACAATCATCATCATAATCATCTTGATAATCATCATCATAATCATCATCATAATCATCATCATAATCATCATCAAAATCATCATCATAATCATGAGCATAATCATCATCATAATCGTCATCATAATCATCATAATAGTCATCATCATAATAGTCATCATAATCGTGATCATTATAGTCATCATAATCGTCATCATAATCATCATTATAGTCATCATCATAATAGTCATCATGATCGTCATCGTAATCGTCATCATTACAGTCATCGTAATCGTCATCATAATCATCATCATAGTCATCATCATAATCAGCATCATAATCATCATCATAATCGTCATCATAATCATCATCATAATCATCATCATAATCATCATCATAACCGTCATCGTAATCATCATCAGAATCATCATCATAATCGTTATCATAATCATCATCATAATCATCATCATAATCATCATCATAATCATCATCATAATCATCGTTATAATTCATAATCATGATCATCATCATAATCATCATCATAACCGTCATCGTAATCATCATCAGAATCATCATCATAATCGTCATCATAATCATCATCATAATCATCATCATAATCATCATCATAGTCATCATCATAATCATCATCATAATCATCATCATAATCATCATCATAATCGTCTTCATTGTCATCGTCATAATCGTCATCATAATCATCATCATAGTCATTATCATAGTAGTCATCATAATCATCATCATAATCATCATCATAGTCATCATCATAATAGTCATCATAATCGTCATCATTATAGTCATCATAATCATCAGCATGATCATCATCATAATCATCATCAAAATCATCATCATAATCCTCATCATAATCATCATCATAATCATCATCATAACCGTCATCGTAATCATCATCATAATCATCATCATAATCATCATCATAATCATGAGCATAATCATCATCATAATCATCATCATAGTCATCATCATAATAGTCATCATAATGGTCATCATTATAGTCATCATAATCATCAGCATGATCATCATCATAATCATCATCAAAATCATCATCATAATCGTCATCATAATCGTCATTATTATAGTCATCATAATCATCAGCATGATCATCATCATAATCACCATCATAATCATCATCATGATCATCATCATAATCATCATCATAATCATCATCATAACCGTCATCGTAATCATCATCATAATCATCATCATAATCATCATCATAATCATGAGCATAATCATCATCATAATCGTCATCATAATCATCATCATAGTCATTATCATAATAGTCATCATAATCATCATCATAATCGTCATCATTATAGTCATCATAATCGTCATCATAATCGTCATCATAATCATCATCATAGTCATCATCATAATAGTCATCATAATCGTCATCATTATAGTCATCATAATCATCAGCATGATCATCATCATAATCATCATCAAAATCATCATCATAATCGTCATCATAATCGTCATCATAATCATCATCATAATCATCATCATAATCATCATCATAATCACCGTTATAATTCATCATCATAATCATCATCATAATCATCATCATAACCGTCATCGTAATCATCATCAGAATCATCATCATAATCGTCATCATAATCATCATCATAATCATCATCATAATCATCATCATAATCATCATCAGAATCATCATCATAATCATGAGCATAATCATCATCATAATCATCATCAAAATCATCATCATAATCATGAGCATAATCATCATCATAATCGTCATCATAATCATCATTATAGTCATCATCATAATAGTCATCATGATCGTCATCGTAATCGTCATCATTATAGTCATCGTAATCGTCATCATAATCATCATCATAGTCATCATCATAATCAGCATCATAATCATCATCATAATCGTCATCATAATCATCATCATAATCATCATCATAATCATCATCATAATCATCATCCTAATCATCATCATAATCATCATCATAATCATCGTTATAATTCATCATCATAATCATCATCATAATCATCATCATAACCGTCATCGTAATCATCATCATAATCGTCATCAAAATCATCATCATAATCATGAGCATAATCATCATCATAATCGTCATCATAATCATCATCATAGTCATCATCATAATAGTCATCATAATCGTCATCATTATAGTCATCATAACCGTCATCATAATCATCATTATAGTCATCATCATAATAGTCATCATAATCGTCATCGTAATCGTCATCATAATCATCATCATAATCATCATCATAACCGTCATCGTAATCATCATCATAATCATCATCATAATCATCATCATTATCATCATCAAAATCATCATCATCATCATCATCATAATCAGCATCATAATCATCATCATAATCATCATCCTAATCATCATCATAAACGTCATCGTAATCATCATCATAATCATCATCATGATCATCATCATAATCATCATCAAAATCGTCATCATAATCATCATCATAGTCATCATCATAATAGTCATCATAATCGTCATCATTATAGTCATCATAATCATCGTCATGATCATCATCATAATCATCATCATAATCATCATCATAATCATCATCATAATCATCATCATAATCATCATCAAAATCATCATCATAATCAGCATCATAATCATCATCATAATCATCATCCTAATCATCATCATAAACGTCATCGTAATCATCATCATAATCATCATCATAATCATCATCATAATCAGCATCATAATCATCATCATAATCATCATCCTAATCATCATCATAAACGTCATCGTAATCATCATCATAATCATCATCATAATCATCATCATAATCATCATCATAATCATCATCATAATCATCATCATAATGATCATCAAAATCATCATCATAATCATGAGCATAATCATCATCATAATCGTCATCATTATAGTCATCATAATCGTCATCATAATCATCATCATAGTCATCATCATAATAGTCATCATAATCGTCATCATTATAGTCATCATAATCGACATCATGATCATCATCATAATCATCATCATAATCATCATCATGATCATCATCATAATCATCATCATAATCATCATCATAACCGTCATCGTAATCATCATCATAATCATTATCATAATCATCATCACAATCATCATCATAATCATCTTGATAATCATCATCATAATCATCATCATAATCATCATCATAATCATCATCAAAATCATCATCATAATCATGAGCATAATCATCATCATAATCGTCATCATAATCATCATAATAGTCATCATCATAATAGTCATCATAATCGTGATCATTATAGTCATCATAATCGTCATCATAATCATCATTATAGTCATCATCATAATAGTCATCATGATCGTCATCGTAATCGTCATCATTACAGTCATCGTAATCGTCATCATAATCATCATCATAGTCATCATCATAATCAGCATCATAATCATCATCATAATCGTCATCATAATCATCATCATAATCATCATCATAATCATCATCATAACCGTCATCGTAATCATCATCAGAATCATCATCATAATCGTTATCATAATCATCATCATAATCATCATCATAATCATCATCATAATCATCATCATAATCATCGTTATAATTCATAATCATGATCATCATCATAATCATCATCATAACCGTCATCGTAATCATCATCAGAATCATCATCATAATCGTCATCATAATCATCATCATAATCATCATCATAATCATCATCATAGTCATCATCATAATCATCATCATAATCATCATCATAATCATCATCATAATCGTCTTCATTGTCATCGTCATAATCGTCATCATAATCATCATCATAGTCATTATCATAGTAGTCATCATAATCATCATCATAATCATCATCATAGTCATCATCATAATAGTCATCATAATCGTCATCATTATAGTCATCATAATCATGAGCATGATCATCATCATAATCATCATCAAAATCATCATCATAATCGTCATCATAATCGTCATCGTTATAGTCATCATAATCATCAGCATGATCATCATCATAATCATCATCATAATCATCATCATGATCATCATCATAATCATCATCATAATCATCATCATAACCGTCATCGTAATCATCATCATAATCATCATCATAATCATCATCATAATCATCATCATAATCATCATCATAATCATCATCATAGTCATCATCATAATAGTCATCATAATGGTCATCATTATAGTCATCATAATCATCAGCATGATCATCATCATAATCATCATCAAAATCATCATCATAATCGTCATCATAATCGTCATTATTATAGTCATCATAATCATCAGCATGATCATCATCATAATCACCATCATAATCATCATCATGATCATCATCATAATCATCATCATAATCATCATCATAACCGTCATCGTAATCATCATCATAATCATCATCATAATCATCATCATAATCATGAGCATAATCATCATCATAATCGTCATCATAATCATCATCATAGTCATTATCATAATAGTCATCATAATCATCATCATAATCGTCATCATTATAGTCATCATAATCGTCATCATAATCGTCATCATAATCATCATCATAGTCATCATCATAATAGTCATCATAATCGTCATCATTATAGTCATCATAATCATCAGCATGATCATCATCATAATCATCATCAAAATCATCATCATAATCGTCATCATAATCGTCATCATAATCATCATCATAATCATCATCATAATCATCATCATAATCACCGTTATAATTCATCATCATAATCATCATCATAATCATCATCATAACCGTCATCGTAATCATCATCAGAATCATCATCATAATCGTCATCATAATCATCATCATAATCATCATCATAATCATCATCATAATCATCATCAGAATCATCATCATAATCATGAGCATAATCATCATCATAATCATCATCATAATCATCATCAAAATCATCATCATAATCATGAGCATATTCGTCATCATAATCGTCATCATAATCATCATCATAGTCATCATCGTAATAGTCATCATAATCATCATCATAATCGTCATCATAATCATCATCATAGTCATCGTCATAATAGTCATCATAATCGTCATCATTATAGTCATCATAATCATCAGCATGATCATCATCATACTCATCATCAAAATCATCATCATGATCGTCATCATAATCGTCATCATAATCATCATCATAATCATCATCATAATCATCATCATAACCGTCATCGTAATCATCATCATAATCATCATCATAATCATCATCATAATCATCATCATAATCATCATCATAATCATCATCATAATCATCATCATAATCATCATCATAATCAACATCATAATCATCATCATAATCATCATCCTAATCATCATCATAAACGTCATCGTAATCATCATCATAATCATCATCATAATCATCATCATAAACATCGTTATAATTCATCATCATAATCATGAGCATAATCATCATGATAATCATCATCATAGTCATCATCATAATCATCATCATAATCATCATCAGAATCATCATGATAATCATGAGCATAATCATCATCATAACCATCATCATAATCATCTTCATAATCATCATCATAATCATCATCATAATCATCATCATAATCATCATCATAATCATCCTCATAATCATCATCATAATCATCATCATAATCATCATCATAATCATCATCATAATCATCATCATAATCATCATCAGAATCATCATCATAATCATGAGCATAATCATCATCATAATCATCATCATAATCATCATCATAATCATCATCATAATCACCGTCATAATCATCATCATTATCATCATCAAAATCATCATCATTATCATCATCAAAATCATCATCCTAATCATGAGCATAATCATCATCATAATCGTCATCATTATCATCATCATAGTCATCATCATAATAGTCATCATAATCGTCATCATAATCGTCATCATTATAGTCATCATAATCGTCATCATAATCATCATCATAGTCATCATCATAATAGTCATCATAATCGTCATCATTATAGTCATCATAATCATCGTCATGATCATCATCATAATCATCATCATAATCATCATCATAATCATCATCATAATCATCTTCATGGTCATCATCATAATCGTCATCATAATCATCATAATAGTCATCATAATCGTCATCATTATAGTCATCATAATCATCATCATGATCATCATCATAATCATCATCATAATCATCATCATGATCATCATCATAATCATCATCATAATCATCATCATAACCGTCATCGTAATCATCATCATAATCATCATCATAATCATCATCATTATCATCATCAAAATCATCATCATCATCACCATCATAATCATCATCATAATCATTATCATAACCGTCATCGTAATCATCATCATAATCATCATCATAATCATCATCATGATCATCATCATAATCATCATCATAATCATCATCATAACCGTCATCGTAATCATCATCATAATCGTCATCAAAATCAGCATCATAATCATGAGCATAATCATCATCATAATCGTCATCATAATCATCATCATAGTCATCATCATAATAGTCATCATAATCGTCATCATTATAGTCATCATAACCGTCATCATAATCATCATTATAGTCATCATCATAATAGTCATCATAATCGTCATCGTAATCGTCATCATAATCATCATCATAATCATCATCATAACCGTCATCGTAATCATCATCATAATCATCATCATAATCATCATCATTATCATCATCAAAATCATCATCATCATCATCATCATAATCAGCATCATAATCATCATCATAATCATCATCCGAATCATCATCATAAACGTCATCGTAATCATCATCATAATCATCATCATGATCATCATCATGATCATCATCATAATCATCATCAAAATCGTCATCATAATCATCATCATGATCATCATCATAATCATCATCATAATCATCGTTATAATTCATAATCATGATCATCATCATAATCATCATCATAACCGTCATCGTAATCATCATCAGAACCATCATCATAATCGTCATCATAATCATCATCATAATCATCATCATAATCATCATCATAGTCATCATCATAATCATCATCATAATCATCATCATAATCATCATCATAATCGTCTTCATTGTCATCGTCATAATCGTCATCATAATCATCATCATAGTCATTATCATAGTAGTCATCATAATCATCATCATAATCATCATCATAGTCATCATCATAATAGTCATCATAATCGTCATCATTATAGTCATCATAATCATGAGCATGATCATCATCATAATCATCATCAAAATCATCATCATAATCGTCATCATAATCGTCATCGTTATAGTCATCATAATCATCAGCATGATCATCATCATAATCATCATCATAATCATCATCATGATCATCATCATAATCATCATCATAATCATCATCATAACCGTCATCGTAATCATCATCATAATCATCATCATAATCATCATCATAATCATCATCATAATCATCATCATAATCATCATCATAGTCATCATCATAATAGTCATCATAATGGTCATCATTATAGTCATCATAATCATCAGCATGATCATCATCATAATCATCATCAAAATCATCATCATAATCGTCATCATAATCGTCATTATTATAGTCATCATAATCATCAGCATGATCATCATCATAATCACCATCATAATCATCATCATGATCATCATCATAATCATCATCATAATCATCATCATAACCGTCATCGTAATCATCATCATAATCATCATCATAATCATCATCATAATCATGAGCATAATCATCATCATAATCGTCATCATAATCATCATCATAGTCATTATCATAATAGTCATCATAATCATCATCATAATCGTCATCATTATAGTCATCATAATCGTCATCATAATCATCATCATAGTCATCATCATAATAGTCATCATAATCGTCATCATTATAGTCATCATAATCATCAGCATGATCATCATCATAATCATCATCAAAATCATCATCATAATCGTCATCATAATCGTCATCATAATCATCATCATAATCATCATCATAATCATCATCATAATCACCGTTATAATTCATCATCATAATCATCATCATAATCATCATCATAACCGTCATCGTAATCATCATCAGAATCATCATCATAATCGTCATCATAATCATCATCATAATCATCATCATAATCATCATCATAATCATCATCAGAATCATCATCATAATCATGAGCATAATCATCATCATAATCATCATCATAATCATCATCAAAATCATCATCATAATCATGAGCATATTCGTCATCATAATCGTCATCATAATCATCATCATAGTCATCATCGTAATAGTCATCATAATCATCATCATAATCGTCATCATAATCATCATCATAGTCATCGTCATAATAGTCATCATAATCGTCATCATTATAGTCATCATAATCATCAGCATGATCATCATCATACTCATCATCAAAATCATCATCATGATCGTCATCATAATCGTCATCATAATCATCATCATAATCATCATCATAATCATCATCATAACCGTCATCGTAATCATCATCATAATCATCATCATAATCATCATCATAATCATCATCATAATCATCATCATAATCATCATCATAATCATCATCATAATCATCATCATAATCAACATCATAATCATCATCATAATCATCATCCTAATCATCATCATAAACGTCATCGTAATCATCATCATAATCATCATCATAATCATCATCATAAACATCGTTATAATTCATCATCATAATCATGAGCATAATCATCATGATAATCATCATCATAGTCATCATCATAATCATCATCATAATCATCATCAGAATCATCATGATAATCATGAGCATAATCATCATCATAACCATCATCATAATCATCTTCATAATCATCATCATAATCATCATCATAATCATCATCATAATCATCATCATAATCATCCTCATAATCATCATCATAATCATCATCATAATCATCATCATAATCATCATCATAATCATCATCATAATCATCATCAGAATCATCATCATAATCATGAGCATAATCATCATCATAATCATCATCATAATCATCATCATAATCATCATCATAATCACCGTCATAATCATCATCATTATCATCATCAAAATCATCATCATTATCATCATCAAAATCATCATCCTAATCATGAGCATAATCATCATCATAATCGTCATCATTATCATCATCATAGTCATCATCATAATAGTCATCATAATCGTCATCATAATCGTCATCATTATAGTCATCATAATCGTCATCATAATCATCATCATAGTCATCATCATAATAGTCATCATAATCGTCATCATTATAGTCATCATAATCATCGTCATGATCATCATCATAATCATCATCATAATCATCATCATAATCATCATCATAATCATCTTCATGGTCATCATCATAATCGTCATCATAATCATCATAATAGTCATCATAATCGTCATCATTATAGTCATCATAATCATCATCATGATCATCATCATAATCATCATCATAATCATCATCATGATCATCATCATAATCATCATCATAATCATCATCATAACCGTCATCGTAATCATCATCATAATCATCATCATAATCATCATCATTATCATCATCAAAATCATCATCATCATCACCATCATAATCATCATCATAATCATTATCATAACCGTCATCGTAATCATCATCATAATCATCATCATAATCATCATCATGATCATCATCATAATCATCATCATAATCATCATCATAACCGTCATCGTAATCATCATCATAATCGTCATCAAAATCAGCATCATAATCATGAGCATAATCATCATCATAATCGTCATCATAATCATCATCATAGTCATCATCATAATAGTCATCATAATCGTCATCATTATAGTCATCATAACCGTCATCATAATCATCATTATAGTCATCATCATAATAGTCATCATAATCGTCATCGTAATCGTCATCATAATCATCATCATAGTCATCATCATAATAGTCATCATAATCGTCATCATTATAGTCATCATAATCATCGTCATGATCATCATCATAATCATCATCATAATCATCATCATAATCATCATCATAATCATCATCATAATCATCATCAAAATCATCATCATAATCAGCATCATAATCATCATCATAATCATCATCCTAATCATCATCATAAACGTCATCGTAATCATCATCATAATCATCATCATAATCATCATCATAATCAGCATCATAATCATCATCATAATCATCATCCTAATCATCATCATAAACGTCATCGTAATCATCATCATAATCATCATCATAATCATCATCATAATCATCATCATAATCATCATCATAATGATCATCAAAATCATCATCATAATCATGAGCATAATCATCATCATAATCGTCATCATAATCATCATCATAATCATCATCATAATCATCATCATAATCATCATCAAAATCATCATCAAAATCGTCATCATTATAGTCATCATAATCGTCATCATTATAGTCATCATAATCATAGTCATCATCATAATAGTCATCATAATCGTCATCATTATAGTCATCATAATCGACATCATGATCATCATCATAATCATCATCATAATCATCATCATGATCATCATCATAATCAGCATCATAATCATCATCGTAACCGTCATCGTAATCATCATCATAATCATTATCATAATCATCATCACAATCATCATCATAATCATCTTGATAATCATCATCATAATCATCATCATAATCATCATCATAATCATCATCAAAATCATCATCATAATCATGAGCATAATCATCATCATAATCGTCATCATAATCATCATCATAGTCATCATCATAATAGTCATCATAATCGTGATCATTATAGTCATCATAATCGTCATCATAATCATCATTATAGTCATCATCATAATAGTCATCATGATCGTCATCGTAATCGTCATCATTATAGTCATCGTAATCGTCATCATAATCATCATCATAGTCATCATCATAATCAGCATCATAATCATCATCATAATCGTCATCATAATCATCATCATAATCATCATCATAATCATCATCATAATCATCATCCTAATCATCATCATAATCATCATGATAATCATCGTTATAATTCATCATCATAATCATCATCATAATCATCATCATAACCGTCATCGTAATCATCATCATAATCGTCATCAAAATCATCATCATAATCATGAGCATAATCATCATCATAATCGTCATCATAATCATCATCATAGTCATCATCATAATAGTCATCATAATCGTCATCATTATAGTCATCATAACCGTCATCATAATCATCATTATAGTCATCATCATAATAGTCATCATAATCGTCATCGTAATCGTCATCATAATCATCATCATAATCATCATCATAACCGTCATCGTAATCATCATCATAATCATCATCATAATCATCATCATTATCATCATCAAAATCATCATCATCATCATCATCATAATCAGCATCATAATCATCATCATAATCATCATCCTAATCATCATCATAAACGTCATCGTAATCATCATCATAATCATCATCATGATCATCATCATAATCATCATCAAAATCGTCATCATAATCATCATCATAGTCATCATCATAATAGTCATCATAATCGTCATCATTATAGTCATCATAATCATCGTCATGATCATCATCATAATCATCATCATAATCATCATCATAATCATCATCATAATCATCATCATAATCATCATCAAAATCATCATCATAATCAGCATCATAATCATCATCATAATCATCATCCTAATCATCATCATAAACGTCATCGTAATCATCATCATAATCATCATCATAATCATCATCATAATCAGCATCATAATCATCATCATAATCATCATCCTAATCATCATCATAAACGTCATCGTAATCATCATCATAATCATCATCATAATCATCATCATAATCATCATCATAATCATCATCATAATCATCATCATAATGATCATCAAAATCATCATCATAATCATGAGCATAATCATCATCATAATCGTCATCATTATAGTCATCATAATCGTCATCATAATCATCATCATAGTCATCATCATAATAGTCATCATAATCATCATCATAACCGTCATCGTAATCGACATCATGATCATCATCATAATCATCATCACAATCATCATCATAATCATCTTGATAATCATCATCATAATCATCATCATAATCATCATCATAATCATCATCAAAATCATCATCATAATCATGAGCATAATCATCATCATAATCGTCATCATAATCATCATAATAGTCATCATCATAATAGTCATCATAATCGTGATCATTATAGTCATCATAATCGTCATCATAATCATCATTATAGTCATCATCATAATAGTCATCATGATCGTCATCGTAATCGTCATCATTACAGTCATCGTAATCGTCATCATAATCATCATCATAGTCATCATCATAATCAGCATCATAATCATCATCATAATCGTCATCATAATCATCATCATAATCATCATCATAATCATCATCATAACCGTCATCGTAATCATCATCAGAATCATCATCATAATCGTTATCATAATCATCATCATAATCATCATCATAATCATCATCATAATCATCATCATAATCATCGTTATAATTCATAATCATGATCATCATCATAATCATCATCATAACCGTCATCGTAATCATCATCAGAATCATCATCATAATCGTCATCATAATCATCATCATAATCATCATCATAATCATCATCATAGTCATCATCATAATCATCATCATAATCATCATCATAATCATCATCATAATCGTCTTCATTGTCATCGTCATAATCGTCATCATAATCATCATCATAGTCATTATCATAGTAGTCATCATAATCATCATCATAATCATCATCATAGTCATCATCATAATAGTCATCATAATCGTCATCATTATAGTCATCATAATCATCAGCATGATCATCATCATAATCATCATCAAAATCATCATCATAATCCTCATCATAATCATCATCATAATCATCATCATAACCGTCATCGTAATCATCATCATAATCATCATCATAATCATCATCATAATCATGAGCATAATCATCATCATAATCATCATCATAGTCATCATCATAATAGTCATCATAATGGTCATCATTATAGTCATCATAATCATCAGCATGATCATCATCATAATCATCATCAAAATCATCATCATAATCGTCATCATAATCGTCATTATTATAGTCATCATAATCATCAGCATGATCATCATCATAATCACCATCATAATCATCATCATGATCATCATCATAATCATCATCATAATCATCATCATAACCGTCATCGTAATCATCATCATAATCATCATCATAATCATCATCATAATCATGAGCATAATCATCATCATAATCGTCATCATAATCATCATCATAGTCATTATCATAATAGTCATCATAATCATCATCATAATCGTCATCATTATAGTCATCATAATCGTCATCATAATCGTCATCATAATCATCATCATAGTCATCATCATAATAGTCATCATAATCGTCATCATTATAGTCATCATAATCATCAGCATGATCATCATCATAATCATCATCAAAATCATCATCATAATCGTCATCATAATCGTCATCATAATCATCATCATAATCATCATCATAATCATCATCATAATCACCGTTATAATTCATCATCATAATCATCATCATAATCATCATCATAACCGTCATCGTAATCATCATCAGAATCATCATCATAATCGTCATCATAATCATCATCATAATCATCATCATAATCATCATCATAATCATCATCAGAATCATCATCATAATCATGAGCATAATCATCATCATAATCATCATCAAAATCATCATCATAATCATGAGCATAATCATCATCATAATCGTCATCATAATCATCATTATAGTCATCATCATAATAGTCATCATGATCGTCATCGTAATCGTCATCATTATAGTCATCGTAATCGTCATCATAATCATCATCATAGTCATCATCATAATCAGCATCATAATCATCATCATAATCGTCATCATAATCATCATCATAATCATCATCATAATCATCATCATAATCATCATCCTAATCATCATCATAATCATCATCATAATCATCGTTATAATTCATCATCATAATCATCATCATAATCATCATCATAACCGTCATCGTAATCATCATCATAATCGTCATCAAAATCATCATCATAATCATGAGCATAATCATCATCATAATCGTCATCATAATCATCATCATAGTCATCATCATAATAGTCATCATAATCGTCATCATTATAGTCATCATAACCGTCATCATAATCATCATTATAGTCATCATCATAATAGTCATCATAATCGTCATCGTAATCGTCATCATAATCATCATCATAATCATCATCATAACCTTCATCGTAATCATCATCATAATCATCATCATAATCATCATCATTATCATCATCAAAATCATCATCATCATCATCATCATAATCAGCATCATAATCATCATCATAATCATCATCCTAATCATCATCATAAACGTCATCGTAATCATCATCATAATCATCATCATGATCATCATCATAATCATCATCAAAATCGTCATCATAATCATCATCATAGTCATCATCATAATAGTCATCATAATCGTCATCATTATAGTCATCATAATCATCGTCATGATCATCATCATAATCATCATCATAATCATCATCATAATCATCATCATAATCATCATCATAATCATCATCAAAATCATCATCATAATCAGCATCATAATCATCATCATAATCATCATCCTAATCATCATCATAAACGTCATCGTAATCATCATCATAATCATCATCATAATCATCATCATAATCAGCATCATAATCATCATCATAATCATCATCCTAATCATCATCATAAACGTCATCGTAATCATCATCATAATCATCATCATAATCATCATCATAATCATCATCATAATCATCATCATAATCATCATCATAATGATCATCAAAATCATCATCATAATCATGAGCATAATCATCATCATAATCGTCATCATTATAGTCATCATAATCGTCATCATAATCATCATCATAGTCATCATCATAATAGTCATCATAATCGTCATCATTATAGTCATCATAATCGACATCATGATCATCATCATAATCATCATCATAATCATCATCATGATCATCATCATAATCATCATCATAATCATCATCATAACCGTCATCGTAATCATCATCATAATCATTATCATAATCATCATCACAATCATCATCATAATCATCTTGATAATCATCATCATAATCATCATCATAATCATCATCATAATCATCATCAAAATCATCATCATAATCATGAGCATAATCATCATCATAATCGTCATCATAATCATCATAATAGTCATCATCATAATAGTCATCATAATCGTGATCATTATAGTCATCATAATCGTCATCATAATCATCATTATAGTCATCATCATAATAGTCATCATGATCGTCATCGTAATCGTCATCATTACAGTCATCGTAATCGTCATCATAATCATCATCATAGTCATCATCATAATCAGCATCATAATCATCATCATAATCGTCATCATAATCATCATCATAATCATCATCATAATCATCATCATAACCGTCATCGTAATCATCATCAGAATCATCATCATAATCGTTATCATAATCATCATCATAATCATCATCATAATCATCATCATAATCATCATCATAATCATCGTTATAATTCATAATCATGATCATCATCATAATCATCATCATAACCGTCATCGTAATCATCATCAGAATCATCATCATAATCGTCATCATAATCATCATCATAATCATCATCATAATCATCATCATAGTCATCATCATAATCATCATCATAATCATCATCATAATCATCATCATAATCGTCTTCATTGTCATCGTCATAATCGTCATCATAATCATCATCATAGTCATTATCATAGTAGTCATCATAATCATCATCATAATCATCATCATAGTCATCATCATAATAGTCATCATAATCGTCATCATTATAGTCATCATAATCATGAGCATGATCATCATCATAATCATCATCAAAATCATCATCATAATCGTCATCATAATCGTCATCGTTATAGTCATCATAATCATCAGCATGATCATCATCATAATCATCATCATAATCATCATCATGATCATCATCATAATCATCATCATAATCATCATCATAACCGTCATCGTAATCATCATCATAATCATCATCATAATCATCATCATAATCATCATCATAATCATCATCATAATCATCATCATAGTCATCATCATAATAGTCATCATAATGGTCATCATTATAGTCATCATAATCATCAGCATGATCATCATCATAATCATCATCAAAATCATCATCATAATCGTCATCATAATCGTCATTATTATAGTCATCATAATCATCAGCATGATCATCATCATAATCACCATCATAATCATCATCATGATCATCATCATAATCATCATCATAATCATCATCATAACCGTCATCGTAATCATCATCATAATCATCATCATAATCATCATCATAATCATGAGCATAATCATCATCATAATCGTCATCATAATCATCATCATAGTCATTATCATAATAGTCATCATAATCATCATCATAATCGTCATCATTATAGTCATCATAATCGTCATCATAATCGTCATCATAATCATCATCATAGTCATCATCATAATAGTCATCATAATCGTCATCATTATAGTCATCATAATCATCAGCATGATCATCATCATAATCATCATCAAAATCATCATCATAATCGTCATCATAATCGTCATCATAATCATCATCATAATCATCATCATAATCATCATCATAATCACCGTTATAATTCATCATCATAATCATCATCATAATCATCATCATAACCGTCATCGTAATCATCATCAGAATCATCATCATAATCGTCATCATAATCATCATCATAATCATCATCATAATCATCATCATAATCATCATCAGAATCATCATCATAATCATGAGCATAATCATCATCATAATCATCATCATAATCATCATCAAAATCATCATCATAATCATGAGCATATTCGTCATCATAATCGTCATCATAATCATCATCATAGTCATCATCGTAATAGTCATCATAATCATCATCATAATCGTCATCATAATCATCATCATAGTCATCGTCATAATAGTCATCATAATCGTCATCATTATAGTCATCATAATCATCAGCATGATCATCATCATACTCATCATCAAAATCATCATCATGATCGTCATCATAATCGTCATCATAATCATCATCATAATCATCATCATAATCATCATCATAACCGTCATCGTAATCATCATCATAATCATCATCATAATCATCATCATAATCATCATCATAATCATCATCATAATCATCATCATAATCATCATCATAATCATCATCATAATCAACATCATAATCATCATCATAATCATCATCCTAATCATCATCATAAACGTCATCGTAATCATCATCATAATCATCATCATAATCATCATCATAAACATCGTTATAATTCATCATCATAATCATGAGCATAATCATCATGATAATCATCATCATAGTCATCATCATAATCATCATCATAATCATCATCAGAATCATCATGATAATCATGAGCATAATCATCATCATAACCATCATCATAATCATCTTCATAATCATCATCATAATCATCATCATAATCATCATCATAATCATCATCATAATCATCCTCATAATCATCATCATAATCATCATCATAATCATCATCATAATCATCATCATAATCATCATCATAATCATCATCAGAATCATCATCATAATCATGAGCATAATCATCATCATAATCATCATCATAATCATCATCATAATCATCATCATAATCACCGTCATAATCATCATCATTATCATCATCAAAATCATCATCATTATCATCATCAAAATCATCATCCTAATCATGAGCATAATCATCATCATAATCGTCATCATTATCATCATCATAGTCATCATCATAATAGTCATCATAATCGTCATCATAATCGTCATCATTATAGTCATCATAATCGTCATCATAATCATCATCATAGTCATCATCATAATAGTCATCATAATCGTCATCATTATAGTCATCATAATCATCGTCATGATCATCATCATAATCATCATCATAATCATCATCATAATCATCATCATAATCATCTTCATGGTCATCATCATAATCGTCATCATAATCATCATAATAGTCATCATAATCGTCATCATTATAGTCATCATAATCATCATCATGATCATCATCATAATCATCATCATAATCATCATCATGATCATCATCATAATCATCATCATAATCATCATCATAACCGTCATCGTAATCATCATCATAATCATCATCATAATCATCATCATTATCATCATCAAAATCATCATCATCATCACCATCATAATCATCATCATAATCATTATCATAACCGTCATCGTAATCATCATCATAATCATCATCATAATCATCATCATGATCATCATCATAATCATCATCATAATCATCATCATAACCGTCATCGTAATCATCATCATAATCGTCATCAAAATCAGCATCATAATCATGAGCATAATCATCATCATAATCGTCATCATAATCATCATCATAGTCATCATCATAATAGTCATCATAATCGTCATCATTATAGTCATCATAACCGTCATCATAATCATCATTATAGTCATCATCATAATAGTCATCATAATCGTCATCGTAATCGTCATCATAATCATCATCATAATCATCATCATAACCGTCATCGTAATCATCATCATAATCATCATCATAATCATCATCATTATCATCATCAAAATCATCATCATCATCATCATCATAATCAGCATCATAATCATCATCATAATCATCATCCGAATCATCATCATAAACGTCATCGTAATCATCATCATAATCATCATCATGATCATCATCATGATCATCATCATAATCATCATCAAAATCGTCATCATAATCATCATCATGATCATCATCATAATCATCATCATAATCATCGTTATAATTCATAATCATGATCATCATCATAATCATCATCATAACCGTCATCGTAATCATCATCAGAACCATCATCATAATCGTCATCATAATCATCATCATAATCATCATCATAATCATCATCATAGTCATCATCATAATCATCATCATAATCATCATCATAATCATCATCATAATCGTCTTCATTGTCATCGTCATAATCGTCATCATAATCATCATCATAGTCATTATCATAGTAGTCATCATAATCATCATCATAATCATCATCATAGTCATCATCATAATAGTCATCATAATCGTCATCATTATAGTCATCATAATCATGAGCATGATCATCATCATAATCATCATCAAAATCATCATCATAATCGTCATCATAATCGTCATCGTTATAGTCATCATAATCATCAGCATGATCATCATCATAATCATCATCATAATCATCATCATGATCATCATCATAATCATCATCATAATCATCATCATAACCGTCATCGTAATCATCATCATAATCATCATCATAATCATCATCATAATCATCATCATAATCATCATCATAATCATCATCATAGTCATCATCATAATAGTCATCATAATGGTCATCATTATAGTCATCATAATCATCAGCATGATCATCATCATAATCATCATCAAAATCATCATCATAATCGTCATCATAATCGTCATTATTATAGTCATCATAATCATCAGCATGATCATCATCATAATCACCATCATAATCATCATCATGATCATCATCATAATCATCATCATAATCATCATCATAACCGTCATCGTAATCATCATCATAATCATCATCATAATCATCATCATAATCATGAGCATAATCATCATCATAATCGTCATCATAATCATCATCATAGTCATTATCATAATAGTCATCATAATCATCATCATAATCGTCATCATTATAGTCATCATAATCGTCATCATAATCATCATCATAGTCATCATCATAATAGTCATCATAATCGTCATCATTATAGTCATCATAATCATCAGCATGATCATCATCATAATCATCATCAAAATCATCATCATAATCGTCATCATAATCGTCATCATAATCATCATCATAATCATCATCATAATCATCATCATAATCACCGTTATAATTCATCATCATAATCATCATCATAATCATCATCATAACCGTCATCGTAATCATCATCAGAATCATCATCATAATCGTCATCATAATCATCATCATAATCATCATCATAATCATCATCATAATCATCATCAGAATCATCATCATAATCATGAGCATAATCATCATCATAATCATCATCATAATCATCATCAAAATCATCATCATAATCATGAGCATATTCGTCATCATAATCGTCATCATAATCATCATCATAGTCATCATCGTAATAGTCATCATAATCATCATCATAATCGTCATCATAATCATCATCATAGTCATCGTCATAATAGTCATCATAATCGTCATCATTATAGTCATCATAATCATCAGCATGATCATCATCATACTCATCATCAAAATCATCATCATGATCGTCATCATAATCGTCATCATAATCATCATCATAATCATCATCATAATCATCATCATAACCGTCATCGTAATCATCATCATAATCATCATCATAATCATCATCATAATCATCATCATAATCATCATCATAATCATCATCATAATCATCATCATAATCATCATCATAATCAACATCATAATCATCATCATAATCATCATCCTAATCATCATCATAAACGTCATCGTAATCATCATCATAATCATCATCATAATCATCATCATAAACATCGTTATAATTCATCATCATAATCATGAGCATAATCATCATGATAATCATCATCATAGTCATCATCATAATCATCATCATAATCATCATCAGAATCATCATGATAATCATGAGCATAATCATCATCATAACCATCATCATAATCATCTTCATAATCATCATCATAATCATCATCATAATCATCATCATAATCATCATCATAATCATCCTCATAATCATCATCATAATCATCATCATAATCATCATCATAATCATCATCATAATCATCATCATAATCATCATCAGAATCATCATCATAATCATGAGCATAATCATCATCATAATCATCATCATAATCATCATCATAATCATCATCATAATCACCGTCATAATCATCATCATTATCATCATCAAAATCATCATCATTATCATCATCAAAATCATCATCCTAATCATGAGCATAATCATCATCATAATCGTCATCATTATCATCATCATAGTCATCATCATAATAGTCATCATAATCGTCATCATAATCGTCATCATTATAGTCATCATAATCGTCATCATAATCATCATCATAGTCATCATCATAATAGTCATCATAATCGTCATCATTATAGTCATCATAATCATCGTCATGATCATCATCATAATCATCATCATAATCATCATCATAATCATCATCATAATCATCTTCATGGTCATCATCATAATCGTCATCATAATCATCATAATAGTCATCATAATCGTCATCATTATAGTCATCATAATCATCATCATGATCATCATCATAATCATCATCATAATCATCATCATGATCATCATCATAATCATCATCATAATCATCATCATAACCGTCATCGTAATCATCATCATAATCATCATCATAATCATCATCATTATCATCATCAAAATCATCATCATCATCACCATCATAATCATCATCATAATCATTATCATAACCGTCATCGTAATCATCATCATAATCATCATCATAATCATCATCATGATCATCATCATAATCATCATCATAATCATCATCATAACCGTCATCGTAATCATCATCATAATCGTCATCAAAATCAGCATCATAATCATGAGCATAATCATCATCATAATCGTCATCATAATCATCATCATAGTCATCATCATAATAGTCATCATAATCGTCATCATTATAGTCATCATAACCGTCATCATAATCATCATTATAGTCATCATCATAATAGTCATCATAATCGTCATCGTAATCGTCATCATAATCATCATCATAGTCATCATCATAATAGTCATCATAATCGTCATCATTATAGTCATCATAATCATCGTCATGATCATCATCATAATCATCATCATAATCATCATCATAATCATCATCATAATCATCATCATAATCATCATCAAAATCATCATCATAATCAGCATCATAATCATCATCATAATCATCATCCTAATCATCATCATAAACGTCATCGTAATCATCATCATAATCATCATCATAATCATCATCATAATCAGCATCATAATCATCATCATAATCATCATCCTAATCATCATCATAAACGTCATCGTAATCATCATCATAATCATCATCATAATCATCATCATAATCATCATCATAATCATCATCATAATGATCATCAAAATCATCATCATAATCATGAGCATAATCATCATCATAATCGTCATCATAATCATCATCATAATCATCATCATAATCATCATCATAATCATCATCAAAATCATCATCAAAATCGTCATCATTATAGTCATCATAATCGTCATCATTATAGTCATCATAATCATAGTCATCATCATAATAGTCATCATAATCGTCATCATTATAGTCATCATAATCGACATCATGATCATCATCATAATCATCATCATAATCATCATCATGATCATCATCATAATCAGCATCATAATCATCATCGTAACCGTCATCGTAATCATCATCATAATCATTATCATAATCATCATCACAATCATCATCATAATCATCTTGATAATCATCATCATAATCATCATCATAATCATCATCATAATCATCATCAAAATCATCATCATAATCATGAGCATAATCATCATCATAATCGTCATCATAATCATCATCATAGTCATCATCATAATAGTCATCATAATCGTGATCATTATAGTCATCATAATCGTCATCATAATCATCATTATAGTCATCATCATAATAGTCATCATGATCGTCATCGTAATCGTCATCATTATAGTCATCGTAATCGTCATCATAATCATCATCATAGTCATCATCATAATCAGCATCATAATCATCATCATAATCGTCATCATAATCATCATCATAATCATCATCATAATCATCATCATAATCATCATCATAAACATCATCATAATCATCATCATAATCATCATCATAAGCATCGTTATAATTCATCATCATAATCATCATCATAATCATCATCATAACCGTCATCGTAATCATCATCAGAATCATCATCATAATCGTCAACATAATCATCATCATAATCATCATCATAATCATCATCATAATCATCATCATAATCATGATCATAATCATCATCAAAATCATCATCATAATCATCATCATAATCGTCATCATAATCATCATCATAATCATCATCATAATCATCATCATAATCATCATCATAATCATCATCATAATCATCATCAAAATCATCATCATAATCATGAGCATAATCATCATCATAATCGACATCATAATCATCATCATAGTCATCATCGTAATAGTCATCATAATCATCATCATAATCGTCATCATAATCATCATCATAGTCATCGTCATAATAGTCATCATAATCGTCATCATTATAGTCATCATAATCATCAGCATGATCATCATCATACTCATCATCAAAATCATCATCATGATCGTCATCATAATCGTCATCATAATCATCATCATAATCATCATCATAATCATCATCATAACCGTCATCGTAATCATCATCATAATCATCATCATAATCATCATCATAATCATCATCATAATCATCATCATAATCATCATCATAATCATCATCATAATCATCATCATAATCAACATCATAATCATCATCATAATCATCATCCTAATCATCATCATAAACGTCATCGTAATCATCATCATAATCATCATCATAATCATCATCATAAACATCGTTATAATTCATCATCATAATCATGAGCATAATCATCATGATAATCATCATCATAGTCATCATCATAATCATCATCATAATCATCATCAGAATCATCATCATAATCATGAGCATAATCATCATCATAACCATCATCATAATCATCTTCATAATCATCATCATAATCATCATCATAATCATCATCATAATCATCATCATAATCATCATCATAATCATCATCATAATCATCATCATAATCATCATCATAATCATCATCATAATCATCATCAGAATCATCATCATAATCATGAGCATAATCATCATCATAATCATCATCATAATCATCATCATAATCATCATCATAATCACCGTCATAATCATCATCATTATCATCATCAAAATCATCATCCTAATCATGAGCATAATCATCATCATAATCGTCATCATTATCATCATCATAGTCATCATCATAATAGTCATCATAATCGTCATCATAATCGTCATCATTATAGTCATCATAATCGTCATCATAATCATCATCATAGTCATCATCATAATAGTCATCAAAATCGTCATCATTATAGTCATCATAATCATCGTCATGATCATCATCATAATCATCATCATAATCATCATCATAATCATCATCATAATCATCTTCATGGTCATCATCATAATCGTCATCATAATCATCATAATAGTCATCATAATCGTCATCATTATAGTCATCATAATCATCATCATGATCATCATCATAATCATCATCATAATCATCATCATGATCATCATCATAATCATCATCATAATCATCATCATAACCGTCATCGTAATCATCATCATAATCATCATCATAATCATCATCATTATCATCATCAAAATCATCATCATCATCACCATCATAATCATCATCATAATCATTATCATAACCGTCATCGTAATCATCATCATAATCATCATCATAATCATCATCATGATCATCATCATAATCATCATCATAATCATCATCATAACCGTCATCGTAATCATCATCACAATCGTCATCAAAATCAGCATCATAATCATGAGCATAATCATCATCATAATCGTCATCATAATCATCATCATAGTCATCATCATAATAGTCATCATAATCGTCATCATTATAGTCATCATAACCGTCATCATAATCATCATTATAGTCATCATCATAATAGTCATCATAATCGTCATCGTAATCGTCATCATAATCATCATCATAATCATCATCATAACCGTCATCGTAATCATCATCAGAATCATCATCATAATCATCATCATTATCATCATCAAAATCATCATCATCATCATCATCATAATCAGCATCATAATCATCATCATAATCATCATCCGAATCATCATCATAAACGTCATCGTAATCATCATCATAATCATCATCATGATCATCATCATGATCATCATCATAATCAACATCAAAATCGTCATCATAATCATCATCATAGTCATCATCATAATAGTCATCATAATCGTCATCATTATAGTCATCATAATCATCGTCATGATCATCATCATAATCATCATCATAATCATCATCATAATCATCATCATAATCATCATCATAATCATCATCAAAATCATCATCATAATCAGCATCATAATCATCATCATAATCATCATCCTAATCATCATCATAAACGTCATCGTAATCATCATCATAATCATCATCATAATCATCATCATAATCAGCATCATAATCGTCATCATAATCATCATCCTAATCATCATCATAAACGTCATCGTAATCATCATCATAATCATCATCATAATCATCATCATAATCATCATCATAATCATCATCATAATCATCATCATAATGATCATCAAAATCATCATCATAATCATGAGCATAATCATCATCATAATCGTCTTCATAATCATCATCATAATCATCATCATAATCATCATCATAATCATCATCAAAATCATCATCAAAATCGTCATCATTATAGTCATCATAATCGTCATCATTATAGTCATCATAATCATAGTCATCATCATAATAGTCATCATAATCGTCATCATTATAGTCATCATAATCGACATCATGATCATCATCATAATCATCATCATAATCATCATCATGATCATCATCATAATAATCATCATAATCATCATCATAACCGTCATCGTAATCATCATCATAATCATCATCATAATCATCTTGATAATCATCATCATAATCATCATCATAATCATCATCATAATCATCATCAAAATCATCATCATAATCATGAGCATAATCATCATCATAATCGTCATCATAATCATCATCATAGTCATCATCATAATAGTCATCATGATCGTCATCGTAATCGTCATCATTATAGTCATCGTAATCGTCATCATAATCATCATCATAGCCATCATCATAATCAGCATCATAATCATCATCATAATCGTCATCATAATCATCATCATAATCATCATCATAATCATCATCATAATCATCATCATAAACATCATCATAATCATCATCATAATCATCATCATAGTCATCGTTATAATTCATCATCATAATCATCATCATAATCATCATCATGATCATCATCATAATCATCATCATAATCATCATCATAACCGTCATCGTAATCATCATCATAATCATGAGCATAATCATCATCATAATCGTCATCATAATCATCATCATAGTCATCATCATAATAGTCATCATAATCGTGATCATTATAGTCATCATAATCGTCATCATAATCATCATTATAGTCATCATCATAATAGTCATCATGATCGTCATCGTAATCGTCATCATTATAGTCATCGTAATCGTCATCATAATCATCATCATAGCCATCATCATAATCAGCATCATAATCATCATCATAATCGTCATCATAATCATCATCATAATCATCATCATAATCATCATCATAATCATCATCATAAACATCATCATAATCATCATCATAATCATCATCATAATCATCGTTATAATTCATCATCATAATCATCATCATAATCATCATCATAACCGTCATCGTAATCATCATCAGAATCATGATCATAATCGTCATCATAATCATCATCATAATCATCATCATAATCATCATCATAATCATCATCATAATCATCATCATAATCATCATCATAATCATCATCATAATCATCATCATAATCATGATCATAATCATCATCAAAATCATCATCATAATCATCATCATAATCGTCATCATAATCATCATCATAATCATCATCATAATCATCATCATAATCATCATCATAATCATCATCATAATCATCATCAAAATCATCATCATAATCATGAGCATAATCATCATCATAATCGACATCATAATCATCATCATAGTCATCATCGTAATAGTCATCATAATCATCATCATAATCGTCATCATAATCATCATCATAGTCATCGTCATAATAGTCATCATAATCGTCATCATTATAGTCATCATAATCATCAGCATGATCATCATCATACTCATCATCAAAATCATCATCATGATCGTCATCATAATCGTCATCATAATCATCATCATAATCATCATCATAATCATCATCATAACCGTCATCGTAATCATCATCATAATCATCATCATAATCATCATCATAATCATCATCATAATCATCATCATAATCATCATCATAATCATCATCATAATCATCATCATAATCAACATCATAATCATCATCATAATCATCAGCCTAATCATCATCATAAACGTCATCGTAATCATCATCATAATCATCATCATAATCATCATCATAAACATCGTTATAATTCATCATCATAATCATGAGCATAATCATCATGATAATCATCATCATAGTCATCATCATAATCATCATCATAATCATCATCAGAATCATCATCATAATCATGAGCATAATCATCATCATAACCATCATCATAATCATCTTCATAATCATCATCATAATCATCATCATAATCATCATCATAATCATCATCATAATCATCATCATAATCATCATCATAATCATCATCATAATCATCATCATAATCATCATCATAATCATGATCATAATCATCATCAAAATCATCATCATAATCATCATCATAATCGTCATCATAATCATCATCATAATCATCATCATAATCATCATCATAATCATCATCATAATCATCATCATAATCATCATCAAAATCATCATCATAATCATGAGCATAATCATCATCATAATCGACATCATAATCATCATCATAGTCATCATCGTAATAGTCATCATAATCATCATCATAATCGTCATCATAATCATCATCATAGTCATCGTCATAATAGTCATCATAATCGTCATCATTATAGTCATCATAATCATCAGCATGATCATCATCATACTCATCATCAAAATCATCATCATGATCGTCATCATAATCGTCATCATAATCATCATCATAATCATCATCATAATCATCATCATAACCGTCATCGTAATCATCATCATAATCATCATCATAATCATCATCATAATCATCATCATAATCATCATCATAATCATCATCATAATCATCATCATAATCATCATCATAATCAACATCATAATCATCATCATAATCATCAGCCTAATCATCATCATAAACGTCATCGTAATCATCATCATAATCATCATCATAATCATCATCATAAACATCGTTATAATTCATCATCATAATCATGAGCATAATCATCATGATAATCATCATCATAGTCATCATCATAATCATCATCATAATCATCATCAGAATCATCATCATAATCATGAGCATAATCATCATCATAACCATCATCATAATCATCTTCATAATCATCATCATAATCATCATCATAATCATCATCATAATCATCATCATAATCATCATCATAATCATCATCATAATCATCATCATAATCATCATCATAATCATCATCATAATCATCATCATAATCATCATCAGAATCATCATCATAATCATGAGCATAATCATCATCATAATCATCATCATAATCATCATCATAATCATCATCATAATCACCGTCATAATCATCATCATTATCATCATCAAAATCATCATCCTAATCATGAGCATAATCATCATCATAATCGTCATCATTATCATCATCATAGTCATCATCATAATAGTCATCATAATCGTCATCATAATCGTCATCATTATAGTCATCATAATCGTCATCATAATCATCATCATAGTCATCATCATAATAGTCATCAAAATCGTCATCATTATAGTCATCATAATCATCGTCATGATCATCATCATAATCATCATCATAATCATCATCATAATCATCATCATAATCATCATCATAACCGTCATCGTAATCATCATCATAATCATCATCATAATCATCATCATTATCATCATCAAAATCATCATCATCATCACCATCATAATCATCATCATAATCATTATCATAACCGTCATCGTAATCATCATCATAATCATCATCATAATCATCATCATGATCATCATCATAATCATCATCATAATCATCATCATAACCGTCATCGTAATCATCATCACAATCGTCATCAAAATCAGCATCATAATCATGAGCATAATCATCATCATAATCGTCATCATAATCATCATCATAGTCATCATCATAATAGTCATCATAATCGTCATCATTATAGTCATCATAACCGTCATCATAATCATCATTATAGTCATCATCATAATAGTCATCATAATCGTCATCGTAATCGTCATCATAATCATCATCATAATCATCATCATAACCGTCATCGTAATCATCATCATAATCATCATCATAATCATCATCATTATCATCATCAAAATCATCATCATCATCATCATCATAATCAGCATCATAATCATCATCATAATCATCATCCGAATCATCATCAAAATCATCATCATAATCATGAGCATAATCATCATCATAATCGACATCGTAATCATCATCATAATCATCATCATAATCATCATCATTATCATCATCAAAATCATCATCATCATCACCATCATAATCATCATCATAATCATTATCATAACCGTCATCGTAATCATCATCATAATCATCATCATAATCATCATCATGATCATCATCATAATCATCATCATAATCATCATCATAACCGTCATCGTAATCATCATCACAATCGTCATCAAAATCAGCATCATAATCATGAGCATAATCATCATCATAATCGTCATCATAATCATCATCATAGTCATCATCATAATAGTCATCATAATCGTCATCATTATAGTCATCATAACCGTCATCATAATCATCATTATAGTCATCATCATAATAGTCATCATAATCGTCATCGTAATCGTCATCATAATCATCATCATAATCATCATCATAACCGTCATCGTAATCATCATCAGAATCATCATCATAATCATCATCATTATCATCATCAAAATCATCATCATCATCATCATCATAATCAGCATCATAATCATCATCATAATCATCATCCGAATCATCATCATAAACGTCATCGTAATCATCATCATAATCATCATCATGATCATCATCATGATCATCATCATAATCAACATCAAAATCGTCATCATAATCATCATCATAGTCATCATCATAATAGTCATCATAATCGTCATCATTATAGTCATCATAATCATCGTCATGATCATCATCATAATCATCATCATAATCATCATCATAATCATCATCATAATCATCATCATAATCATCATCAAAATCATCATCATAATCAGCATCATAATCATCATCATAATCATCATCCTAATCATCATCATAAACGTCATCGTAATCATCATCATAATCATCATCATAATCATCATCATAATCAGCATCATAATCATCATCATAATCATCATCCTAATCATCATCATAAACGTCATCGTAATCATCATCATAATCATCATCATAATCATCATCATAATCATCATCATAATCATCATCATAATCATCATCATAATGATCATCAAAATCATCATCATAATCATGAGCATAATCATCATCATAATCGTCTTCATAATCATCATCATAATCATCATCATAATCATCATCATAATCATCATCAAAATCATCATCAAAATCGTCATCATTATAGTCATCATAATCGTCATCATTATAGTCATCATAATCATAGTCATCATCATAATAGTCATCATAATCGTCATCATTATAGTCATCATAATCGACATCATGATCATCATCATAATCATCATCATAATCATCATCATGATCATCATCATAATCATCATCATAATCATCATCATAACCGTCATCGTAATCATCATCATAATCATTATCATAATCATCATCACAATCATCATCATAATCATCTTGATAATCATCATCATAATCATCATCATAATCATCATCATAATCATCATCAAAATCATCATCATAATCATGAGCATAATCATCATCATAATCGTCATCATAATCATCATCATAGTCATCATCATAATAGTCATCATAATCGTGATCATTATAGTCATCATAATCGTCATCATAATCATCATTATAGTCATCATCATAATAGTCATCATGATCGTCATCGTAATCGTCATCATTATAGTCATCGTAATCGTCATCATAATCATCATCATAGCCATCATCATAATCAGCATCATAATCATCATCATAATCGTCATCATAATCATCATCATAATCATCATCATAATCATCATCATAATCATCATCATAAACATCATCATAATCATCATCATAATCATCATCATAATCATCGTTATAATTCATCATCATAATCATCATCATAATCATCATCATAACCGTCATCGTAATCATCATCAGAATCATGATCATAATCGTCATCATAATCATCATCATAATCATCATCATAATCATCATCATAATCATCATCATAATCATCATCATAATCATCATCATAATCATCATCATAATCATCATCATAATCATGATCATAATCATCATCAAAATCATCATCATAATCATCATCATAATCGTCATCATAATCATCATCATAATCATCATCATAATCATCATCATAATCATCATCATAATCATCATCATAATCATCATCAAAATCATCATCATAATCATGAGCATAATCATCATCATAATCGACATCATAATCATCATCATAGTCATCATCGTAATAGTCATCATAATCATCATCATAATCGTCATCATAATCATCATCATAGTCATCGTCATAATAGTCATCATAATCGTCATCATTATAGTCATCATAATCATCAGCATGATCATCATCATACTCATCATCAAAATCATCATCATGATCGTCATCATAATCGTCATCATAATCATCATCATAATCATCATCATAATCATCATCATAACCGTCATCGTAATCATCATCATAATCATCATCATAATCATCATCATAATCATCATCATAATCATCATCATAATCATCATCATAATCATCATCATAATCATCATCATAATCAACATCATAATCATCATCATAATCATCAGCCTAATCATCATCATAAACGTCATCGTAATCATCATCATAATCATCATCATAATCATCATCATAAACATCGTTATAATTCATCATCATAATCATGAGCATAATCATCATGATAATCATCATCATAGTCATCATCATAATCATCATCATAATCATCATCAGAATCATCATCATAATCATGAGCATAATCATCATCATAACCATCATCATAATCATCTTCATAATCATCATCATAATCATCATCATAATCATCATCATAATCATCATCATAATCATCATCATAATCATCATCATAATCATCATCATAATCATCATCATAATCATCATCATAATCATCATCATAATCATCATCAGAATCATCATCATAATCATGAGCATAATCATCATCATAATCATCATCATAATCATCATCATAATCATCATCATAATCACCGTCATAATCATCATCATTATCATCATCAAAATCATCATCCTAATCATGAGCATAATCATCATCATAATCGTCATCATTATCATCATCATAGTCATCATCATAATAGTCATCATAATCGTCATCATAATCGTCATCATTATAGTCATCATAATCGTCATCATAATCATCATCATAGTCATCATCATAATAGTCATCAAAATCGTCATCATTATAGTCATCATAATCATCGTCATGATCATCATCATAATCATCATCATAATCATCATCATAATCATCATCATAATCATCATCATAACCGTCATCGTAATCATCATCATAATCATCATCATAATCATCATCATTATCATCATCAAAATCATCATCATCATCACCATCATAATCATCATCATAATCATTATCATAACCGTCATCGTAATCATCATCATAATCATCATCATAATCATCATCATGATCATCATCATAATCATCATCATAATCATCATCATAACCGTCATCGTAATCATCATCACAATCGTCATCAAAATCAGCATCATAATCATGAGCATAATCATCATCATAATCGTCATCATAATCATCATCATAGTCATCATCATAATAGTCATCATAATCGTCATCATTATAGTCATCATAACCGTCATCATAATCATCATTATAGTCATCATCATAATAGTCATCATAATCGTCATCGTAATCGTCATCATAATCATCATCATAATCATCATCATAACCGTCATCGTAATCATCATCATAATCATCATCATAATCATCATCATTATCATCATCAAAATCATCATCATCATCATCATCATAATCAGCATCATAATCATCATCATAATCATCATCCGAATCATCATCATAAACGTCATCGTAATCATCATCATAATCATCATCATGATCATCATCATGATCATCATCATAATCAACATCAAAATCGTCATCATAATCATCATCATAGTCATCATCATAATAGTCATCATAATCGTCATCATTATAGTCATCATAATCATCATCATGATCATCATCATAATCATCATCATAATCATCATCATAATCATCATCATAATCATCATCATAATCATCATCAAAATCATCATCATAATCAGCATCATAATCATCATCATAATCATCATCCTAATCATCATCATAAACGTCATCGTAATCATCATCATAATCATCATCATAATCATCATCATAATCAGCATCATAATCATCATCATAATCATCATCCTAATCATCATCATAAACGTCATCGTAATCATCATCATAATCATCATCATAATCATCATCATAATCATCATCATAATCATCATCATAATCATCATCATAATGATCATCAAAATCATCATCATAATCATGAGCATAATCATCATCATAATCGTCTTCATAATCATCATCATAATCATCATCATAATCATCATCATAATCATCATCAAAATCATCATCAAAATCGTCATCATTATAGTCATCATAATCGTCATCATTATAGTCATCATAATCATAGTCATCATCATAATAGTCATCATAATCGTCATCATTATAGTCATCATAATCGACATCATGATCATCATCATAATCATCATCATAATCATCATCATGATCATCATCATAATCATCATCATAATCATCATCATAACCGTCATCGTAATCATCATCATAATCATTATCATAATCATCATCACAATCATCATCATAATCATCTTGATAATCATCATCATAATCATCATCATAATCATCATCATAATCATCATCAAAATCATCATCATAATCATGAGCATAATCATCATCATAATCGTCATCATAATCATCATCATAGTCATCATCATAATAGTCATCATAATCGTGATCATTATAGTCATCATAATCGTCATCATAATCATCATTATAGTCATCATCATAATAGTCATCATGATCGTCATCGTAATCGTCATCATTATAGTCATCGTAATCGTCATCATAATCATCATCATAGCCATCATCATAATCAGCATCATAATCATCATCATAATCGTCATCATAATCATCATCATAATCATCATCATAATCATCATCATAATCATCATCATAAACATCATCATAATCATCATCATAATCATCATCATAATCATCGTTATAATTCATCATCATAATCATCATCATAATCATCATCATAACCGTCATCGTAATCATCATCAGAATCATGATCATAATCGTCATCATAATCATCATCATAATCATCATCATAATCATCATCATAATCATCATCATAATCATGATCATAATCATCATCAAAATCATCATCATAATCATCATCATAATCGTCATCATAATCATCATCATAATCATCATCATAACCGTCATCGTAATCATCATCAGAATCATCATCATAATCGTTATCATAATGATCATCATAATCATCATCATAATCATCATCATAATCATCATCATAATCATCGTTATAATTCATCATCATGATCATCATCATAATCATCATCATAACCGTCATCGTAATCATCATCAGAATCATCATCATAATCGTCATCATAATCATCATCATAATCATCATCATAATCATCATCATAATCATCATCATAATCATCATCATAATCATCATCATTATCATCATCAAAATCATCATCATAATCATCATCATAATCATCATCATAGTCATCATCATAATCATCATCATAATCATCATCATAATCATCATCATAATCGTCTTCATTGTCATCGTCATAATCGTCATCATAATCATCATCATAGTCATTATCATAGTAGTCATCATAATCATCATCATAATCATCATCATAATCATCATCATTATCATCATCAAAATCATCATCATAATCATCATCATAATCATCATCATAGTCATCATCATAATCATCATCATAATCATCATCATAATCATCATCATAATCGTCTTCATTGTCATCGTCATAATCGTCATCATAATCATCATCATAGTCATTATCATAGTAGTCATCATAATCATCATCATAATCATCATCATAGTCATCATCATAATAGTCATCATAATCGTCATCATTATAGTCATCATAATCATCAGCATGATCATCATCATAATCATCATCAAAATCATCATCATAATCGTCATCATAATCGTCATCATTATAGTCATCATAATCATCAGCATGATCATCATCGTAATCATCATCATAATCATCATCATAATCATCATCATGATCATCATCATAATCATCATCATAATCATCATCATAACCGTCATCGTAATCATCATCACAATCGTCATCAAAATCAGCATCATAATCATGAGCATAATCATCATCATAATCGTCATCATAATCATCATCATAGTCATCATCATAATAGTCATCATAATCGTCATCATTATAGTCATCATAACCGTCATCATAATCATCATTATAGTCATCATCATAATAGTCATCATAATCGTCATCGTAATCGTCATCATAATCATCATCATAATCATCATCATAACCGTCATCGTAATCATCATCATAATCATCATCATAATCATCATCATTATCATCATCAAAATCATCATCATCATCATCATCATAATCAGCATCATAATCATCATCATAATCATCATCCGAATCATCATCAAAATCATCATCATAATCATGAGCATAATCATCATCATAATCGACATCGTAATCATCATCATAATCATCATCATAATCATCATCATTATCATCATCAAAATCATCATCATCATCACCATCATAATCATCATCATAATCATTATCATAACCGTCATCGTAATCATCATCATAATCATCATCATAATCATCATCATGATCATCATCATAATCATCATCATAATCATCATCATAACCGTCATCGTAATCATCATCACAATCGTCATCAAAATCAGCATCATAATCATGAGCATAATCATCATCATAATCGTCATCATAATCATCATCATAGTCATCATCATAATAGTCATCATAATCGTCATCATTATAGTCATCATAACCGTCATCATAATCATCATTATAGTCATCATCATAATAGTCATCATAATCGTCATCGTAATCGTCATCATAATCATCATCATAATCATCATCATAACCGTCATCGTAATCATCATCAGAATCATCATCATAATCATCATCATTATCATCATCAAAATCATCATCATCATCATCATCATAATCAGCATCATAATCATCATCATAATCATCATCCGAATCATCATCATAAACGTCATCGTAATCATCATCATAATCATCATCATGATCATCATCATGATCATCATCATAATCAACATCAAAATCGTCATCATAATCATCATCATAGTCATCATCATAATAGTCATCATAATCGTCATCATTATAGTCATCATAATCATCGTCATGATCATCATCATAATCATCATCATAATCATCATCATAATCATCATCATAATCATCATCATAATCATCATCAAAATCATCATCATAATCAGCATCATGATCATCATCATAATCATCATCCTAATCATCATCATAAACGTCATCGTAATCATCATCATAATCATCATCATAATCATCATCATAATCAGCATCATAATCATCATCATAATCATCATCCTAATCATCATCATAAACGTCATCGTAATCATCATCATAATCATCATCATAATCATCATCATAATCATCATCATAATCATCATCATAATCATCATCATAATGATCATCAAAATCATCATCATAATCATGAGCATAATCATCATCATAATCGTCTTCATAATCATCATCATAATCATCATCATAATCATCATCATAATCATCATCAAAATCATCATCAAAATCGTCATCATTATAGTCATCATAATCGTCATCATTATAGTCATCATAATCATAGTCATCATCATAATAGTCATCATAATCGTCATCATTATAGTCATCATAATCGACATCATGATCATCATCATAATCATCATCATAATCATCATCATGATCATCATCATAATCATCATCATAATCATCATCATAACCGTCATCGTAATCATCATCATAATCATTATCATAATCATCATCACAATCATCATCATAATCATCTTGATAATCATCATCATAATCATCATCATAATCATCATCATAATCATCATCAAAATCATCATCATAATCATGAGCATAATCATCATCATAATCGTCATCATAATCATCATCATAGTCATCATCATAATAGTCATCATAATCGTGATCATTATAGTCATCATAATCGTCATCATAATCATCATTATAGTCATCATCATAATAGTCATCATGATCGTCATCGTAATCGTCATCATTATAGTCATCGTAATCGTCATCATAATCATCATCATAGCCATCATCATAATCAGCATCATAATCATCATCATAATCGTCATCATAATCATCATCATAATCATCATCATAATCATCATCATAATCATCATCATAAACATCATCATAATCATCATCATAATCATCATCATAATCATCGTTATAATTCATCATCATAATCATCATCATAATCATCATCATAACCGTCATCGTAATCATCATCAGAATCATGATCATAATCGTCATCATAATCATCATCATAATCATCATCATAATCATCATCATAATCATCATCATAATCATCATCATAATCATCATCATAATCATCATCATAATCATCATCATAATCATGATCATAATCATCATCAAAATCATCATCATAATCATCATCATAATCGTCATCATAATCATCATCATAATCATCATCATAATCATCATCATAATCATCATCATAATCATCATCATAATCATCATCAAAATCATCATCATAATCATGAGCATAATCATCATCATAATCGACATCATAATCATCATCATAGTCATCATCGTAATAGTCATCATAATCATCATCATAATCGTCATCATAATCATCATCATAGTCATCGTCATAATAGTCATCATAATCGTCATCATTATAGTCATCATAATCATCAGCATGATCATCATCATACTCATCATCAAAATCATCATCATGATCGTCATCATAATCGTCATCATAATCATCATCATAATCATCATCATAATCATCATCATAACCGTCATCGTAATCATCATCATAATCATCATCATAATCATCATCATAATCATCATCATAATCATCATCATAATCATCATCATAATCATCATCATAATCATCATCATAATCAACATCATAATCATCATCATAATCATCAGCCTAATCATCATCATAAACGTCATCGTAATCATCATCATAATCATCATCATAATCATCATCATAAACATCGTTATAATTCATCATCATAATCATGAGCATAATCATCATGATAATCATCATCATAGTCATCATCATAATCATCATCATAATCATCATCAGAATCATCATCATAATCATGAGCATAATCATCATCATAACCATCATCATAATCATCTTCATAATCATCATCATAATCATCATCATAATCATCATCATAATCATCATCATAATCATCATCATAATCATCATCATAATCATCATCATAATCATCATCATAATCATCATCATAATCATCATCATAATCATCATCAGAATCATCATCATAATCATGAGCATAATCATCATCATAATCATCATCATAATCATCATCATAATCATCATCATAATCACCGTCATAATCATCATCATTATCATCATCAAAATCATCATCCTAATCATGAGCATAATCATCATCATAATCGTCATCATTATCATCATCATAGTCATCATCATAATAGTCATCATAATCGTCATCATAATCGTCATCATTATAGTCATCATAATCGTCATCATAATCATCATCATAGTCATCATCATAATAGTCATCAAAATCGTCATCATTATAGTCATCATAATCATCGTCATGATCATCATCATAATCATCATCATAATCATCATCATAATCATCATCATAATCATCATCATAACCGTCATCGTAATCATCATCATAATCATCATCATAATCATCATCATTATCATCATCAAAATCATCATCATCATCACCATCATAATCATCATCATAATCATTATCATAACCGTCATCGTAATCATCATCATAATCATCATCATAATCATCATCATGATCATCATCATAATCATCATCATAATCATCATCATAACCGTCATCGTAATCATCATCACAATCGTCATCAAAATCAGCATCATAATCATGAGCATAATCATCATCATAATCGTCATCATAATCATCATCATAGTCATCATCATAATAGTCATCATAATCGTCATCATTATAGTCATCATAACCGTCATCATAATCATCATTATAGTCATCATCATAATAGTCATCATAATCGTCATCGTAATCGTCATCATAATCATCATCATAATCATCATCATAACCGTCATCGTAATCATCATCATAATCATCATCATAATCATCATCATTATCATCATCAAAATCATCATCATCATCATCATCATAATCAGCATCATAATCATCATCATAATCATCATCCGAATCATCATCATAAACGTCATCGTAATCATCATCATAATCATCATCATGATCATCATCATGATCATCATCATAATCAACATCAAAATCGTCATCATAATCATCATCATAGTCATCATCATAATAGTCATCATAATCGTCATCATTATAGTCATCATAATCATCGTCATGATCATCATCATAATCATCATCATAATCATCATCATAATCATCATCATAATCATCATCATAATCATCATCAAAATCATCATCATAATCAGCATCATAATCATCATCATAATCATCATCCTAATCATCATCATAAACGTCATCGTAATCATCATCATAATCATCATCATAATCATCATCATAATCAGCATCATAATCATCATCATAATCATCATCCTAATCATCATCATAAACGTCATCGTAATCATCATCATAATCATCATCATAATCATCATCATAATCATCATCATAATCATCATCATAATCATCATCATAATGATCATCAAAATCATCATCATAATCATGAGCATAATCATCATCATAATCGTCTTCATAATCATCATCATAATCATCATCATAATCATCATCATAATCATCATCAAAATCATCATCAAAATCGTCATCATTATAGTCATCATAATCGTCATCATTATAGTCATCATAATCATAGTCATCATCATAATAGTCATCATAATCATCATCATGATCATCATCATAATCATCATCATAATCATCATCATAACCGTCATCGTAATCATCATCATAATCATTATCATAATCATCATCACAATCATCATCATAATCATCTTGATAATCATCATCATAATCATCATCATAATCATCATCATAATCATCATCAAAATCATCATCATAATCATGAGCATAATCATCATCATAATCGTCATCATAATCATCATCATAGTCATCATCATAATAGTCATCATAATCGTGATCATTATAGTCATCATAATCGTCATCATAATCATCATTATAGTCATCATCATAATAGTCATCATGATCGTCATCGTAATCGTCATCATTATAGTCATCGTAATCGTCATCATAATCATCATCATAGCCATCATCATAATCAGCATCATAATCATCATCATAATCGTCATCATAATCATCATCATAATCATCATCATAATCATCATCATAATCATCATCATAAACATCATCATAATCATCATCATAATCATCATCATAATCATCGTTATAATTCATCATCATAATCATCATCATAATCATCATCATAACCGTCATCGTAATCATCATCAGAATCATGATCATAATCGTCATCATAATCATCATCATAATCATCATCATAATCATCATCATAATCATCATCATAATCATGATCATAATCATCATCAAAATCATCATCATAATCATCATCATAATCGTCATCATAATCATCATCATAATCATCATCATAACCGTCATCGTAATCATCATCAGAATCATCATCATAATCGTTATCATAATGATCATCATAATCATCATCATAATCATCATCATAATCATCATCATAATCATCGTTATAATTCATCATCATGATCATCATCATAATCATCATCATAACCGTCATCGTAATCATCATCAGAATCATCATCATAATCGTCATCATAATCATCATCATAATCATCATCATAATCATCATCATAATCATCATCATAATCATCATCATAATCATCATCATTATCATCATCAAAATCATCATCATAATCATCATCATAATCATCATCATAGTCATCATCATAATCATCATCATAATCATCATCATAATCATCATCATAATCGTCTTCATTGTCATCGTCATAATCGTCATCATAATCATCATCATAGTCATTATCATAGTAGTCATCATAATCATCATCATAATCATCATCATAATCATCATCATTATCATCATCAAAATCATCATCATAATCATCATCATAATCATCATCATAGTCATCATCATAATCATCATCATAATCATCATCATAATCATCATCATAATCGTCTTCATTGTCATCGTCATAATCGTCATCATAATCATCATCATAGTCATTATCATAGTAGTCATCATAATCATCATCATAATCATCATCATAGTCATCATCATAATAGTCATCATAATCGTCATCATTATAGTCATCATAATCATCAGCATGATCATCATCATAATCATCATCAAAATCATCATCATAATCGTCATCATAATCGTCATCATTATAGTCATCATAATCATCAGCACGATCATCATCATAATCATCATCATAATCATCATCATGATCATCATCATAATCATCATCATAATCATCATCATAATCATCATCATAACCGTCATCGTAATCATCATCATAATCATCATCATAATCATCATCATAATCATCATCATAATCATCATCATAGTCATCATCATAATAGTCATCATAATGGCCATCATTATAGTCATCATAATCATCAGCATGATCATCATCATAATCATCATCAAAATCATCATCATAATCGTCATCATAATCGTCATCATTATAGTCATCATAATCATCAGCATGATCATCATCATAATCATCATCATAATCATCATCATGATCATCATCATAATCATCATCATAATCATCATCATAACCGTCATCGTAATCATCATCATAATCATCATCATAATCATCATCATAATCATGAGCATAATCATCATCATAATCGTCATCATAATCATCATCATAGTCATTATCATAATAGTCATCATAATCATCATCATAATCGTCATCATTATAGTCATCATAATCGTCATCATAATCGTCATCATAATCATCATCATAGTCATCATCATAATAGTCATCATAATCGTCATCATTATAGTCATCATAATCATCAGCATGATCATCATCATAATCATCATCAAAATCATCATCATAACCGTCATCGTAATCATCATCAGAATCATCATCATAATCGTCATCATAATCATCATCATAATCATCATCATAATCATCATCATAATCATCATCAGAATCATCATCATAATCATGAGCATAATCATCATCATAATCATCATCATAATCATCATCATAATCATCATCAAAATCATCATCATAATCATGAGCATAATCATCATCATAATCGTCATCATAATCATCCTCATAGTCATCATCGTAATAGTCATTATAATCATCATCATAATCGTCATCATTATAGTCATCATAATCGTCATCATAATCATCATCATGGTCATCGTCATAATAGTCATCATAATCGTCATCATTATAGTCATCATAATCATCAGCATGATCATCATCATACTCATCATCAAAATCATCATCATAATCGTCATCATAATCGTCATCATAATCATCATCATAATCATCATCATAACCGTCATCGTAATCATCATCATAATCATCATCATAATCATCATCATAATCATCATCATAATCATCATCATAATCATCATCATAATCATCATCATAATCATCATCATAATCATCATCAAAATCATCATCATAATCAGCATCATAATCATCATCATAATCATCATCCTAATCATCATCATAAACGTCATCGTAATCATCATCATAATCATCATCATAATCATCATCATAATCATCATCATAATCATCATCATAATCATCATCATAATCATCATCAGAATCATCATCATAATCATGAGCATAATCATAATCATAATCATCATCATAATCATCATCATAATCATCATCATAATCATCGTCATAATCATCATCATTATCATCATCAAAATCATCATCCTAATCATAAGCATAATCATCATCATAATCGTCATCATTATCATCATCATAGTCATCATCATAATAGTCATCATAATCGTCATCATAATCGTCATCATTATAGTCATCATAATCGTCATCATAATCATCATCATAGTCATCATCATAATAGTCATCATAATCGTCATCATTATAGTCATCATAATCATCGTCATGATCATCATCATAATCATCATCATAATCATCATCATAATCATCATCATAATCATCATCATAATCATCATCATAATCATCATCATTATCATCATCAAAATCATCATCATAATCATCATCATAATCATCATCATAGTCATCATCATAATCATCATCATAATCATCATCATAATCATCATCATAATCATCATCATAATCATCATCATAATCATCATCAGAATCATCATCATAATCATGAGCATAATCATCATCATAATCATCATCATAATCATCATCATAATCATCATCATAATCACCGTCATAATCATCATCATTATCATCATCAAAATCATCATCCTAATCATGAGCATAATCATCATCATAATCGTCATCATTATCATCATCATAGTCATCATCATAATAGTCATCATAATCGTCATCATAATCGTCATCATTATAGTCATCATAATCGTCATCATAATCATCATCATAGTCATCATCATAATAGTCATCATAATCGTCATCATTATAGTCATCATAATCATCGTCATGATCATCATCATAATCATCATCATAATCATCATCATAATCATCATCATAATCATCTTCATGGTCATCATCATAATCGTCATCATAATCATCATAATAGTCATCATAATCGTCATCATTATAGTCATCATAATCATCATCATGATCATCATCATAATCATCATCATAATCATCATCATGATCATCATCATAATCATCATCATAATCATCATCATAACCGTCATCGTAATCATCATCATAATCATCATCATAATCATCATCATAACCGTCATCGTAATCATCATCATAATCGTCATCAAAATCAGCATCATAATCATGAGCATAATCATCATCATAATCGTCATCATAATCATCATCATAGTCATCATCATAATCATCATCATTATCATCATCAAAATCATCATCATCATCACCATCATAATCATCATCATAATCATTATCATAAACGTCATCGTAATCATCATCATAATCATCATCATAATCATCATCATGATCATCATCATAATCATCATCATAATCATCATCATAACCGTCATCGTAATCATCATCATAATCATCATCATAATCATCATCATAATCATGAGCATAATCATCATCATAATCGTCATCATAATCATCATCATAGTCATCATCATAATAGTCATCATAATCGTCATCATTATAGTCATCATAACCGTCATCATAATCATCATTATAGTCATCATCATAATAGTCATCATAATCGTCATCGTAATCGTCATCATAATCATCATCATAGTCATCATCATAATAGTCATCATAATCGTCATCATTATAGTCATCATAATCGACATCATGATCATCATCATAATCATCATCATAATCATCATCATGATCATCATCATAATCATCATCATAATCATCATCATAACCGTCATCGTAATCATCATCATAATCATTATCATAATCATCATCACAATCATCATCATAATCATCTTGATAATCATCATCATAATCATCATCATAATCATCATCATAATCATCATCAAAATCATCATCATAATCATGAGCATAATCATCATCATAATCGTCATCATAATCATCATCATAGTCATCATCATAATAGTCATCATAATCGTGATCATTATAGTCATCATAATCGTCATCATAATCATCATTATAGTCATCATCATAATAGTCATCATGATCGTCATCGTAATCGTCATCATTATAGTCATCGTAATCGTCATCATAATCATCATCATAGTCATCATCATAATCAGCATCATAATCATCATCATAATCGTCATCATAATCATCATCATAATCATCATCATAATCATCATCATAAACATCATCATAATCATCATCATAATCATCATCATAATCATCATCATAAGCATCGTTATAATTCATCATCATAATCATCATCATAATCATCATCATAACCGTCATCGTAATCATCATCAGAATCATCATCATAATCGTCAACATAATCATCATCATAATCATCATCATAATCATCATCATAATCATCATCATAATCATGATCATAATCATCATCAAAATCATCATCATAATCATCATCATAATCGTCATCATAATCATCATCATAATCATCATCATAATCATCATCATAATCATCATCATAATCATCATCATAATCATCATCAAAATCATCATCATAATCATGAGCATAATCATCATCATAATCGACATCATAATCATCATCATAGTCATCATCGTAATAGTCATCATAATCATCATCATAATCGTCATCATAATCATCATCATAGTCATCGTCATAATAGTCATCATAATCGTCATCATTATAGTCATCATAATCATCAGCATGATCATCATCATACTCATCATCAAAATCATCATCATGATCGTCATCATAATCGTCATCATAATCATCATCATAATCATCATCATAATCATCATCATAACCGTCATCGTAATCATCATCATAATCATCATCATAATCATCATCATAATCATCATCATAATCATCATCATAATCATCATCATAATCATCATCATAATCATCATCATAATCAACATCATAATCATCATCATAATCATCATCCTAATCATCATCATAAACGTCATCGTAATCATCATCATAATCATCATCATAATCATCATCATAAACATCGTTATAATTCATCATTATAATCATGAGCATAATCATCATGATAATCATCATCATAGTCATCATCATAATCATCATCATAATCATCATCAGAATCATCATCATAATCATGAGCATAATCATCATCATAACCATCATCATAATCATCTTCATAATCATCATCATAATCATCATCATAATCATCATCATAATCATCATCATAATCATCATCATAATCATCATCATAATCATCATCATAATCATCATCATAATCATCATCATAATCATCATCATAATCATCATCATAATCATCATCAGAATCATCATCATAATCATGAGCATAATCATCATCATAATCATCATCATAATCATCATCATAATCATCATCATAATCACCGTCATAATCATCATCATTATCATCATCAAAATCATCATCCTAATCATGAGCATAATCATCATCATAATCGTCATCATTATCATCATCATAGTCATCATCATAATAGTCATCATAATCGTCATCATAATCGTCATCATTATAGTCATCATAATCGTCATCATAATCATCATCATAGTCATCATCATAATAGTCATCAAAATCGTCATCATTATAGTCATCATAATCATCGTCATGATCATCATCATAATCATCATCATAATCATCATCATAATCATCATCATAATCATCTTCATGGTCATCATCATAATCGTCATCATAATCATCATAATAGTCATCATAATCGTCATCATTATAGTCATCATAATCATCATCATGATCATCATCATAATCATCATCATAATCATCATCATGATCATCATCATAATCATCATCATAATCATCATCATAACCGTCATCGTAATCATCATCATAATCATCATCATAATCATCATCATTATCATCATCAAAATCATCATCATCATCACCATCATAATCATCATCATAATCATTATCATAACCGTCATCGTAATCATCATCATAATCATCATCATAATCATCATCATGATCATCATCATAATCATCATCATAATCATCATCATAACCGTCATCGTAATCATCATCACAATCGTCATCAAAATCAGCATCATAATCATGAGCATAATCATCATCATAATCGTCATCATAATCATCATCATAGTCATCATCATAATAGTCATCATAATCGTCATCATTATAGTCATCATAACCGTCATCATAATCATCATTATAGTCATCATCATAATAGTCATCATAATCGTCATCGTAATCGTCATCATAATCATCATCATAATCATCATCATAACCGTCATCGTAATCATCATCATAATCATCATCATAATCATCATCATTATCATCATCAAAATCATCATCATCATCATCATCATAATCAGCATCATAATCATCATCATAATCATCATCCGAATCATCATCATAAACGTCATCGTAATCATCATCATAATCATCATCATGATCATCATCATGATCATCATCATAATCAACATCAAAATCGTCATCATAATCATCATCATAGTCATCATCATAATAGTCATCATAATCGTCATCATTATAGTCATCATAATCATCGTCATGATCATCATCATAATCATCATCATAATCATCATCATAATCATCATCATAATCATCATCATAATCATCATCAAAATCATCATCATAATCAGCATCATAATCATCATCATAATCATCATCCTAATCATCATCATAAACGTCATCGTAATCATCATCATAATCATCATCATAATCATCATCATAATCAGCATCATAATCATCATCATAATCATCATCCTAATCATCATCATAAACGTCATCGTAATCATCATCATAATCATCATCATAATCATCATCATAATCATCATCATTATCATCATCATTATCATCATCATAATCATCATCATAATGATCATCAAAATCATCATCATAATCATGAGCATAATCATCATCATAATCGTCTTCATAATCATCATCATAATCATCATCATAATCATCATCATAATCATCATCAAAATCATCATCAAAATCGTCATCATTATAGTCATCATAATCGTCATCATTATAGTCATCATAATCATAGTCATCATCATAATAGTCATCATAATCGTCATCATTATAGTCATCATAATCGACATCATGATCATCATCATAATCATCATCATAATCATCATCATGATCATCATCATAATCATCATCATAATCATCATCATAACCGTCATCGTAATCATCATCATAATCATTATCATAATCATCATCACAATCATCATCATAATCATCTTGATAATCATCATCATAATCATCATCATAATCATCATCATAATCATCATCAAAATCATCATCATAATCATGAGCATAATCATCATCATAATCGTCATCATAATCATCATCATAGTCATCATCATAATAGTCATCATAATCGTGATCATTATAGTCATCATAATCGTCATCATAATCATCATTATAGTCATCATCATAATAGTCATCATGATCGTCATCGTAATCGTCATCATTATAGTCATCGTAATCGTCATCATAATCATCATCATAGCCATCATCATAATCAGCATCATAATCATCATCATAATCGTCATCATAATCATCATCATAATCATCATCATAATCATCATCATAATCATCATCATAAACATCATCATAATCATCATCATAATCATCATCATAATCATCGTTATAATTCATCATCATAATCATCATCATAATCATCATCATAACCGTCATCGTAATCATCATCAGAATCATGATCATAATCGTCATCATAATCATCATCATAATCATCATCATAATCATCATCATAATCATCATCATAATCATGATCATAATCATCATCAAAATCATCATCATAATCATCATCATAATCGTCATCATAATCATCATCATAATCATCATCATAACCGTCATCGTAATCATCATCAGAATCATCATCATAATCGTTATCATAATGATCATCATAATCATCATCATAATCATCATCATAATCATCATCATAATCATCGTTATAATTCATCATCATAATCGTCATCATAATCATCATCATAACCGTCATCGTAATCATCATCAGAATCATCATCATAATCGTCATCATAATCATCATCATAATCATCATCATAATCATCATCATAATCATCATCATAATCATCATCATAATCATCATCATTATCATCATCAAAATCATCATCATAATCATCATCATAATCATCATCATAGTCATCATCATAATCATCATCATAATCATCATCATAATCATCATCATAATCGTCTTCATTGTCATCGTCATAATCGTCATCATAATCATCATCATAGTCATTATCATAGTAGTCATCATAATCATCATCATAATCATCATCATAATCATCATCATTATCATCATCAAAATCATCATCATAATCATCATCATAATCATCATCATAGTCATCATCATAATCATCATCATAATCATCATCATAATCATCATCATAATCGTCTTCATTGTCATCGTCATAATCGTCATCATAATCATCATCATAGTCATTATCATAGTAGTCATCATAATCATCATCATAATCATCATCATAGTCATCATCATAATAGTCATCATAATCGTCATCATTATAGTCATCATAATCATCAGCATGATCATCATCATAATCATCATCATAATCATCATCATGATCATCATCATAATCATCATCATAATCATCATCATAATCATCATCATAACCGTCATCGTAATCATCATCATAATCATCATCATAATCATCATCATAATCATCATCATAATCATCATCATAGTCATCATCATAATAGTCATCATAATGGCCATCATTATAGTCATCATAATCATCAGCATGATCATCATCATAATCATCATCAAAATCATCATCATAATCGTCATCATAATCGTCATCATTATAGTCATCATAATCATCAGCATGATCATCATCATAATCATCATCATAATCATCATCATGATCATCATCATAATCATCATCATAATCATCATCATAACCGTCATCGTAATCATCATCATAATCATCATCATAATCATCATCATAATCATGAGCATAATCATCATCATAATCGTCATCATAATCATCATCATAGTCATTATCATAATAGTCATCATAATCATCATCATAATCGTCATCATTATAGTCATCATAATCGTCATCATAATCGTCATCATAATCATCATCATAGTCATCATCATAATAGTCATCATAATCGTCATCATTATAGTCATCATAATCATCAGCATGATCATCATCATAATCATCATCAAAATCATCATCATAATCGTCATCATAATCGTCATCATAATCATCATCATAATCATCATCATAATCATCATCATAATCACCGTTATAATTCATCATTATAATCATCATCATAATCATCATCATAACCGTCATCGTAATCATCATCAGAATCATCATCATAATCGTCATCATAATCATCATCATAATCATCATCATAATCATCATCATAATCATCATCAGAATCATCATCATAATCATGAGCATAATCATCATCATAATCATCATCATAATCATCATCATAATCATCATCAAAATCATCATCATAATCATGAGCATAATCATCATCATAATCGTCATCATAATCATCCTCATAGTCATCATCGTAATAGTCATCATAATCATCATCATAATCGTCATCATTATAGTCATCATAATCGTCATCATAATCATCATCATAGTCATCGTCATAATAGTCATCATAATCGTCATCATTATAGTCATCATAATCATCAGCATGATCATCACCATACTCATCATCAAAATCATCATCATAATCGTCATCATAATCGTCATCATAATCATCATCATAATCATCATCATAACCGTCATCGTAATCATCATCATAATCATCATCATAATCATCATCATAATCATCATCATAATCATCATCATAATCATCATCATAATCATCATCATAATCATCATCATAATCATCATCAAAATCATCATCATAATCAGCATCATAATCATCATCATAATCATCATCCTAATCATCATCATAAACGTCATCGTAATCATCATCATAATCATCATCATAATCATCATCATAATCATCATCATAATCATCATCATAATCATCATCAGAATCATCATCATAATCATGAGCATAATCATAATCATAATCATCATCATAATCATCATCATAATCATCATCATAATCATCGTCATAATCATCATCATTATCATCATCAAAATCATCATCCTAATCATGAGCATAATCATCATCATAATCGTCATCATTATCATCATCATAGTCATCATCATAATAGTCATCATAATCGTCATCATAATCGTCATCATTATAGTCATCATAATCGTCATCATAATCATCATCATAGTCATCATCATAATAGTCATCATAATCGTCATCATTATAGTCATCATAATCATCGTCATGATCATCATCATAATCATCATCATAATCATCATCATAATCATCATCATAATCATCATCATAATCATCATCATAATCATCATCATTATCATCATCAAAATCATCATCATAATCATCATCATAATCATCATCATAGTCATCATCATAATCATCATCATAATCATCATCATAATCATCATCATAATCATCATCATAATCATCATCATAATCATCATCAGAATCATCATCATAATCATGAGCATAATCATCATCATAATCATCATCATAATCATCATCATAATCATCATCATAATCACCGTCATAATCATCATCATTATCATCATCAAAATCATCATCCTAATCATGAGCATAATCATCATCATAATCGTCATCATTATCATCATCATAGTCATCATCATAATAGTCATCATAATCGTCATCATAATCGTCATCATTATAGTCATCATAATCGTCATCATAATCATCATCATAGTCATCATCATAATAGTCATCATAATCGTCATCATTATAGTCATCATAATCATCGTCATGATCATCATCATAATCATCATCATAATCATCATCATAATCATCATCATAATCATCTTCATGGTCATCATCATAATCGTCATCATAATCATCATAATAGTCATCATAATCGTCATCATTATAGTCATCATAATCATCATCATGATCATCATCATAATCATCATCATAATCATCATCATGATCATCATCATAATCATCATCATAATCATCATCATAACCGTCATCGTAATCATCATCATAATCATCATCATAATCATCATCATAACCGTCATCGTAATCATCATCATAATCGTCATCAAAATCAGCATCATAATCATGAGCATAATCATCATCATAATCGTCATCATAATCATCATCATAGTCATCATCATAATCATCATCATTATCATCATCAAAATCATCATCATCATCACCATCATAATCATCATCATAATCATTATCATAACCGTCATCGTAATCATCATCATAATCATCATCATAATCATCATCATGATCATCATCATAATCATCATCATAATCATCATCATAACCGTCATCGTAATCATCATCATAATCGTCATCAAAATCAGCATCATAATCATGAGCATAATCATCATCATAATCGTCATCATAATCATCATCATAGTCATCATCATAATAGTCATCATAATCGACATCATTATAGTCATCATAACCGTCATCATAATCATCATTATAGTCATCATCATAATAGTCATCATAATCGTCATCGTAATCGTCATCATAATCATCATCATAGTCATCATCATAATAGTCATCATAATCGTCATCATTATAGTCATCATAATCATCGTCATGATCATCATCATAATCATCATCATAATCATCATCATAATCATCATCATAATCATCATCATAATCATCATCAAAATCATCATCATAATCAGCATCATAATCATCATCATAATCATCATCCTAATCATCATCATAAACGTCATCGTAATCATCATCATAATCATCATCATAATCATCATCATAATCAGCATCATAATCATCATCATAATCATCATCCTAATCATCATCATAAACGTCATCGTAATCATCATCATAATCATCATCATAATCATCATCATAATCATCATCATAATCATCATCATAATGATCATCAAAATCATCATCATAATCATGAGCATAATCATCATCATAATCGTCATCATAATCATCATCATAATCATCATCATAATCATCATCATAATCATCATCAAAATCATCATCAAAATCGTCATCATTATAGTCATCATAATCGTCATCATTATAGTCATCATAATCATAGTCATCATCATAATAGTCATCATAATCGTCATCATTATAGTCATCATAATCGACATCATGATCATCATCATAATCATCATCATAATCATCATCATGATCATCATCATAATCATCATCATAATCATCATCATAACCGTCATCGTAATCATCATCATAATCATTATCATAATCATCATCACAATCATCATCATAATCATCTTGATAATCATCATCATAATCATCATCATAATCATCATCATAATCATCATCAAAATCATCATCATAATCATGAGCATAATCATCATCATAATCGTCATCATAATCATCATCATAGTCATCATCATAATAGTCATCATAATCGTGATCATTATAGTCATCATAATCGTCATCATAATCATCATTATAGTCATCATCATAATAGTCATCATGATCGTCATCGTAATCGTCATCATTATAGTCATCGTAATCGTCATCATAATCATCATCATAGTCATCATCATAATCAGCATCATAATCATCATCATAATCGTCATCATAATCATCATCATAATCATCATCATAATCATCATCATAATCATCATCATAAACATCATCATAATCATCATCATAATCATCATCATAATCATCGTTATAATTCATCATCATAATCATCATCATAATCATCATCATAACCGTCATCGTAATCATCATCAGAATCATCATCATAATCGTCAACATAATCATCATCATAATCATCATCATAATCATCATCATAATCATCATCATAATCATGATCATAATCATCATCAAAATCATCATCATAATCATCATCATAATCGTCATCATAATCATCATCATAATCATCATCATAATCATCATCATAATCATCATCATAATCATCATCATAATCATCATCAAAATCATCATCATAATCATGAGCATAATCATCATCATAATCGACATCATAATCATCATCATAAACATCGTTATAATTCATCATCATAATCATGAGCATAATCATCATGATAATCATCATCATAGTCATCATCATAATCATCATCATAATCATCATCAGAATCATCATCATAATCATGAGCATAATCATCATCATAACCATCATCATAATCATCTTCATAATCATCATCATAATCATCATCATAATCATCATCATAATCATCATCATAATCATCATCATAATCATCATCATAATCATCATCATAATCATCATCATAATCATCATCATAATCATCATCATAATCATCATCAGAATCATCATCATAATCATGAGCATAATCATCATCATAATCATCATCATAATCATCATCATAATCATCATCATAATCACCGTCATAATCATCATCATTATCATCATCAAAATCATCATCCTAATCATGAGCATAATCATCATCATAATCGTCATCATTATCATCATCATAGTCATCATCATAATAGTCATCATAATCGTCATCATAATCGTCATCATTATAGTCATCATAATCGTCATCATAATCATCATCATAGTCATCATCATAATAGTCATCAAAATCGTCATCATTATAGTCATCATAATCATCGTCATGATCATCATCATAATCATCATCATAATCATCATCATAATCATCATCATAATCATCATCATAATCATCTTCATGGTCATCATCATAATCGTCATCATAATCATCATAATAGTCATCATAATCGTCATCATTATAGTCATCATAATCATCATCATGATCATCATCATAATCATCATCATAATCATCATCATGATCATCATCATAATCATCATCATAATCATCATCATAACCGTCATCGTAATCATCATCATAATCATCATCATAATCATCATCATTATCATCATCAAAATCATCATCATCATCACCATCATAATCATCATCATAATCATTATCATAACCGTCATCGTAATCATCATCATAATCATCATCATAATCATCATCATGATCATCATCATAATCATCATCATAATCATCATCATAACCGTCATCGTAATCATCATCATAATCGTCATCAAAATCAGCATCATAATCATGAGCATAATCATCATCATAATCGTCATCATAATCATCATCATAGTCATCATCATAATAGTCATCATAATCGTCATCATTATAGTCATCATAACCGTCATCATAATCATCATTATAGTCATCATCATAATAGTCATCATAATCGTCATCGTAATCGTCATCATAATCATCATCATAATCATCATCATAACCGTCATCGTAATCATCATCATAATCATCATCATAATCATCATCATTATCATCATCAAAATCATCATCATCATCATCATCATAATCAGCATCATAATCATCATCATAATCATCATCCGAATCATCATCATAAACGTCATCGTAATCATCATCATAATCATCATCATGATCATCATCATGATCATCATCATAATCATCATCAAAATCGTCATCATAATCATCATCATAGTCATCATCATAATAGTGATCATAATCGTCATCATTATAGTCATCATAATCATCGTCATGATCATCATCATAATCATCATCATAATCATCATCATAATCATCATCATAATCATCATCATAATCATCATCAAAATCATCATCATAATCAGCATCATAATCATCATCATAATCATCATCCTAATCATCATCATAAACGTCATCGTAATCATCATCATAATCATCATCATAATCATCATCATAATCAGCATCATAATCATCATCATAATCATCATCCTAATCATCATCATAAACGTCATCGTAATCATCATCATAATCATCATCATAATCATCATCATAATCATCATCATAATCATCATCATAATGATCATCAAAATCATCATCATAATCATGAGCATAATCATCATCATAATCGTCTTCATAATCATCATCATAATCATCATCATAATCATCATCATAATCATCATCAAAATCATCATCAAAATCGTCATCATTATAGTCATCATAATCGTCATCATTATAGTCATCATAATCATAGTCATCATCATAATAGTCATCATAATCGTCATCATTATAGTCATCATAATCGACATCATGATCATCATCATAATCATCATCATAATCATCATCATGATCATCATCATAATCATCATCATAATCATCATCATAACCGTCATCGTAATCATCATCATAATCATTATCATAATCATCATCACAATCATCATCATAATCATCTTGATAATCATCATCATAATCATCATCATAATCATCATCATAATCATCATCAAAATCATCATCATAATCATGAGCATAATCATCATCATAATCGTCATCATAATCATCATCATAGTCATCATCATAATAGTCATCATAATCGTGATCATTATAGTCATCATAATCGTCATCATAATCATCATTATAGTCATCATCATAATAGTCATCATGATCGTCATCGTAATCGTCATCATTATAGTCATCGTAATCGTCATCATAATCATCATCATAGCCATCATCATAATCAGCATCATAATCATCATCATAATCGTCATCATAATCATCATCATAATCATCATCATAATCATCATCATAATCATCATCATAAACATCATCATAATCATCATCATAATCATCATCATAATCATCGTTATAATTCATCATCATAATCATCATCATAATCATCATCATAACCGTCATCGTAATCATCATCAGAATCATCATCATAATCGTCATCATAATCATCATCATAATCATCATCATAATCATCATCATAATCATCATCATAATCATGATCATAATCATCATCAAAATCATCATCATAATCATCATCATAATCGTCATCATAATCATCATCATAATCATCATCATAACCGTCATCGTAATCATCATCAGAATCATCATCATAATCGTTATCATAATGATCATCATAATCATCATCATAATCATCATCATAATCATCGTTATAATTCATCATCATGATCATCATCATAATCATCATCATAACCGTCATCGTAATCATCATCAGAATCATCATCATTATCGTCATCATAATCATCATCATAATCATCATCATAATCATCATCATAATCATCATCATAATCATCATCATAATCATCATCATTATCATCATCAAAATCATCATCATAATCATCATCATAATCATCATCATAGTCATCATCATAATCATCATCATAATCATCATCATAATCATCATCATAATCGTCTTCATTGTCATCGTCATAATCGTCATCATAATCATCATCATAGTCATTATCATAGTAGTCATCATAATCATCATCATAATCATCATCATAATCATCATCATTATCATCATCAAAATCATCATCATAATCATCATCATAATCATCATCATAGTCATCATCATAATCATCATCATAATCATCATCATAATCATCATCATAATCGTCTTCATTGTCATCGTCATAATCGTCATCATAATCATCATCATAGTCATTATCATAGTAGTCATCATAATCATCATCATAATCATCATCATAGTCATCATCATAATAGTCATCATAATCGTCATCATTATAGTCATCATAATCATCAGCATGATCATCATCATAATCATCATCAAAATCATCATCATAATCGTCATCATAATCGTCATCATTATAGTCATCATAATCATCAGCATGATCATCATCATAATCATCATCATAATCATCATCATGATCATCATCATAATCATCATCATAATCATCATCATAACCGTCATCGTAATCATCATCATAATCATCATCATAATCATCATCATAATCATCATCATAATCATCATCATAGTCATCATCATAATAGTCATCATAATGGCCATCATTATAGTCATCATAATCATCAGCATGATCATCATCATAATCATCATCAAAATCATCATCATAATCGTCATCATAATCGTCATCATTATAGTCATCATAATCATCAGCATGATCATCATCATAATCATCATCATAATCATCATCATGATCATCATCATAATCATCATCATAATCATCATCATAACCGTCATCGTAATCATCATCATAATCATTATCATAATCATCATCATAATCATGAGCATAATCATCATCATAATCGTCATCATAATCATCATCATAGTCATTATCATAATAGTCATCATAATCATCATCATAATCGTCATCATTATAGTCATCATAATCGTCATCATAATCGTCATCATAATCATCATCATAGTCATCATCATAATAGTCATCATAATCGTCATCATTATAGTCATCATAATCATCAGCATGATCATCATCATAATCATCATCAAAATCATCATCATAATCGTCATCATAATCGTCATCATAATCATCATCATAATCATCATCATAATCATCATCATAATCATCATCATAATCACCGTTATAATTCATCATTATAATCATCATCATAATCATCATCATAACCGTCATCGTAATCATCATCAGAATCATCATCATAATCGTCATCATAATCATCATCATAATCATCATCATAATCATCATCATAATCATCATCAGAATCATCATCATAATCATGAGCATAATCATCATCATAATCATCATCATAATCATCATCATAATCATCATCAAAATCATCATCATAATCATGAGCATAATCATCATCATAATCGTCATCATAATCATCCTCATAGTCATCATCGTAATAGTCATCATAATCATCATCATAATCGTCATCATTATAGTCATCATAATCGTCATCATAATCATCATCATAGTCATCGTCATAATAGTCATCATAATCGTCATCATTATAGTCATCATAATCATCAGCATGATCATCATCATACTCATCATCAAAATCATCATCATAATCGTCATCATAATCGTCATCATAATCATCATCATAATCATCATCATAATCATCATCATAACCGTCATCGTAATCATCATCATAATCATCATCATAATCATCATCATAATCATCATCATAATCATCATCATAATCATCATCATAATCATCATCATAATCATCATCATAATCATCATCAAGATCATCATCATAATCATGAGCATAATCATCATCACAATCGTCATCATAATCATCATCATAATCATCATTAGAATCATCATCATAATCGTCATCATAATCATCATCATAATCATCATCATAATCATCATCATAATCATCGTTATAATTCATCATCATAATCATCATCATAATCATCATCATAACCGTCATCGTAATCATCATCAGAATAATCATCATAATCGTCATCATAATCATCATCATAATCATCATCATAATCATCATCATAATCATCATCATAATCATCATCATAATCATCATCAGAATCATCATCATAACCGTCATCGTAATCATCATCAGAATCATCATTACAATCGTCATCATAATCATCATCATAATCATCATCATAATCATCATCATAATCATCATCATAATCATCATCAGAATCATCATCATAATCATGAGCATAATCATCATCATAATCATCATCATAATCACCATCATAATCATCATCATAACCGTCATCGTAATCATCATCATAATCATCATCATAATCATCATCATAATCATCATCATAATCATCTTCATAATTATCATCATAATCATCATCATAATCATCATCAAAATCATCATCATAATCATCATCATAGTCATCATCATAATAGTCATCATAATCGTCATGATAATCGTCAACATTGTAGTCATCATAATCGTCATCATAATCATCATCGTAGTCATCATCATAATCATCATCATAATCATCATCATAATCATCATCATAACCGTCATCATAATCATCAGCATGATCATCATCATAATCATCATCAAAATCATCATCATAACCGTCATCGTAATCATCATCATAATTATCATCATAATCATCATCATAATCATCACCAAAATCATCATCATAATCATGAGCATAATCATCATCGTAATCGTCATCATAATCATCATCATAGTCATCATCATAGTCATCATCATAATCATCATCATGATCATCATCATAATCATCATCATAATCATCATCAAAATCATCATCATAATCATGAGCATAATCATCATCATAATCGTCATCATAATCATCATCATAATCATCATCATAATCATCATCAAAATCATCATCATAATCATGAGCATAATCATCATCTTAATCGTCATCATAATCATCATCATAGTCATCATCATAGTCATCATCATAATCATCATCATAATCATCATCATAATCATCATCATAATCATCATCAAAATCATCATCATAATCATGAGCATAATCATCATCGTAATCGTCATCATAATCATCATCATAGTCATCATCATAATAGTCATCATAATCATCATCATAATCGTCATCATTATAGTCATCATAATCGTCATCATTATAGTCATCATAATCATAGTCATCATCATAATAGTCATCATAATCGTCATCATTATAGTCATCATAATCGACATCATGATCATCATCATAATCATCATCATAATCATCATCATGATCATCATCATAATCATCATCATAATCATCATCATAACCGTCATCGTAATCATCATCATAATCATTATCATAATCATCATCACAATCATCATCATAATCATCTTGATAATCATCATCATAATCATCATCATAATCATCATCATAATCATCATCAAAATCATCATCATAATCATGAGCATAATCATCATCATAATCGTCATCATAATCATCATCATAGTCATCATCATAATAGTCATCATAATCGTGATCATTATAGTCATCATAATCGTCATCATAATCATCATTATAGTCATCATCATAATAGTCATCATGATCGTCATCGTAATCGTCATCATTATAGTCATCGTAATCGTCATCATAATCATCATCATAGTCATCATCATAATCAGCATCATAATCATCATCATAATCGTCATCATAATCATCATCATAATCATCATCATAATCATCATCCTAATCATCATCATAATCATCATCATAATCATCATCATAATCATCGTTATAATTCATCATCATAACCATCATCATAATCATCATCATAACCGTCATCGTAATCATCATCAGAATCATCATCATAATCGTCATCATAATCATCATCATAATCATCATCATAATCATCATCATAATCATCATCATAATCATGATCATAATCATCATCAAAATCATCATCATAATCATCATCATAGTCGTCATCATAATCATCATCATAATCATCATCATAACCGTCATCGTAATCATCATCAGAATCATCATCATAATCGTTATCATAATGATCATCATAATCATCATCATAATCATCATCATAATCATCATCATAATCATCATCATAATCATCGTTATAATTCATCATCATGATCATCATCATAATCATCATCATAACCGTCATCGTAATCATCATCAGAATCATCATCATAATCGTCATCATAATCATCATCATAATCATCATCATAATCATCATCATAATCATCATCATAATCATCATCATAATCATCATCATTATCATCATCAAAATCATCATCATAATCATCGTTATAATTCATCATCATAATCATCATCATAATCATCATCATAACCGTCATCGTAATCATCATCAGAATAATCATCATAATCGTCATCATAATCATCATCATAATCATCATCATAATCATCATCATAATCATCATCATAATCATCATCATAATCATCATCAGAATCATCATCATAATCATCATCATAATCATCATCATAATCATCATCATAATCATCATCATAATCATCATCATAATCATCATCATAATCATCATCATAATCATCATCAAGATCATCATCATAATCATGAGCATAATCATCATCACAATCGTCATCATAATCATCATCATAATCATCATTAGAATCATCATCATAATCGTCATCATAATCATCATCATAATCATCATCATAATCATCATCATAATCATCGTTATAATTCATCATCATAATCATCATCATAATCATCATCATAACAGTCATCGTAATCATCATCAGAATAATCATCATAATCGTCATCATAATCATCATCATAATCATCATCATAATCATCATCATAATCATCATCATAATCATCATCATAATCATCATCAGAATCATCATCATAACCGTCATCGTAATCATCATCAGAATCATCATTACAATCGTCATCATAATCATCATCATAATCATCATCATAATCATCATCATAATCATCATCATAATCATCATCAGAATCATCATCATAATCATGAGCATAATCATCATCATAATCATCATCATAATCACCATCATAATCATCATCATAACCGTCATCGTAATCATCATCATAATCATCATCATAATCATCATCATAATCATCATCATAATCATCTTCATAATTATCATCATAATCATCATCATAATCATCATCAAAATCATCATCATAATCATCATCATAGTCATCATCATAATAGTCATCATAATCGTCATGATAATCGTCAACATTGTAGTCATCATAATCGTCATCATAATCATCATCGTAGTCATCATCATAATCATCATCATAATCATCATCATAATCATCATCATAACCGTCATCATAATCATCAGCATGATCATCATCATAATCATCATCAAAATCATCATCATAACCGTCATCGTAATCATCATCATAATTATCATCATAATCATCATCATAATCATCACCAAAATCATCATCATAATCATGAGCATAATCATCATCGTAATCGTCATCATAATCATCATCATAGTCATCATCATAATAGTCATCATAATCATCATCATAATCGTCATCATTATAGTCATCATAATCGTCATCATAATGATCATCATAGTCATCATCATAATAGTCATCATAATCGTCATCATTATAGTCATCATAATCATCTGCATGATCATCATCATAATCATCATCATAATCATCATCATAATCATCATCATGATCGTCATCATAATCATCATCATAATCATCATCACGATCATCATCATAATCATCATCAAAATCATCATCATGATCATCATCATAATCATCATCATAATCATCATCAAAATCATCATCATAATCATGAGCATAATCATCATCATAATCGTCATCATAATCATCATCATAATCATCATCATAATCATCATCAAAATCATCATCATAATCATGAGCATAATCATCATCTTAATCGTCATCATAATCATCATCATAGTCATCATCATAGTCATCATCATAATCATCATCATAATCATCATCATAATCATCATCATAATCATCATCAAAATCATCATCATAATCATGAGCATAATCATCATCGTAATCGTCATCATAATCATCATCATAGTCATCATCATAATAGTCATCATAATCATCATCATAATCGTCATCATTATAGTCATCATAATCGTCATCATTATAGTCATCATAATCATAGTCATCATCATAATAGTCATCATAATCGTCATCATTATAGTCATCATAATCGACATCATGATCATCATCATAATCATCATCATAATCATCATCATGATCATCATCATAATCATCATCATAATCAACATCATAACCGTCATCGTAATCATCATCATAATCATTATCATAATCATCATCACAATCATCATCATAATCATCTTGATAATCATCATCATAATCATCATCATAATCATCATCATAATCATCATCAAAATCATCATCATAATCATGAGCATAATCATCATCATAATCGTCATCATAATCATCATCATAGTCATCATCATAATAGTCATCATAATCGTGATCATTATAGTCATCATAATCGTCATCATAATCATCATTATAGTCATCATCATAATAGTCATCATGATCGTCATCGTAATCGTCATCATTATAGTCATCGTAATCGTCATCATAATCATCATCATAGTCATCATCATAATCAGCATCATAATCATCATCATAATCGTCATCATAATCATCATCATAATCATCATCATAATCATCATCCTAATCATCATCATAATCATCATCATAATCATCATCATAATCATCGTTATAATTCATCATCATAACCATCATCATAATCATCATCATAACCGTCATCGTAATCATCATCAGAATCATCATCATAATCGTCATCATAATCATCATCATAATCATCATCATAATCATCATCATAATCATCATCATAATCATGATCATAATCATCATCAAAATCATCATCATAATCATCATCATAGTCGTCATCATAATCATCATCATAATCATCATCATAACCGTCATCGTAATCATCATCAGAATCATCATCATAATCGTTATCATAATGATCATCATAATCATCATCATAATCATCATCATAATCATCATCATAATCATCATCATAATCATCGTTATAATTCATCATCATGATCATCATCATAATCATCATCATAACCGTCATCGTAATCATCATCAGAATCATCATCATAATCGTCATCATAATCATCATCATAATCATCATCATAATCATCATCATAATCATCATCATAATCATCATCATAATCATCATCATTATCATCATCAAAATCATCATCATAATCATCGTTATAATTCATCATCATAATCATCATAATCATCATCATAATCATCATCAAAATCATCATCATAATCATGAGCATAATCATCATCGTAATCGTCATCATAATCATCATCATAGTCATCATCATAATAGTCATCATAATCATCATCATAATCGTCATCATTATAGTCATCATAATCGTCATCATAATGATCATCATAGTCATCATCATAATAGTCATCATAATCGTCATCATTATAGTCATCATAATCATCTGCATGATCATCATCATAATCATCATCATAATCATCATCATAATCATCATCATGATCGTCATCATAATCATCATCATAATCATCATCACGATCATCATCATAATCATCATCAAAATCATCATCATGATCATCATCATAATCATCATCATAATCATCATCAAAATCATCATCATAATCATGAGCATAATCATCATCATAATCGTCATCATAATCATCATCATAATCATCATCATAATCATCATCAAAATCATCATCATAATCATGAGCATAATCATCATCTTAATCGTCATCATAATCATCATCATAGTCATCATCATAGTCATCATCATAATCATCATCATAATCATCATCATAATCATCATCATAATCATCATCAAAATCATCATCATAATCATGAGCATAATCATCATCGTAATCGTCATCATAATCATCATCATAGTCATCATCATAATAGTCATCATAATCATCATCATAATCGTCATCATTATAGTCATCATAATCGTCATCATTATAGTCATCATAATCATAGTCATCATCATAATAGTCATCATAATCGTCATCATTATAGTCATCATAATCGACATCATGATCATCATCATAATCATCATCATAATCATCATCATGATCATCATCATAATCATCATCATAATCATCATCATAACCGTCATCGTAATCATCATCATAATCATTATCATAATCATCATCACAATCATCATCATAATCATCTTGATAATCATCATCATAATCATCATCATAATCATCATCATAATCATCATCAAAATCATCATCATAATCATGAGCATAATCATCATCATAATCGTCATCATAATCATCATCATAGTCATCATCATAATAGTCATCATAATCGTGATCATTATAGTCATCATAATCGTCATCATAATCATCATTATAGTCATCATCATAATAGTCATCATGATCGTCATCGTAATCGTCATCATTATAGTCATCGTAATCGTCATCATAATCATCATCATAGTCATCATCATAATCAGCATCATAATCATCATCATAATCGTCATCATAATCATCATCATAATCATCATCATAATCATCATCATAATCATCATCATAATCATCATCATAATCATCATCATAATCATCATCATAATCATCGTTATAATTCATCATCATAACCATCATCATAATCATCATCATAACCGTCATCGTAATCATCATCAGAATCATCATCATAATCGTCATCATAATCATCATCATAATCATCATCATAATCATCATCATAATCATCATCATAATCATGATCATAATCATCATCAAAATCATCATCATAATCATCATCATAGTCGTCATCATAATCATCATCATAATCATCATCATAACCGTCATCGTAATCATCATCAGAATCATCATCATAATCGTTATCATAATGATCATCATAATCATCATCATAATCATCATCATAATCATCATCATAATCATCATCATAATCATCGTTATAATTCATCATCATGATCATCATCATAATCATCATCATAACCGTCATCGTAATCATCATCAGAATCATCATCATAATCGTCATCATAATCATCATCATAATCATCATCATAATCATCATCATAATCATCATCATAATCATCATCATAATCATCATCATTATCATCATCAAAATCATCATCATAATCATCATCATAATCATCATCATAGTCATCATCATAATCATCATCATAATCATCATCATAATCATCATCATAATCGTCTTCATTGTCATCGTCATAATCGTCATCATAATCATCATCATAGTCATTATCATAGTAGTCATCATAATCATCATCATAATCATCATCATAGTCATCATCATAATCATCATCATAATCATCATCATAATCATCATCATAATCGTCTTCATTGTCATCGTCATAATCGTCATCATAATCATCATCATAGTCATTATCATAGTAGTCATCATAATCATCATCATAATCATCATCATAGTCATCATCATAATAGTCATCATAATCGTCATCATTATAGTCATCATAATCATCAGCATGATCATCATCATAATCATCATCAAAATCATCATCATAATCGTCATCATAATCGTCATCATTATAGTCATCATAATCATCAGCATGATCATCATCATAATCATCATCATAATCATCATCATGATCATCATCATAATCATCATCATAATCATCATCATAACCGTCATCGTAATCATCATCATAATCATCATCATAATCATCATCATAATCATCATCATAATCATCATCATAGTCATCATCATAATAGTCATCATAATGGCCATCATTATAGTCATCATAATCATCAGCATGATCATCATCATAATCATCATCAAAATCATCATCATAATCGTCATCATAATCGTCATCATTATAGTCATCGTAATCAACAGCATGATCATCATCATAATCAGCATCATAATCATCATCATGATCATCATCATAATCAGCATCATAATCATCATCATGATCATCATCATAATCATCATCATAATCATCATCATAACCGTCATCGTAATCATCATCATAATCATCATCATAATCATCATCATAATCATGAGCATAATCATCATCATAATCGTCATCATAATCATCATCATAGTCATTATCATAATAGTCATCATAATCATCATCATAATCGTTATCATTATAGTCATCATAATCGTCATCATAATCGTCATCATAATCATCATCATAGTCATCATCATAATAGTCATCATAATCGTCATCATTATAGTCATCATAATCATCAGCATGATCATCATCATAATCATCATAAAAATCATCATCATAATCGTCATCATAATCGTCATCATAATCATCATCATAATCATCATCATAATCATCATCATAATCATCATCATAATCATCATCATAATCATCATCATAATCATCATCATAATCATCATCATAATCATCATCAGAATCATCATCATAATCATGAGCATAATCATCATCATAATCATCATCATAATCATCATCATAATCATCATCATAATCACCGTCATAATCATCATCATTATCATCATCAAAATCATCATCCTAATCATGAGCATAATCATCATCATAATCGTCATCATTATCATCATCATAGTCATCATCATAATAGTCATCATAATCGTCATCATAATCGTCATCATTATAGTCATCATAATAGTCATCATAATCGTCATCATTATAGTCATCATAATCATCGTCATGATCATCATCATAATCATCATCATAATCATCATCATAATCATCATCATAATCATCTTCATGGTCATCATCATAATCGTCATCATAATCATCATAATAGTCATCATAATCGTCATCATTATAGTCATCATAATCATCATCATGATCATCATCATAATCATCATCATAATCATCATCATGATCATCATCGTAATCATCATCATAATCATCATCATAATCATCATCGTAATCATCATCATAATCATCATCATAATCATCATCATTATCATCATCAAAATCATCATCATCATCACCATCATAATCATCATCATAATCATCATCATAACCGTCATCGTAATCATTATCATAATCATCATCATAATCATCATCATAATCATCATCATAATCATCATCATAATCATCATCATAATCATCATCATAATCATCATCATAATCATCATCATAATCGTCTTCATGGTCATCATCATAATCGTCATCATAATCATCATAATAGTCATCATAATCGTCATCATTATAGTCATCATAATCAACATCATGATCATCATCATAATCATCATCATAATCATCATCATGATCATCATCATAATCATCATCATAATCATCATCATAACCGTCATCGTAATCATCATCATAATCGTCATCAAAATCATCATCATAATCATGAGCATAATCATCATCATAATCGTCATCATAATCATCATCATAGTCATCATCATAATAGTCATCATAATCGTCATCATTATAGTCATCATAACCGTCATCATAATCATCATTATAGTCATCATCATAATAGTCATCATAATCGTCATCGTAATCGTCATCATAATCATCATCATAATCATCATCATAACCGTCATCGTAATCATCATCATAATCATCATCATAATCATCATCATTATCATCATCAAAATCATCATCATCATCATCATCATAATCAGCATCATAATCATCATCATAATCATCATCCTAATCATCATCATAAACGTCATCGTAATCATCATCATAATCATCATCATAATGATCATCAAAATCATCATCATAATCATGAGCATAATCATCATCATAATCGTCATCATAATCATCATCATAATCATCATCATAATCATCATCATAATCATCATCAAAATCATCATCATAATCAGCATCATAATCATCATCATAATCATCATCCTAATCATCATCATAAACGTCATCGTAATCATCATCATAATCATCATCATAATCATCATCATAATCAGCATCATAATCATCATCATAATCATCATCCTAATCATCATCATAAACGTCATCGTAATCATCATCATAATCATCATCATAATCATCATCATAATCATCATCATAATCATCATCATAATCATCATCATAATGATCATCAAAATCATCATCATAATCATGAGCATAATCATCATCATAATCGTCATCATAATCATCATCATAATCATCATCATAATCATCATCATAATAATCATCAAAATCATCATCAAAATCGTCATCATTATAGTCATCATAATCGTCATCATTATAGTCATCATAATCGTCATCATTATAGTCATCATAATCATAGTCATCATCATAATAGTCATCATAATCGTCATCATTATAGTCATCATAATCGACATCATGATCATCATCATAATCATCATCATAATCATCATCATGATCATCATCATAATCATCATCATAATCATCATCATAACCGTCATCGTAATCATCATCATAATCATTATCATAATCATCATCACAATCATCATCATAATCATCTTGATAATCATCATCATAATCATCATCATAATCATCATCATAATCATCATCATAATCATCATCAAAATCATCATCATAATCATGAGCATAATCATCATCATAATCGTCATCATAATCATCATCATAGTCATCATCATAATAGTCATCATAATCGTGATCATTATAGTCATCATAATCGTCATCATAATCATCATTATAGTCATCATCATAATAGTCATCATGATCGTCATCGTAATTGTCATCATTATAGTCATCGTAATCGTCATCATAATCATCATCATAGTCATCATCATAATCAGCATCATAATCATCATCATAATCGTCATCATAATCATCATCATAATCATCATCATAATCATCATCATAATCATCATCATAATCATCATCATAATCATCATCATAATCATCGTTATAATTCATCATCATAATCATCATCATAATCATCATCATAACCGTCATCGTAATCATCATCAGAATCATCATCATAATCGTCATCATAATCATCATCATAATCATCATCATAATCATCATCATAATCATCATCATAATCATGATCATAATCATCATCAAAATCATCATCATAATCATCATCATAATCGTCATCATAATCATCATCATAATCATCATCATAACCGTCATCGTAATCATCATCAGAATCATCATCATAATCGTTATCATAATGATCATCATAATCATCATCATAATCATCATCATAATCATCATCATAATCATCGTTATAATTCATCATCATGATCATCATCATAATCATCATCATAACCGTCATCGTAATCATCATCAGAATCATCATCATAATCGTCATCATAATCATCATCATAATCATCATCATAATCATCATCATAATCATCATCATAATCATCATCATAATCATCATCATTATCATCATCAAAATCATCATCATAATCATCATCATAATCATCATCATAGTCATCATCATAATCATCATCATAATCATCATCATAATCGTCTTCATTGTCATCGTCATAATCGTCATCATAATCATCATCATAGTCATGAGCATAATCATCATCATAATCGTCATCATAATCATCATCATAGTCATCATCATAATAGTCATCATAATCGTGATCATTATAGTCATCATAATCGTCATCATAATCATCATTATAGTCATCATCATAATAGTCATCATGATCGTCATCGTAATTGTCATCATTATAGTCATCGTAATCGTCATCATAATCATCATCATAGTCATCATCATAATCAGCATCATAATCATCATCATAATCGTCATCATAATCATCATCATAATCATCATCATAATCATCATCATAATCATCATCATAATCATCATCATAATCATCATCATAATCATCGTTATAATTCATCATCATAATCATCATCATAATCATCATCATAACCGTCATCGTAATCATCATCAGAATCATCATCATAATCGTCATCATAATCATCATCATAATCATCATCATAATCATCATCATAATCATCATCATAATCATGATCATAATCATCATCAAAATCATCATCATAATCATCATCATAATCGTCATCATAATCATCATCATAATCATCATCATAACCGTCATCGTAATCATCATCAGAATCATCATCATAATCGTTATCATAATGATCATCATAATCATCATCATAATCATCATCATAATCATCATCATAATCATCGTTATAATTCATCATCATGATCATCATCATAATCATCATCATAACCGTCATCGTAATCATCATCAGAATCATCATCATAATCGTCATCATAATCATCATCATAATCATCATCATAATCATCATCATAATCATCATCATAATCATCATCATAATCATCATCATTATCATCATCAAAATCATCATCATAATCATCATCATAATCATCATCATAGTCATCATCATAATCATCATCATAATCATCATCATAATCGTCTTCATTGTCATCGTCATAATCGTCATCATAATCATCATCATAGTCATTATCATAGTAGTCATCATAATCATCATCATAATCATCATCATAGTCATCATCATAATAGTCATCATAATCGTCATCATTATAGTCATCATAATCATCAGCATGATCATCATCATAATCATCATCAAAATCATCATCATAATCGTCATCATAATCGTCATCATTATAGTCATCATAATCATCAGCATGATCATCATCATAATCATCATCATAATCATCATCATGATCATCATCATAATCATCATCATAATCATCATCATAACCGTCATCGTAATCATCATCATAATCATCATCATAATCATCATCATAATCATCATCATAATCATCATCATAGTCATCATCATAATAGTCATCATAATGGCCATCATTATAGTCATCATAATCATCAGCATGATCATCATCATAATCATCATCAAAATCATCATCATAATCGTCATCATAATCGTCATCATTATAGTCATCATAATCATCAGCATGATCATCATCATAATCATCATCATAATCATCATCATGATCATCATCATAATCATCATCATAATCATCATCATAACCGTCATCGTAATCATCATCATAATCATCATCATAATCATCATCATAATCATGAGCATAATCATCATCATAATCGTCATCATAATCATCATCATAGTCATTATCATAATAGTCATCATAATCATCATCATAATCGTCATCATTATAGTCATCATAATCGTCATCATAATCGTCATCATAATCATCATCATAGTCATCATCATAATAGTCATCATAATCGTCATCATTATAGTCATCATAATCATCAGCATGATCATCATCATAATCATCATCAAAATCATCATCATAATCGTCATCATAATCGTCATCATAATCATCATCATAATCATCATCATAATCATCATCATAATCACCGTTATAATTCATCATCATAATCATCATCATAATCATCATCATAACCGTCATCGTAATCATCATCAGAATCATCATCATAATCGTCATCATAATCATCATCATAATCATCATCATAATCATCATCATAATCATCATCAGAATCATCATCATAATCATGAGCATAATCATCATCATAATCATCATCATAATCATCATCATAATCATCATCATAATCATCATCAAAATCATCATCATAATCATGACCATAATCATCATCATAATCGTCATCATAATCATCATCATAGTCATCATCGTAATAGTCATCATAATCATCATCATAATCGTCATCATTATAGTCATCATAATCGTCATCATAATCATCATCATAGTCATCGTCCTAATAGTCATCATAATCGTCATCATTATAGTCATCATAATCATCAGCATGATCATCATCATACTCATCATCAAAATCATCATCATAATCGTCATCATAATCGTCATCATAATCATCATCATAATCATCATCATAATCATCATCATAACCGTCATCGTAATCATCATCATAATCATCATCATAATCATCATCATAATCATCATCATAATCATCATCATAATCATCATCATAATCATCATCATAATCATCATCATAATCATCATCAAGATCATCATCATAATCATGAGCATAATCATCATCACAATCGTCATCATAATCATCATCATAATCATCATCAGAATCATCATCATAATCGTCATCATAATCATCATCATAATCATCATCATAATCATCATCATAATCATCGTTATAATTCATCATCATAATCATCATCATAATCATCATCATAACCGTCATCGTAATCATCATCAGAATCATCATCATAATCGTCATCATAATCATCATCATAATCATCATCATAATCATCATCATAATCATCATCATAATCATCATCATAATCATCATCAGAATCATCATCATAACCGTCATCGTAATCATCATCAGAATCATCATCACAATCGTCATCATAATCATCATCATAATCATCATCATAATCATCATCATAATCATCATCATAATCATCATCATAATCATCATCAGAATCATCATCATAATCATGAGCATAATCATCATCATAATCATCATCATAATCACCATCATAATCATCATCATAACCGTCATCGTAATCATCATCATAATCATCATCATAATCATCATCATAATCATCATCATAATCATCTTCATAATTATCATCATAATCATCATCATAATCATCATCAAAATCATCATCATAATCATCATCATAATCATCATCATAATCATCATCATAATCATCATCATAATCATCATCATAATCATCATCATAATCATCATCATAATCATCATCAGAATCATCATCATAATCATGAGCATAATCATCATCATAATCATCATCATAATCATCATCATAATCATCATCATAATCACCGTCATAATCATCATCATTATCATCATCAAAATCATCATCCTAATCATGAGCATAATCATCATCATAATCGTCATCATTATCATCATCATAGTCATCATCATAATAGTCATCATAATCGTCATCATAATCGTCATCATTATAGTCATCATAATAGTCATCATAATCGTCATCATTATAGTCATCATAATCATCGTCATGATCATCATCATAATCATCATCATAATCATCATCATAATCATCATCATAATCATCTTCATGGTCATCATCATAATCGTCATCATAATCATCATAATAGTCATCATAATCGTCATCATTATAGTCATCATAATCATCATCATGATCATCATCATAATCATCATCATAATCATCATCATGATCATCATCATAATCATCATCATAATCATCATCATAACCGTCATCGTAATCATCATCATAATCATCATCATAATCATCATCATTATCATCATCAAAATCATCATCATCATCACCATCATAATCATCATCATAATCATCATCATAACCGTCATCGTAATCATTATCATAATCATCATCATAATCATCATCATAATCATCATCATAATCATCATCATAATCATCATCATAATCATCATCATAATCATCATCATAATCATCATCATAATCGTCTTCATGGTCATCATCATAATCGTCATCATAATCATCATAATAGTCATCATAATCGTCATCATTATAGTCATCATAACCGTCATCATAATCATCATTATAGTCATCATCATAATAGTCATCATAATCGTCATCGTAATCGTCATCATAATCATCATCATAATCATCATCATAACCGTCATCGTAATCATCATCATAATCATCATCATAATCATCATCATTATCATCATCAAAATCATCATCATCATCATCATCATAATCATCATCATAATCATCATCATAATCATCATCATAATCATCATCATAATCATCGTTATAATTCATCATCATAATCATCATCATAATCATCATCATAACCGTCATCGTAATCATCATCAGAATCATCATCATAATCGTCATCATAATCATCATCATAATCATCATCATAATCATCATCATAATCATCATCATAATCATGATCATAATCATCATCAAAATCATCATCATAATCATCATCATAATCGTCATCATAATCATCATCATAATCATCATCATAACCGTCATCGTAATCATCATCAGAATCATCATCATAATCGTTATCATAATGATCATCATAATCATCATCATAATCATCATCATAATCATCATCATAATCATCGTTATAATTCATCATCATGATCATCATCATAATCATCATCATAACCGTCATCGTAATCATCATCAGAATCATCATCATAATCGTCATCATAATCATCATCATAATCATCATCATAATCATCATCATAATCATCATCATAATCATCATCATAATCATCATCATTATCATCATCAAAATCATCATCATAATCATCATCATAATCATCATCATAGTCATCATCATAATCATCATCATAATCATCATCATAATCGTCTTCATTGTCATCGTCATAATCGTCATCATAATCATCATCATAGTCATGAGCATAATCATCATCATAATCGTCATCATAATCATCATCATAGTCATCATCATAATAGTCATCATAATCGTGATCATTATAGTCATCATAATCGTCATCATAATCATCATTATAGTCATCATCATAATAGTCATCATGATCGTCATCGTAATTGTCATCATTATAGTCATCGTAATCGTCATCATAATCATCATCATAGTCATCATCATAATCAGCATCATAATCATCATCATAATCGTCATCATAATCATCATCATAATCATCATCATAATCATCATCATAATCATCATCATAATCATCATCATAATCATCATCATAATCATCGTTATAATTCATCATCATAATCATCATCATAATCATCATCATAACCGTCATCGTAATCATCATCAGAATCATCATCATAATCGTCATCATAATCATCATCATAATCATCATCATAATCATCATCATAATCATCATCATAATCATGATCATAATCATCATCAAAATCATCATCATAATCATCATCATAATCGTCATCATAATCATCATCATAATCATCATCATAACCGTCATCGTAATCATCATCAGAATCATCATCATAATCGTTATCATAATGATCATCATAATCATCATCATAATCATCATCATAATCATCATCATAATCATCGTTATAATTCATCATCATGATCATCATCATAATCATCATCATAACCGTCATCGTAATCATCATCAGAATCATCATCATAATCGTCATCATAATCATCATCATAATCATCATCATAATCATCATCATAATCATCATCATAATCATCATCATAATCATCATCATTATCATCATCAAAATCATCATCATAATCATCATCATAATCATCATCATAGTCATCATCATAATCATCATCATAATCATCATCATAATCGTCTTCATTGTCATCGTCATAATCGTCATCATAATCATCATCATAGTCATTATCATAGTAGTCATCATAATCATCATCATAATCATCATCATAGTCATCATCATAATAGTCATCATAATCGTCATCATTATAGTCATCATAATCATCAGCATGATCATCATCATAATCATCATCAAAATCATCATCATAATCGTCATCATAATCGTCATCATTATAGTCATCATAATCATCAGCATGATCATCATCATAATCATCATCATAATCATCATCATGATCATCATCATAATCATCATCATAATCATCATCATAACCGTCATCGTAATCATCATCATAATCATCATCATAATCATCATCATAATCATCATCATAATCATCATCATAGTCATCATCATAATAGTCATCATAATGGCCATCATTATAGTCATCATAATCATCAGCATGATCATCATCATAATCATCATCAAAATCATCATCATAATCGTCATCATAATCGTCATCATTATAGTCATCATAATCATCAGCATGATCATCATCATAATCATCATCATAATCATCATCATGATCATCATCATAATCATCATCATAATCATCATCATAACCGTCATCGTAATCATCATCATAATCATCATCATAATCATCATCATAATCATGAGCATAATCATCATCATAATCGTCATCATAATCATCATCATAGTCATTATCATAATAGTCATCATAATCATCATCATAATCGTCATCATTATAGTCATCATAATCGTCATCATAATCGTCATCATAATCATCATCATAGTCATCATCATAATAGTCATCATAATCGTCATCATTATAGTCATCATAATCATCAGCATGATCATCATCATAATCATCATCAAAATCATCATCATAATCGTCATCATAATCGTCATCATAATCATCATCATAATCATCATCATAATCATCATCATAATCACCGTTATAATTCATCATCATAATCATCATCATAATCATCATCATAACCGTCATCGTAATCATCATCAGAATCATCATCATAATCGTCATCATAATCATCATCATAATCATCATCATAATCATCATCATAATCATCATCAGAATCATCATCATAATCATGAGCATAATCATCATCATAATCATCATCATAATCATCATCATAATCATCATCGTAATCATCATCAAAATCATCATCATAATCATGACCATAATCATCATCATAATCGTCATCATAATCATCATCATAGTCATCATCGTAATAGTCATCATAATCATCATCATAATCGTCATCATTATAGTCATCATAATCGTCATCATAATCATCATCATAGTCATCGTCCTAATAGTCATCATAATCGTCATCATTATAGTCATCATAATCATCAGCATGATCATCATCATACTCATCATCAAAATCATCATCATAATCGTCATCATAATCGTCATCATAATCATCATCATAATCATCATCATAATCATCATCATAACCGTCATCGTAATCATCATCATAATCATCATCATAATCATCATCATAATCATCATCATAATCATCATCATAATCATCATCATAATCATCATCATAATCATCATCATAATCATCATCAAGATCATCATCATAATCATGAGCATAATCATCATCACAATCGTCATCATAATCATCATCATAATCATCATCAGAATCATCATCATAATCGTCATCATAATCATCATCATAATCATCATCATAATCATCATCATAATCATCGTTATAATTCATCATCATAATCATCATCATAATCATCATCATAACTGTCATCGTAATCATCATCAGAATCATCATCATAATCGTCATCATAATCATCATCATAATCATCATCATAATCATCATCATAATCATCATCATAATCATCATCATAATCATCATCAGAATCATCATCATAACCGTCATCGTAATCATCATCAGAATCATCATCACAATCGTCATCATAATCATCATCATAATCATCATCATAATCATCATCATAATCATCATCATAATCATCATCATAATCATCATCAGAATCATCATCATAATCATGAGCATAATCATCATCATAATCATCATCATAATCACCATCATAATCATCATCATAACCGTCATCGTAATCATCATCATAATCATCATCATAATCATCATCATAATCATCATCATAATCATCTTCATAATTATCATCATAATCATCATCATAATCATCATCAAAATCATCATCATAATCATCATCATAATCATCATCATAATCATCATCATAATCATCATCATAATCATCATCATAATCATCATCATAATCATCATCATAATCATCATCAGAATCATCATCATAATCATGAGCATAATCATCATCATAATCATCATCATAATCATCATCATAATCATCATCATAATCACCGTCATAATCATCATCATTATCATCATCAAAATCATCATCCTAATCATGGGCATAATCATCATCATAATCGTCATCATTATCATCATCATAGTCATCATCATAATAGTCATCATAATCGTCATCATAATCGTCATCATTATAGTCATCATAATAGTCATCATAATCGTCATCATTATAGTCATCATAATCATCGTCATGATCATCATCATAATCATCATCATAATCATCATCATAATCATCATCATAATCATCTTCATGGTCATCATCATAATCGTCATCATAATCATCATAATAGTCATCATAATCGTCATCATTATAGTCATCATAATCATCATCATGATCATCATCATAATCATCATCATAATCATCATCATGATCATCATCATAATCATCATCATAATCATCATCATAACCGTCATCGTAATCATCATCATAATCATCATCATAATCATCATCATTATCATCATCAAAATCATCATCATCATCACCATCATAATCATCATCATAATCATCATCATAACCGTCATCGTAATCATTATCATAATCATCATCATAATCATCATCATAATCATCATCATAATCATCATCATAATCATCATCATAATCATCATCATAATCATCATCATAATCGTCTTCATGGTCATCATCATAATCGTCATCATAATCATCATAATAGTCATCATAATCGTCATCATTATAGTCATCATAACCGTCATCATAATCATCATTATAGTCATCATCATAATAGTCATCATAATCGTCATCGTAATCGTCATCATAATCATCATCATAATCATCATCATAACCGTCATCGTAATCATCATCATAATCATCATCATAATCATCATCATTATCATCATCAAAATCATCATCATCATCATCATCATAATCAGCATCATAATCATCATCATAATCATCATCCTAATCATCATCATAAACGTCATCGTAATCATCATCATAATCATCATCATGATCATCATCATAATCATCATCAAAATCGTCATCATAATCATCATCATAGTCATCATCATAATAGTCATCATAATCGTCATCATTATAGTCATCATAATCATCGTCATGATCATCATCATAATCATCATCATAATCATCATCATAATCATCATCATAATCATCATCATAATCATCATCAAAATCATCATCATAATCAGCATCATAATCATCATCATAATCATCATCCTAATCATCATCATAAACGTCATCGTAATCATCATCATAATCATCATCATAATCATCATCATAATCAGCATCATAATCATCATCATAATCATCATCCTAATCATCATCATAAACGTCATCGTAATCATCATCATAATCATCATCATAATCATCATCATAATCATCATCATAATCATCATCATAATCATCATCATAATGATCATCAAAATCATCATCATAATCATGAGCATAATCATCATCATAATCGTCATCATAATCATCATCATAATCATCATCATAATCATCATCATAATCATCATCAAAATCATCATCAAAATCGTCATCATTATAGTCATCATAATCGTCATCATTATAGTCATCATAATCATAGTCATCATCATAATAGTCATCATAATCGTCATCATTATAGTCATCATAATCGACATCATGATCATCATCATAATCATCATCATAATCATCATCATGATCATCATCATAATCATCATCATAATCATCATCATAACCGTCATCGTAATCATCATCATAATCATTATCATAATCATCATCACAATCATCATCATAATCATCTTGATAATCATCATCATAATCATCATCATAATCATCATCATAATCATCATCATAATCATCATCAAAATCATCATCATAATCATGAGCATAATCATCATCATAATCGTCATCATAATCATCATCATAGTCATCATCATAATAGTCATCATAATCGTGATCATTATAGTCATCATAATCGTCATCATAATCATCATTATAGTCATCATCATAATAGTCATCATGATCGTCATCGTAATCGTCATCATTATAGTCATCGTAATCGTCATCATAATCATCATCATAGTCATCATCATAATCAGCATCACAATCATCATCATAATCGTCATCATAATCATCATCATAATCATCATCATAATCATCATCATAATCATCATCATAATCATCATCATAATCATCATCATAATCATCGTTATAATTCATCATCATAATCATCATCATAATCATCATCATAACCGTCATCGTAATCATCATCAGAATCATCATCATAATCGTCATCATAATCATCATCATAATCATCATCATAATCATCATCATAATCATCATCATAATCATGATCATAATCATCATCAAAATCATCATCATAATCATCATCATAATCGTCATCATAATCATCATCATAATCATCATCATAACCGTCATCGTAATCATCATCAGAATCATCATCATAATCGTTATCATAATGATCATCATAATCATCATCATAATCATCATCATAATCATCATCATAATCATCGTTATAATTCATCATCATGATCATCATCATAATCATCATCATAACCGTCATCGTAATCATCATCAGAATCATCATCATAATCGTCATCATAATCATCATCATAATCATCATCATAATCATCATCATAATCATCATCATAATCATCATCATAATCATCATCATTATCATCATCAAAATCATCATCATAATCATCATCATAATCATCATCATAGTCATCATCATAATCATCATCATAATCATCATCATAATCGTCTTCATTGTCATCGTCATAATCGTCATCATAATCATCATCATAGTCATTATCATAGTAGTCATCATAATCATCATCATAATCATCATCATAGTCATCATCATAATAGTCATCATAATCGTCATCATTATAGTCATCATAATCATCAGCATGATCATCATCATAATCATCATCAAAATCATCATCATAATCGTCATCATAATCGTCATCATTATAGTCATCATAATCATCAGCATGATCATCATCATAATCATCATCATAATCATCATCATGATCATCATCATAATCATCATCATAATCATCATCATAACCGTCATCGTAATCATCATCATAATCATCATCATAATCATCATCATAATCATCATCATAATCATCATCATAGTCATCATCATAATAGTCATCATAATGGCCATCATTATAGTCATCATAATCATCAGCATGATCATCATCATAATCATCATCAAAATCATCATCATAATCGTCATCATAATCGTCATCATTAGAGTCATCATAATCATCAGCATGATCATCATCATAATCATCATCATAATCATCATCATGATCATCATCATAATCATCATCATAATCATCATCATAACCGTCATCGTAATCATCATCATAATCATCATCATAATCATCATCATAATCATGAGCATAATCATCATCATAATCGTCATCATAATCATCATCATAGTCATTATCATAATAGTCATCATAATCATCATCATAATCGTCATCATTATAGTCATCATAATCGTCATCATAATCGTCATCATAATCATCATCATAGTCATCATCATAATAGTCATCATAATCGTCATCATTATAGTCATCATAATCATCAGCATGATCATCATCATAATCATCATCAAAATCATCATCATAATCGTCATCATAATCGTCATCATAATCATCATCATAATCATCATCATAATCATCATCATAATCACCGTTATAATTCATCATCATAATCATCATCATAATCATCATCATAACCGTCATCGTAATCATCATCAGAATCATCATCATAATCGTCATCATAATCATCATCATAATCATCATCATAATCATCATCATAATCATCATCAGAATCATCATCATAATCATGAGCATAATCATCATCATAATCATCATCATAATCATCATCATAATCATCATCATAATCATCATCAAAATCATCATCATAATCATGACCATAATCATCATCATAATCGTCATCATAATCATCATCATAGTCATCATCGTAATAGTCATCATAATCATCATCATAATCGTCATCATTATAGTCATCATAATCGTCATCATAATCATCATCATAGTCATCGTCCTAATAGTCATCATAATCGTCATCATTATAGTCATCATAATCATCAGCATGATCATCATCATACTCATCATCAAAATCATCATCATAATCGTCATCATAATCGTCATCATAATCATCATCATAATCATCATCATAATCATCATCATAACCGTCATCGTAATCATCATCATAATCATCATCATAATCATCATCATAATCATCATCATAATCATCATCATAATCATCATCATAATCATCATCATAATCATCATCATAATCATCATCAAGATCATCATCATAATCATGAGCATAATCATCATCACAATCGTCATCATAATCATCATCATAATCATCATCAGAATCATCATCATAATCGTCATCATAATCATCATCATAATCATCATCATAATCATCATCATAATCATCGTTATAATTCATCATCATAATCATCATCATAATCATCATCATAACCGTCATCGTAATCATCATCAGAATCATCATCATAATCGTCATCATAATCATCATCATAATCATCATCATAATCATCATCATAATCATCATCATAATCATCATCATAATCATCATCAGAATCATCATCATAACCGTCATCGTAATCATCATCAGAATCATCATCACAATCGTCATCATAATCATCATCATAATCATCATCATAATCATCATCATAATCATCATCATAATCATCATCATAATCATCATCAGAATCATCATCATAATCATGAGCATAATCATCATCATAATCATCATCATAATCACCATCATAATCATCATCATAACCGTCATCGTAATCATCATCATAATCATCATCATAATCATCATCATAATCATCATCATAATCATCTTCATAATTATCATCATAATCATCATCATAATCATCATCAAAATCATCATCATAATCATCATCATAGTCATCATCATAATAGTCATCATAATCGTCATGATAATCGTCAACATTGTAGTCATCATAATCGTCATCATAATCATCATCGTAGTCATCATCATAATCATCATCATAATCATCATCATAATCATCATCATAACCGTCATCATAATCATCAGCATGATCATCATCATAATCATCATCAAAATCATCATCATAACCGTCATCGTAATCATCATCATAATCATCATCATAATCATCATCATAATCATCATCATAATCATCATCATAATCATCATCAAGATCATCATCATAATCATGAGCATAATCATCATCACAATCGTCATCATAATCATCATCATAATCATCATCAGAATCATCATCATAATCGTCATCATAATCATCATCATAATCATCATCATAATCATCATCATAATCATCGTTATAATTCATCATCATAATCATCATCATAATCATCATCATAACCGTCATCGTAATCATCATCATAATCATGAGCATAATCATCATCATAATCATCATCATAATCATCATCATAATCATCATCATAATCATCATCAAAATCATCATCATAATCATGAGCATAATCATCATCATAATCGTCATCATAATCATCATCATAGTCATCATCGTAATAGTCATCATAATCATCATCATAATCGTCATCATTATAGTCATCATAATCGTCATCATAATCATCATCATAGTCATCGTCATAATAGCCATCATAATCGTCATCATTATAGTCATCATAATCGTCATCATCATAATAGTCATCATACTCATCATCAAAATCATCATCATAATCGTCATCATAATCGTCATCATAATCATCATCATAATCATCATCATAATCATCATCATAACCGTCATCGTAATCATCATCATAATCATCATCATAATCATCATCATAATCATCATCATAATCATCATCATAATCATCATCATAATCATCATCATAATCATCATCATAATCATCATCAAGATCATCATCATAATCATGAGCATAATCATCATCACAATCGTCATCATAATCATCATCATAATCATCATCAGAATCATCATCATAATCGTCATCATAATCATCATCATAATCATCATCATAATCATCATCATAATCATCGTTATAATTCATCATCATAATCATCATCATAATCATCATCATAACCGTCATCGTAATCATCATCAGAATCATCATCATAATCGTCATCATAATCATCATCATAATCATCATCATAATCATCATCATAATCATCATCATAATCATCATCATAATCATCATCAGAATCATCATCATAATCATGAGCATAATCATCATCATAATCATCATCATAATCACCATCATAATCATCATCATAACCGTCATCGTAATCATCATCATAATCATCATCATAATCATCATCATAATCATCATCATAATCATCTTCATAATTATCATCATAATCATCATCATAATCATCATCAAAATCATCATCATAATCATCATCATAGTCATCATCATAATAGTCATCATAATCGTCATGATAATCGTCAACATTGTAGTCATCATAATCGTCATCATAATCATCATCAGAATCATCATCATAATCATGAGCATAATCATCATCATAATCATCATCATAATCACCATCATAATCATCATCATAACCGTCATCGTAATCATCATTATAATCATCATCATAATCATCATCATAATCATCATCATAATCATCTTCATAATTATCATCATAATCATCATCATAATCATCATCAAAATCATCATCATAATCATCATCATAGTCATCATCATAATAGTCATCATAAACGTCATGATAATCGTCAACATTGTAGTCATCATAATCGTCATCATAATCATCATCGTAGTCATCATCATAATCATCATCATAATCATCATCATAATCATCATCATAACCGTCATCATAATCATCAGCATGATCATCATCATAATCATCATCAAAATCATCATCATAACCGTCATCGTAATCATCATCATAATCATCATCATAATCATCATCATAATCATCATCATAATCATCATCATAATTATCATCATAATCATCATCATAATCATCATCAAAATCATCATCATAATCATGAGCATAATCATCATCGTAATCGTCATCATAATCATCATCATAGTCATCATCATAATAGTCATCATAATCATCATCATAATCGTCATCATTATAGTCATCATAATCGTCATCATAATGATCATCATAGTCATCATCATAATAGTCATCATAATCGTCATCATTATAGTCATCATAATCATCTGCATGATCATCATCATAATCATCATCATAATCATCATCATAATCATCATCATGATCATCATCATAATCATCATCATAATCATCATCACGATCATCATCATAATCATCATCAAAATCATCATCATGATCATCATCATAATCATCATCATAATCATCATCAAAATCGTCATCATAATCATGAGCATAATCATCATCATAATCGTCATCATAATCATCATCATAATCATCATCATAATCATCATCAAAATCATCATCATAATCATGAGCATAATCATCATCTTAATCGTCATCATAATCATCATCATAGTCATCATCATAGTCATCATCATAATCATCATCATAATCATCATCATAATCATCATCATAATCATCATCATAATCATCATCAAAATCATCATCATAATCATGAGCATAATCATCATCGTAATCGTCATCATAATCATCATCATAGTCATCATCATAATAGTCATCATAATCATCATCATAATCATCATCATAATCATGATCATAATCATCATCAAAATCATCATCATAATCATCATCATAATCGTCATCATAATCATCATCATAATCATCATCATAACCGTCATCGTAATCATCATCAGAATCATCATCATAATCGTTATCATAATGATCATCATAATCATCATCATAATCATCATCATAATCATCATCATAATCATCGTTATAATTCATCATCATGATCATCATCATAATCATCATCATAACCGTCATCGTAATCATCATCAGAATCATCATCATAATCGTCATCATAATCATCATCATAATCATCATCATAATCATCATCATAATCATCATCATAATCATCATCATAATCATCATCATTATCATCATCAAAATCATCATCATAATCATCATCATAATCATCATCATAGTCATCATCATAATCATCATCATAATCATCATCATAATCGTCTTCATTGTCATCGTCATAATCGTCATCATAATCATCATCATAGTCATGAGCATAATCATCATCATAATCGTCATCATAATCATCATCATAGTCATCATCATAATAGTCATCATAATCGTGATCATTATAGTCATCATAATCGTCATCATAATCATCATTATAGTCATCATCATAATAGTCATCATGATCGTCATCGTAATTGTCATCATTATAGTCATCGTAATCGTCATCATAATCATCATCATAGTCATCATCATAATCAGCATCATAATCATCATCATAATCGTCATCATAATCATCATCATAATCATCATCATAATCATCATCATAATCATCATCATAATCATCATCATAATCATCATCATAATCATCGTTATAATTCATCATCATAATCATCATCATAATCATCATCATAACCGTCATCGTAATCATCATCAGAATCATCATCATAATCGTCATCATAATCATCATCATAATCATCATCATAATCATCATCATAATCATCATCATAATCATGATCATAATCATCATCAAAATCATCATCATAATCATCATCATAATCGTCATCATAATCATCATCATAATCATCATCATAACCGTCATCGTAATCATCATCAGAATCATCATCATAATCGTTATCATAATGATCATCATAATCATCATCATAATCATCATCATAATCATCATCATAATCATTGTTATAATTCATCATCATGATCATCATCATAATCATCATCATAACCGTCATCGTAATCATCATCAGAATCATCATCATAATCGTCATCATAATCATCATCATAATCATCATCATAATCATCATCATAATCATCATCATAATCATCATCATAATCATCATCATTATCATCATCAAAATCATCATCATAATCATCATCATAATCATCATCATAGTCATCATCATAATCATCATCATAATCATCATCATAATCGTCTTCATTGTCATCGTCATAATCGTCATCATAATCATCATCATAGTCATTATCATAGTAGTCATCATAATCATCATCATAATCATCATCATAGTCATCATCATAATAGTCATCATAATCGTCATCATTATAGTCATCATAATCATCAGCATGATCATCATCATAATCATCATCAAAATCATCATCATAATCGTCATCATAATCGTCATCATTATAGTCATCATAATCATCAGCATGATCATCATCATAATCATCATCATAATCATCATCATGATCATCATCATAATCATCATCATAATCATCATCATAACCGTCATCGTAATCATCATCATAATCATCATCATAATCATCATCATAATCATCATCATAATCATCATCATAGTCATCATCATAATAGTCATCATAATGGCCATCATTATAGTCATCATAATCATCAGCATGATCATCATCATAATCATCATCAAAATCATCATCATAATCGTCATCATAATCGTCATCATTATAGTCATCATAATCATCAGCATGATCATCATCATAATCATCATCATAATCATCATCATGATCATCATCATAATCATCATCATAATCATCATCATAACCGTCATCGTAATCATCATCATAATCATCATCATAATCATCATCATAATCATGAGCATAATCATCATCATAATCGTCATCATAATCATCATCATAGTCATTATCATAATAGTCATCATAATCATCATCATAATCGTCATCATTATAGTCATCATAATCGTCACCATAATCGTCATCATAATCATCATCATAGTCATCATCATAATAGTCATCATAATCGTCATCATTATAGTCATCATAATCATCAGCATGATCATCATCATAATCATCATCAAAATCATCATCATAATCGTCATCATAATCGTCATCATAATCATCATCATAATCATCATCATAATCATCATCATAATCACCGTTATAATTCATCATCATAATCATCATCATAATCATCATCATAACCGTCATCGTAATCATCATCAGAATCATCATCATAATCGTCATCATAATCATCATCATAATCATCATCATAATCATCATCATAATCATCATCAGAATCATCATCATAATCATGAGCATAATCATCATCATAATCATCATCATAATCATCATCATAATCATCATCATAATCATCATCAAAATCATCATCATAATCATGACCATAATCATCATCATAATCGTCATCATAATCATCATCATAGTCATCATCGTAATAGTCATCATAATCATCATCATAATCGTCATCATTATAGTCATCATAATCGTCATCATAATCATCATCATAGTCATCGTCCTAATAGTCATCATAATCGTCATCATTATAGTCATCATAATCATCAGCATGATCATCATCATACTCATCATCAAAATCATCATCATAATCGTCATCATAATCGTCATCATAATCATCATCATAATCATCATCATAATCATCATCATAACCGTCATCGTAATCATCATCATAATCATCATCATAATCATCATCATAATCATCATCATAATCATCATCATAATCATCATCATAATCATCATCATAATCATCATCATAATCATCATCAAGATCATCATCATAATCATGAGCATAATCATCATCACAATCGTCATCATAATCATCATCATAATCATCATCAGAATCATCATCATAATCGTCATCATAATCATCATCATAATCATCATCATAATCATCATCATAATCATCGTTATAATTCATCATCATAATCATCATCATAATCATCATCATAACTGTCATCGTAATCATCATCAGAATCATCATCATAATCGTCATCATAATCATCATCATAATCATCATCATAATCATCATCATAATCATCATCATAATCATCATCATAATCATCATCAGAATCATCATCATAACCGTCATCGTAATCATCATCAGAATCATCATCACAATCGTCATCATAATCATCATCATAATCATCATCATAATCATCATCATAATCATCATCATAATCATCATCATAATCATCATCAGAATCATCATCATAATCATGAGCATAATCATCATCATAATCATCATCATAATCACCATCATAATCATCATCATAACCGTCATCGTAATCATCATCATAATCATCATCATAATCATCATCATAATCATCATCATAATCATCTTCATAATTATCATCATAATCATCATCATAATCATCATCAAAATCATCATCATAATCATCATCATAATCATCATCATAATCATCATCATAATCATCATCATAATCATCATCATAATCATCATCATAATCATCATCATAATCATCATCAGAATCATCATCATAATCATGAGCATAATCATCATCATAATCATCATCATAATCATCATCATAATCATCATCATAATCACCGTCATAATCATCATCATTATCATCATCAAAATCATCATCCTAATCATGAGCATAATCATCATCATAATCGTCATCATTATCATCATCATAGTCATCATCATAATAGTCATCATAATCGTCATCATAATCGTCATCATTATAGTCATCATAATAGTCATCATAATCGTCATCATTATAGTCATCATAATCATCGTCATGATCATCATCATAATCATCATCATAATCATCATCATAATCATCATCATAATCATCTTCATGGTCATCATCATAATCGTCATCATAATCATCATAATAGTCATCATAATCGTCATCATTATAGTCATCATAATCATCATCATGATCATCATCATAATCATCATCATAATCATCATCATGATCATCATCATAATCATCATCATAATCATCATCATAACCGTCATCGTAATCATCATCATAATCATCATCATAATCATCATCATTATCATCATCAAAATCATCATCATCATCACCATCATAATCATCATCATAATCATCATCATAACCGTCATCGTAATCATTATCATAATCATCATCATAATCATCATCATAATCATCATCATAATCATCATCATAATCATCATCATAATCATCATCATAATCATCATCATAATCGTCTTCATGGTCATCATCATAATCGTCATCATAATCATCATAATAGTCATCATAATCGTCATCATTATAGTCATCATAACCGTCATCATAATCATCATTATAGTCATCATCATAATAGTCATCATAATCGTCATCGTAATCGTCATCATAATCATCATCATAATCATCATCATAACCGTCATCGTAATCATCATCATAATCATCATCATAATCGTCATCATAATCATCATCATAATCATCATCATAACCGTCATCGTAATCATCATCAGAATCATCATCATAACCGTCGTCGTAATCATCATCATAATCATCATCATAACCGTCATCGTAATCATCATCATAGTCATCATCATAATAGTCATCATAATCGTCATCATTATAGTCATCATAATCATCGTCATGATCATCATCATAATCATCATCATAATCATCATCATAATCATCATCATAATCATCATCATAATCATCATCAAAATCATCATCATAATCAGCATCATAATCATCATCATAATCATCATCCTAATCATCATCATAAACGTCATCGTAATCATCATCATAATCATCATCATAATCATCATCATAATCAGCATCATAATCATCATCATAATCATCATCCTAATCATCATCATAAACGTCATCGTAATCATCATCATAATCATCATCATAATCATCATCATAATCATCATCATAATCATCATCATAATCATCATCATAATGATCATCAAAATCATCATCATAATCATGAGCATAATCATCATCATAATCGTCATCATAATCATCATCATAATCATCATCATAATCATCATCATAATCATCATCAAAATCATCATCAAAATCGTCATCATTATAGTCATCATAATCGTCATCATTATAGTCATCATAATCATAGTCATCATCATAATAGTCATCATAATCGTCATCATTATAGTCATCATAATCGACATCATGATCATCATCATAATCATCATCATAATCATCATCATGATCATCATCATAATCATCATCATAATCATCATCATAACCGTCATCGTAATCATCATCATAATCATTATCATAATCATCATCACAATCATCATCATAATCATCTTGATAATCATCATCATAATCATCATCATAATCATCATCATAATCATCATCATAATCATCATCAAAATCATCATCATAATCATGAGCATAATCATCATCATAATCGTCATCATAATCATCATCATAGTCATCATCATAATAGTCATCATAATCGTGATCATTATAGTCATCATAATCGTCATCATAATCATCATTATAGTCATCATCATAATAGTCATCATGATCGTCATCGTAATCGTCATCATTATAGTCATCGTAATCGTCATCATAATCATCATCATAGTCATCATCATAATCAGCATCACAATCATCATCATAATCGTCATCATAATCATCATCATAATCATCATCATAATCATCATCATAATCATCATCATAATCATCATCATAATCATCATCATAATCATCGTTATAATTCATCATCATAATCATCATCATAATCATCATCATAACCGTCATCGTAATCATCATCAGAATCATCATCATAATCGTCATCATAATCATCATCATAATCATCATCATAATCATCATCATAATCATCATCATAATCATGATCATAATCATCATCAAAATCATCATCATAATCATTATCATAATCATCATCACAATCATCATCATAATCATCTTGATAATCATCATCATAATCATCATCATAATCATCATCATAATCATCATCATAATCATCATCAAAATCATCATCATAATCATGAGCATAATCATCATCATAATCGTCATCATAATCATCATCATGATCATCATCATAATCATCATCATAATCATCATCATAACCGTCATCGTAATCATCATCATAATCATCATCATAATCATCATCATAATCATCATCATGATCATCATCATAATCATCATCATAATCATCATCATAACCGTCATCGTAATCATCATCATAATCATCATCATAATCATCATCATAATCATGAGCATAATCATCATCATAATCGTCATCATAATCATCATCATAGTCATTATCATAATAGTCATCATAATCATCATCATAATCGTCATCATTATAGTCATCATAATCGTCATCATAATCGTCATCATAATCATCATCATAGTCATCATCATAATAGTCATCATAATCGTCATCATTATAGTCATCATAATCATCAGCATGATCATCATCATAATCATCATCAAAATCATCATCATAATCGTCATCATAATCGTCATCATAATCATCATCATAATCATCATCATAATCATCATCATAATCACCGTTATAATTCATCATCATAATCATCATCATAATCATCATCATAACCGTCATCGTAATCATCATCAGAATCATCATCATAATCGTCATCATAATCATCATCATAATCATCATCATAATCATCATCATAATCATCATCAGAATCATCATCATAATCATGAGCATAATCATCATCATAATCATCATCATAATCATCATCATAATCATCATCATAATCATCATCAAAATCATCATCATAATCATGACCATAATCATCATCATAATCGTCATCATAATCATCATCATAGTCATCATCGTAATAGTCATCATAATCATCATCATAATCGTCATCATTATAGTCATCATAATCGTCATCATAATCATCATCATAGTCATCGTCCTAATAGTCATCATAATCGTCATCATTATAGTCATCATAATCATCAGCATGATCATCATCATACTCATCATCAAAATCATCATCATAATCGTCATCATAATCGTCATCATAATCATCATCATAATCATCATCATAATCATCATCATAACCGTCATCGTAATCATCATCATAATCATCATCATAATCATCATCATAATCATCATCATAATCATCATCATAATCATCATCATAATCATCATCATAATCATCATCATAATCATCATCAAGATCATCATCATAATCATGAGCATAATCATCATCACAATCGTCATCATAATCATCATCATAATCATCATCAGAATCATCATCATAATCGTCATCATAATCATCATCATAATCATCATCATAATCATCATCATAATCATCGTTATAATTCATCATCATAATCATCATCATAATCATCATCATAACCGTCATCGTAATCATCATCAGAATCATCATCATAATCGTCATCATAATCATCATCATAATCATCATCATAATCATCATCATAATCATCATCATAATCATCATCATAATCATCATCATAATCATCATCAGAATCATCATCATAACCGTCATCGTAATCATCATCAGAATCATCATCACAATCGTCATCATAATCATCATCATAATCATCATCATAATCATCATCATAATCATCATCATAATCATCATCATAATCATCATCAGAATCATCATCATAATCATGAGCATAATCATCATCATAATCATCATCATAATCACCATCATAATCATCATCATAACCGTCATCGTAATCATCATCATAATCATCATCATAATCATCATCATAATCATCATCATAATCATCTTCATAATTATCATCATAATCATCATCATAATCATCATCAAAATCATCATCATAATCATCATCATAGTCATCATCATAATAGTCATCATAATCGTCATGATAATCGTCAACATTGTAGTCATCATAATCGTCATCATAATCATCATCGTAGTCATCATCATAATCATCATCATAATCATCATCATAATCATCATCATAACCGTCATCATAATCATCAGCATGATCATCATCATAATCATCATCAAAATCATCATCATAACCGTCATCGTAATCATCATCATAATCATCATCATAATCATCATCATAATCATCATCATAATCATCATCATAATCATCATCAAGATCATCATCATAATCATGAGCATAATCATCATCACAATCGTCATCATAATCATCATCATAATCATCATCAGAATCATCATCATAATCGTCATCATAATCATCATCATAATCATCATCATAATCATCATCATAATCATCGTTATAATTCATCATCATAATCATCATCATAATCATCATCATAACCGTCATCGTAATCATCATCATAATCATGAGCATAATCATCATCATAATCATCATCATAATCATCATCATAATCATCATCATAATCATCATCAAAATCATCATCATAATCATGAGCATAATCATCATCATAATCGTCATCATAATCATCATCATAGTCATCATCGTAATAGTCATCATAATCATCATCATAATCGTCATCATTATAGTCATCATAATCGTCATCATAATCATCATCATAGTCATCGTCATAATAGCCATCATAATCGTCATCATTATAGTCATCATAATCGTCATCATCATAATAGTCATCATACTCATCATCAAAATCATCATCATAATCGTCATCATAATCGTCATCATAATCATCATCATAATCATCATCATAATCATCATCATAACCGTCATCGTAATCATCATCATAATCATCATCATAATCATCATCATAATCATCATCATAATCATCATCATAATCATCATCATAATCATCATCATAATCATCATCATAATCATCATCAAGATCATCATCATAATCATGAGCATAATCATCATCACAATCGTCATCATAATCATCATCATAATCATCATCAGAATCATCATCATAATCGTCATCATAATCATCATCATAATCATCATCATAATCATCATCATAATCATCGTTATAATTCATCATCATAATCATCATCATAATCATCATCATAACCGTCATCGTAATCATCATCAGAATCATCATCATAATCGTCATCATAATCATCATCATAATCATCATCATAATCATCATCATAATCATCATCATAATCATCATCATAATCATCATCAGAATCATCATCATAATCATGAGCATAATCATCATCATAATCATCATCATAATCACCATCATAATCATCATCATAACCGTCATCGTAATCATCATCATAATCATCATCATAATCATCATCATAATCATCATCATAATCATCATCCTAATCATGAGCATAATCATCATCATAATCGTCATCATAATCATCATCATAATCATCATCATAATCACCGTCATAATCATCATCATTATCATCATCAAAATCATCATCCTAATCATGAGCATCATCATCATCATAATCGTCATCATTATCATCATCATAGTCATCATCATAATAGTCATCATAATCGTCATCATAATCGTCATCATTATAGTCATCATAATAGTCATCATAATCGTCATCATTATAGTCATCATAATCATCGTCATGATCATCATCATAATCATCATCATAATCATCATCATAATCATCATCATAATCATCTTCATGGTCATCATCATAATCGTCATCATAATCATCATAATAGTCATCATAATCGTCATCATTATAGTCATCATAATCATCATCATGATCATCATCATAATCATCATCATAATCATCATCATGATCATCATCATAATCATCATCATAATCATCATCATAACCGTCATCGTAATCATCATCATAATCATCATCATAATCATCATCATTATCATCATCAAAATCATCATCATCATCACCATCATAATCATCATCATAATCATCATCATAACCGTCATCGTAATCATTATCATAATCATCATCATAATCATCATCATAATCATCATCATAATCATCATCATAATCATCATCATAATCATCATCATAATCATCATCATAATCGTCTTCATGGTCATCATCATAATCGTCATCATAATCATCATAATAGTCATCATAATCGTCATCATTATAGTCATCATAACCGTCATCATAATCATCATTATAGTCATCATCATAATAGTCATCATAATCGTCATCGTAATCGTCATCATAATCATCATCATAATCATCATCATAACCGTCATCGTAATCATCATCATAATCATCATCATAATCATCATCATTATCATCATCAAAATCATCATCATCATCATCATCATAATCAGCATCATAATCATCATCATAATCATCATCCTAATCATCATCATAAACGTCATCGTAATCATCATCATAATCATCATCATGATCATCATCATAATCATCATCAAAATCGTCATCATAATCATCATCATAGTCATCATCATAATAGTCATCATAATCGTCATCATTATAGTCATCATAATCATCGTCATGATCATCATCATAATCATCATCATAATCATCATCATAATCATCATCATAATCATCATCATAATCATCATCAAAATCATCATCATAATCAGCATCATAATCATCATCATAATCATCATCCTAATCATCATCATAAACGTCATCGTAATCATCATCATAATCATCATCATAATCATCATCATAATCAGCATCATAATCATCATCATAATCATCATCCTAATCATCATCATAAACGTCATCGTAATCATCATCATAATCATCATCATAATCATCATCATAATCATCATCATAATCATCATCATAATCATCATCATAATGATCATCAAAATCATCATCATAATCATGAGCATAATCATCATCATAATCGTCATCATAATCATCATCATAATCATCATCATAATCATCATCATAATCATCATCAAAATCATCATCAAAATCGTCATCATTATAGTCATCATAATCGTCATCATTATAGTCATCATAATCATAGTCATCATCATAATAGTCATCATAATCGTCATCATTATAGTCATCATAATCGACATCATGATCATCATCATAATCATCATCATAATCATCATCATGATCATCATCATAATCATCATCATAATCATCATCATAACCGTCATCGTAATCATCATCATAATCATTATCATAATCATCATCACAATCATCATCATAATCATCTTGATAATCATCATCATAATCATCATCATAATCATCATCATAATCATCATCATAATCATCATCAAAATCATCATCATAATCATGAGCATAATCATCATCATAATCGTCATCATAATCATCATCATAGTCATCATCATAATAGTCATCATAATCGTGATCATTATAGTCATCATAATCGTCATCATAATCATCATTATAGTCATCATCATAATAGTCATCATGATCGTCATCGTAATCGTCATCATTATAGTCATCGTAATCGTCATCATAATCATCATCATAGTCATCATCATAATCAGCATCACAATCATCATCATAATCGTCATCATAATCATCATCATAATCATCATCATAATCATCATCATAATCATCATCATAATCATCATCATAATCATCATCATAATCATCATCATAATCATCGTTATAATTCATCATCATAATCATCATCATAATCATCATCATAACCGTCATCGTAATCATCATCAGAATCATCATCATAATCGTCATCATAATCATCATCATAATCATCATCATAATCATCATCATAATCATCATCATAATCATGATCATAATCATCATCAAAATCATCATCATAATCATCATCATAATCGTCATCATAATCATCATCATAATCATCATCATAACCGTCATCGTAATCATCATCAGAATCATCATCATAATCGTTATCATAATGATCATCATAATCATCATCATAATCATCATCATAATCATCATCATAATCATCGTTATAATTCATCATCATGATCATCATCATAATCATCATCATAACCGTCATCGTAATCATCATCAGAATCATCATCATAATCGTCATCATAATCATCATCATAATCATCATCATAATCATCATCATAATCATCATCATAATCATCATCATAATCATCATCATTATCATCATCAAAATCATCATCATAATCATCATCATAGTCATCATCATAATAGTCATCATAATCGTCATCATTATAGTCATCATAATCATCAGCATGATCATCATCATAATCATCATCAAAATCATCATCATAATCGTCATCATAATCGTCATCATTATAGTCATCATAATCATCAGCATGATCATCATCATAATCATCATCATAATCATCATCATGATCATCATCATAATCATCATCATAATCATCATCATAACCGTCATCGTAATCATCATCATAATCATCATCATAATCATCATCATAATCATCATCATAATCATCATCATAGTCATCATCATAATAGTCATCATAATGGCCATCATTATAGTCATCATAATCATCAGCATGATCATCATCATAATCATCATCAAAATCATCATCATAATCGTCATCATAATCGTCATCATTATAGTCATCATAATCATCAGCATGATCATCATCATAATCATCATCATAATCATCATCATGATCATCATCATAATCATCATCATAATCATCATCATAACCGTCATCGTAATCATCATCATAATCATCATCATAATCATCATCATAATCATGAGCATAATCATCATCATAATCGTCATCATAATCATCATCATAGTCATTATCATAATAGTCATCATAATCATCATCATAATCGTCATCATTATAGTCATCATAATCGTCATCATAATCGTCATCATAATCATCATCATAGTCATCATCATAATAGTCATCATAATCGTCATCATTATAGTCATCATAATCATCAGCATGATCATCATCATAATCATCATCAAAATCATCATCATAATCGTCATCATAATCGTCATCATAATCATCATCATAATCATCATCATAATCATCATCATAATCACCGTTATAATTCATCATCATAATCATCATCATAATCATCATCATAACCGTCATCGTAATCATCATCAGAATCATCATCATAATCGTCATCATAATCATCATCATAATCATCATCATAATCATCATCATAATCATCATCAGAATCATCATCATAATCATGAGCATAATCATCATCATAATCATCATCATAATCATCATCATAATCATCATCATAATCATCATCAAAATCATCATCATAATCATGACCATAATCATCATCATAATCGTCATCATAATCATCATCATAGTCATCATCGTAATAGTCATCATAATCATCATCATAATCGTCATCATTATAGTCATCATAATCGTCATCATAATCATCATCATAGTCATCGTCCTAATAGTCATCATAATCGTCATCATTATAGTCATCATAATCATCAGCATGATCATCATCATACTCATCATCAAAATCATCATCATAATCGTCATCATAATCGTCATCATAATCATCATCATAATCATCATCATAATCATCATCATAACCGTCATCGTAATCATCATCATAATCATCATCATAATCATCATCATAATCATCATCATAATCATCATCATAATCATCATCATAATCATCATCATAATCATCATCATAATCATCATCAAGATCATCATCATAATCATGAGCATAATCATCATCACAATCGTCATCATAATCATCATCATAATCATCATCAGAATCATCATCATAATCGTCATCATAATCATCATCATAATCATCATCATAATCATCATCATAATCATCGTTATAATTCATCATCATAATCATCATCATAATCATCATCATAACCGTCATCGTAATCATCATCAGAATCATCATCATAATCGTCATCATAATCATCATCATAATCATCATCATAATCATCATCATAATCATCATCATAATCATCATCATAATCATCATCAGAATCATCATCATAACCGTCATCGTAATCATCATCAGAATCATCATCACAATCGTCATCATAATCATCATCATAATCATCATCATAATCATCATCATAATCATCATCATAATCATCATCATAATCATCATCAGAATCATCATCATAATCATGAGCATAATCATCATCATAATCATCATCATAGTCATCATCATAATAGTCATCATAATGGCCATCATTATAGTCATCATAATCATCAGCATGATCATCATCATAATCATCATCAAAATCATCATCATAATCGTCATCATAATCGTCATCATTATAGTCATCATAATCATCAGCATGATCATCATCATAATCATCATCATAATCATCATCATGATCATCATCATAATCATCATCATAATCATCATCATAACCGTCATCGTAATCATCATCATAATCATCATCATAATCATCATCATAATCATGAGCATAATCATCATCATAATCGTCATCATAATCATCATCATAGTCATTATCATAATAGTCATCATAATCATCATCATAATCGTCATCATTATAGTCATCATAATCGTCATCATAATCGTCATCATAATCATCATCATAGTCATCATCATAATAGTCATCATAATCGTCATCATTATAGTCATCATAATCATCAGCATGATCATCATCATAATCATCATCAAAATCATCATCATAATCGTCATCATAATCGTCATCATAATCATCATCATAATCATCATCATAATCATCATCATAATCACCGTTATAATTCATCATCATAATCATCATCATAATCATCATCATAACCGTCATCGTAATCATCATCAGAATCATCATCATAATCGTCATCATAATCATCATCATAATCATCATCATAATCATCATCATAATCATCATCAGAATCATCATCATAATCATGAGCATAATCATCATCATAATCATCATCATAATCATCATCATAATCATCATCATAATCATCATCAAAATCATCATCATAATCATGACCATAATCATCATCATAATCGTCATCATAATCATCATCATAGTCATCATCGTAATAGTCATCATAATCATCATCATAATCGTCATCATTATAGTCATCATAATCGTCATCATAATCATCATCATAGTCATCGTCCTAATAGTCATCATAATCGTCATCATTATAGTCATCATAATCATCAGCATGATCATCATCATACTCATCATCAAAATCATCATCATAATCGTCATCATAATCGTCATCATAATCATCATCATAATCATCATCATAATCATCATCATAACCGTCATCGTAATCATCATCATAATCATCATCATAATCATCATCATAATCATCATCATAATCATCATCATAATCATCATCATAATCATCATCATAATCATCATCATAATCATCATCAAGATCATCATCATAATCATGAGCATAATCATCATCACAATCGTCATCATAATCATCATCATAATCATCATCAGAATCATCATCATAATCGTCATCATAATCATCATCATAATCATCATCATAATCATCATCATAATCATCGTTATAATTCATCATCATAATCATCATCATAATCATCATCATAACCGTCATCGTAATCATCATCAGAATCATCATCATAATCGTCATCATAATCATCATCATAATCATCATCATAATCATCATCATAATCATCATCATAATCATCATCATAATCATCATCAGAATCATCATCATAACCGTCATCGTAATCATCATCAGAATCATCATCACAATCGTCATCATAATCATCATCATAATCATCATCATAATCATCATCATAATCATCATCATAATCATCATCATAATCATCATCAGAATCATCATCATAATCATGAGCATAATCATCATCATAATCATCATCATAATCACCATCATAATCATCATCATAACCGTCATCGTAATCATCATCATAATCATCATCATAATCATCATCATAATCATCATCATAATCATCTTCATAATTATCATCATAATCATCATCATAATCATCATCAAAATCATCATCATAATCATCATCATAGTCATCATCATAATAGTCATCATAATCGTCATGATAATCGTCAACATTGTAGTCATCATAATCGTCATCATAATCATCATCGTAGTCATCATCATAATCATCATCATAATCATCATCATAATCATCATCATAACCGTCATCATAATCATCAGCATGATCATCATCATAATCATCATCAAAATCATCATCATAACCGTCATCGTAATCATCATCATAATCATCATCATAATCATCATCATAATCATCATCATAATCATCATCATAATCATCATCAAGATCATCATCATAATCATGAGCATAATCATCATCACAATCGTCATCATAATCATCATCATAATCATCATCAGAATCATCATCATAATCGTCATCATAATCATCATCATAATCATCATCATAATCATCATCATAATCATCGTTATAATTCATCATCATAATCATCATCATAATCATCATCATAACCGTCATCGTAATCATCATCATAATCATGAGCATAATCATCATCATAATCATCATCATAATCATCATCATAATCATCATCATAATCATCATCAAAATCATCATCATAATCATGAGCATAATCATCATCATAATCGTCATCATAATCATCATCATAGTCATCATCGTAATAGTCATCATAATCATCATCAAAATCGTCATCATTATAGTCATCATAATCGTCATCATAATCATCATCATAGTCATCGTCATAATAGCCATCATAATCGTCATCATTATAGTCATCATAATCGTCATCATCATAATAGTCATCATACTCATCATCAAAATCATCATCATAATCGTCATCATAATCGTCATCATAATCATCATCATAATCATCATCATAATCATCATCATAACCGTCATCGTAATCATCATCATAATCATCATCATAATCATCATCATAATCATCATCATAATCATCATCATAATCATCATCATAATCATCATCATAATCATCATCATAATCATCATCAAGATCATCATCATAATCATGAGCATAATCATCATCACAATCGTCATCATAATCATCATCATAATCATCATCAGAATCATCATCATAATCGTCATCATAATCATCATCATAATCATCATCATAATCATCATCATAATCATCGTTATAATTCATCATCATAATCATCATCATAATCATCATCATAACCGTCATCGTAATCATCATCAGAATCATCATCATAATCGTCATCATAATCATCATCATAATCATCATCATAATCATCATCATAATCATCATCATAATCATCATCATAATCATCATCAGAATCATCATCATAATCATGAGCATAATCATCATCATAATCATCATCATAATCACCATCATAATCATCATCATAACCGTCATCGTAATCATCATCATAATCATCATCATAATCATCATCATAATCATCATCATAATCATCTTCATAATTATCATCATAATCATCATCATAATCATCATCAAAATCATCATCATAATCATCATCATAGTCATCATCATAATAGTCATCATAATCGTCATGATAATCGTCAACATTGTAGTCATCATAATCGTCATCATAATCATCATCAGAATCATCATCATAATCATGAGCATAATCATCATCATAATCATCATCATAATCACCATCATAATCATCATCATAACCGTCATCGTAATCATCATTATAATCATCATCATAATCATCATCATAATCATCATCATAATCATCTTCATAATTATCATCATAATCATCATCATAATCATCATCAAAATCATCATCATAATCATCATCATAGTCATCATCATAATAGTCATCATAATCGTCATGATAATCGTCAACATTGTAGTCATCATAATCATCATCATAATCATCATCATAATCATCATCATTATCATCATCAAAATCATCATCATCATCATCATAATCATCATCATAATCATCATCATAATCGTCATCATAATCATCATCATAATCACCATCATAATCATCATCATAACCGTCATCGTAATCATCATTATAATCATCATCATAATCATCATCATAATCATCATCGTAGTCATCATCATAATCATCATCATAATCATCATCATAATCATCATCATAACCGTCATCATAATCATCAGCATGATCATCATCATAATCATCATCAAAATCATCATCATAACCGTCATCGTAATCATCATCATAATCATCATCATAATCATCATCATAATCATCATCATAATCATCATCATAATTATCATCATAATCATCATCATAATCATCATCAAAATCATCATCATAATCATGAGCATAATCATCATCGTAATCGTCATCATAATCATCATCATAGTCATCATCATAATAGTCATCATAATCATCATCATAATCGTCATCATTATAGTCATCATAATCGTCATCATAATGATCATCATAGTCATCATCATAATAGTCATCATAATCGTCATCATTATAGTCATCATAATCATCTGCATGATCATCATCATAATCATCATCATAATCATCATCATAATCATCATCATGATCATCATCATAATCATCATCATAATCATCATCACGATCATCATCATAATCATCATCAAAATCATCATCATGATCATCATCATAATCATCATCATAATCATCATCAAAATCGTCATCATAATCATGAGCATAATCATCATCATAATCGTCATCATAATCATCATCATAATCATCATCATAATCATCATCAAAATCATCATCATAATCATGAGCATAATCATCATCTTAATCGTCATCATAATCATCATCATAGTCATCATCATAGTCATCATCATAATCATCATCATAATCATCATCATAATCATCATCATAATCATCATCATAATCATCATCAAAATCATCATCATAATCATGAGCATAATCATCATCGTAATCGTCATCATAATCATCATCATAGTCATCATCATAATAGTCATCATAATCATCATCATAATCGTCATCATTATAGTCATCATAATCGTCATCATAATGATCATCATAGTCATCATCATAATAGTCATCATAATCGTCATCATTATAGTCATCATAATCATCTGCATGATCATCATCATAATCATCATCATAATCATCATCATAATCATCATCATGATCATCATCATAATCATCATCATAATCATCATCACGATCATCATCATAATCATCATCAAAATCATCATCATGATCATCATCATAATCATCATCATAATCATCATCAAAATCATCATCATAATCATGAGCATAATCATCATCATAATCGTCATCATAATCATCATCATAATCATCATCATAATCATCATCAAAATCATCATCATAATCATGAGCATAATCATCATCTTAATCGTCATCATAATCATCATCATAGTCATCATCATAGTCATCATCATAATCATCATCATAATCATCATCATAATCATCATCATAGTCATCATCATAATAGTCATCATAATCGTCATCATTATAGTCATCATAATCATCAGCATGATCATCATCATAATCATCATCAAAATCATCATCATAATCGTCATCATAATCGTCATCGTTATAGTCATCATAATCATCAGCATGATCATCATCATAATCGTCATCATAATCATCATCATGATCATCATCATAATCATCATCATAATCATCATCATAACCGTCATCGTAATCATCATCATAATCATCATCATAATCATCATCATAATCATCATCATAATCATCATCATAGTCATCATCATAATAGTCATCATAATGGTCATCATTATAGTCATCATAATCATCAGCATGATCATCATCATAATCATCATCAAAATCATCATCATAATCGTCATCATAATCGTCATCATTATAGTCATCATAATCATCAGCATGATCATCATCATAATCACCATCATAATCATCATCATGATCATCATCATAATCATCATCATAATCATCATCATAACCGTCATCGTAATCATCATCATAATCATCATCATAATCATCATCATAATCATGAGCATAATCATCATCATAATCGTCATCATAATCATCATCATAGTCATTATCATAATAGTCATCATAATCGTCATGATAATCGTCAACATTGTAGTCATCATAATCGTCATCATAATCATCATCGTAGTCATCATCATAATCATCATCATAATCATCATCATAATCGTCATCATTATAGTCATCATAATCATCAGCATGATCATCATCATAATCATCATCAAAATCATCATCATAACCGTCATCGTAATCATCATCATAATCATCATCAGAATCATCATCATAATCATCATCATAATCATCATCATAATTATCATCATAATCATCATCATAATCATCATCAAAATCATCATCATAATCATGAGCATAATCATCATCGTAATCGTCATCATAATCATCATCATAGTCATCATCATAATAGTCATCATAATCATCATCATAATCGTCATCATTATAGTCATCATAATCGTCATCATAATGATCATCATAGTCATCATCATAATAGTCATCATAATCGTCATCATTATAGTCATCATAATCATCTGCATGATCATCATCATAATCATCATCATAATCATCATCATAATCATCATCATGATCATCATCATAATCATCATCATAATCATCATCACGATCATCATCATAATCATCATCAAAATCATCATCATGATCATCATCATAATCATCATCATAATCATCATCAAAATCGTCATCATAATCATGAGCATAATCATCATCATAATCGTCATCATAATCATCATCATAATCATCATCATAATCATCATCAAAATCATCATCATAATCATGAGCATAATCATCATCTTAATCGTCATCATAATCATCATCATAGTCATCATCATAGTCATCATCATAATCATCATCATAATCATCATCATAATCATCATCATAATCATCATCAAAATCATCATCATAATCATGAGCATAATCATCATCGTAATCGTCATCATAATCATCATCATAGTCATCATCATAATAGTCATCATAATCATCATCATAATCGTCATCATTATAGTCATCATAATCGTCATCATAATGATCATCATAGTCATCATCATAATAGTCATCATAATCGTCATCATTATAGTCATCATAATCATCTGCATGATCATCATCATAATCATCATCATAATCATCATCATAATCATCATCATGATCATCATCATAATCATCATCATAATCATCATCACGATCATCATCATAATCATCATCAAAATCATCATCATGATCATCATCATAATCATCATCATAATCATCATCAAAATCATCATCATAATCATGAGCATAATCATCATCATAATCGTCATCATAATCATCATCATAATCATCATCATAGTCATCATCAAAATCATCATCATAATCATGAGCATAATCATCATCTTAATCGTCATCATAATCATCATCATAGTCATCATCATAGTCATCATCATAATCATCATCATAATCATCATCATAATCATCATCATAGTCATCATCATAATAGTCATCATAATCGTCATCATTATAGTCATCATAATCATCAGCATGATCATCATCATAATCATCATCAAAATCATCATCATAATCGTCATCATAATCGTCATCGTTATAGTCATCATAATCATCAGCATGATCATCATCATAATCATCATCATAATCATCATCATGATCATCATCATAATCATCATCATAATCATCATCATAACCGTCATCGTAATCATCATCATAATCATCATCATAATCATCATCATAATCATCATCATAATCATCATCATAGTCATCATCATAATAGTCATCATAATGGTCATCATTATAGTCATCATAATCATCAGCATGATCATCATCATAATCATCATCAAAATCATCATCATAATCGTCATCATAATCGTCATCATTATAGTCATCATAATCATCAGCATGATCATCATCATAATCACCATCATAATCATCATCATGATCATCATCATAATCATCATCATAATCATCATCATAACCGTCATCGTAATCATCATCATAATCATCATCATAATCATCATCATAATCATGAGCATAATCATCATCATAATCGTCATCATAATCATCATCATAGTCATTATCATAATAGTCATCATAATCATCATCATAATCGTCATCATTATAGTCATCATAATCGTCATCATAATCGTCATCATAATCATCATCATAGTCATCATCATAATAGTCATCATAATCGTCATCATTATAGTCATCATAATCATCAGCATGATCATCATCATAATCATCATCATAATCATCATCATAACCGTCATCGTAATCATTATCATAATCATCATCATAATCATCATCATAATCATCATCATAATCATCATCATAATCATCATCATAATCATCATCATAATCATCATCATAATCATCATCATAATCGTCTTCATGGTCATCATCATAATCGTCATCATAATCATCATAATAGTCATCATAATCGTCATCATTATAGTCATCATAATCAACATCATGATCATCATCATAATCATCATCATAATCATCATCATGATGATCATCATAATCATCATCATAATCATCATCATAACCGTCATCGTAATCATCATCATAATCGTCATCAAAATCATCATCATAATCATGAGCATAATCATCATCATAATCGTCATCATAATCATCATCATAGTCATCATCATAATAGTCATCATAATCGTCATCATTATAGTCATCATAACCGTCATCATAATCATCATTATAGTCATCATCATAATAGTCATCATAATCGTCATCGTAATCGTCATCATAATCATCATCATAATCATCATCATAACCGTCATCGTAATCATCATCATAATCATCATCATAATCATCATCATTATCATCATCAAAATCATCATCATAATCATCATCATAATCATCATCATGATCATCATCATAATCATCATCATAATCATCATCATAACCGTCATCGTAATCATCATCATAATCATCATCATAATCATCATCATTATCATCATCAAAATCATCATCATCATCACCATCATAATCATCATTATAGTCATCATCATAATAGTCATCATAATCGTCATCGTAATCGTCATCATAATCATCATCATAATCATCATCATAACCGTCATCGTAATCATCATCATAATCATCATCATAATCATCATCATTATCATCATCATAATCATCATCCTAATCATCATCATAAACGTCATCGTAATCATCATCATAATCATCATCATGATCATCATCATAATCATCATCAAAATCGTCATCATAATCATCATCATAGTCATCATCATAATAGTCATCATAATCGTCATCATTATAGTCATCATAATCATCGTCATGATCATCATCATAATCATCATCATAATCATCATCATAATCATCATCATAATCATCATCATAATCATCATCAAAATCATCATCATAATCAGCATCATAATCATCATCATAATCATCATCCTAATCATCATCATAAACGTCATCGTAATCATCATCATAATCATCATCATAATCATCATCATAATCAGCATCATAATCATCATCATAATCATCATCCTAATCATCATCATAAACGTCATCGTAATCATCATCATAATCATCATCATAATCATCATCATAATCATCATCATAATCATCATCATAATCATCATCATAATGATCATCAAAATCATCATCATAATCATGAGCATAATCATCATCATAATCGTCATCATAATCATCAACATAATCATCATCATAATCATCATCATAATCATCATCAAAATCATCATCAAAATCGTCATCATTATAGTCATCATAATCGTCATCATTATAGTCATCATAATCATAGTCATCATCATAATAGTCATCATAATCGTCATCATTATAGTCATCATAATCGACATCATGATCATCATCATAATCATCATCATAATCATCATCATGATCATCATCATAATCATCATCATAATCATCATCATAACCGTCATCGTAATCATCATCATAATCATTATCATAATCATCATCACAATCATCATCATAATCATCTTGATAATCATCATCATAATCATCATCATAATCATCATCATAATCATCATCAAAATCATCATCATAATCATGAGCATAATCATCATCATAATCGTCATCATAATCATCATCATAGTCATCATCATAATAGTCATCATAATCGTGATCATTATAGTCATCATAATCGTCATCATAATCATCGTTATAATTCATCATCAAAATCATCATCATAATCGTCATCATAATCGTCATCATTATAGTCATCATAATCATCAGCATGATCATCATCATAATCATCATCATAATCATCATCATGATCATCAACATAATCATCATCATAATCATCATCATAACCGTCATCGTAATCATCATCATAATCATCATCATAATCATCATCATAATCATGAGCATAATCATCATCATAATCGTCATCATAATCATCATCATAGTCATTATCATAATAGTCATCATAATCATCATCATAATCGTCATCATTATAGTCATCATAATCGTCATCATAATCGTCATCATAATCATCATCATAGTCATCATCATAATAGTCATCATAATCGTCATCATTATAGTCATCATAATCATCAGCATGATCATCATCATAATCATCATCAAAATCATCATCATAATCGTCATCATAATCGTCATCATAATCATCATCATAATCATCATCATAATCATCATCATAATCACCGTTATAATTCATCATCATAATCATCATCATAATCATCATCATAACCGTCATCGTAATCATCATCAGAATCATCATCATAATCGTCATCATAATCATCATCATAATCATCATCATAATCATCATCATAATCATCATCAGAATCATCATCATAATCATGAGCATAATCATCATCATAATCGTCATCATAATCATCATCATAGTCATCATCGTAATAGTCATCATAATCATCATCATAATCGTCATCATTATAGTCATCATAATCGTCATCATAATCATCATCATAGTCATCGTCATAATAGTCATCATAATCGTCATCATTATAGTCATCATAATCATCAGCATGATCATCATCATACTCATCATCAAAATCATCATCATAATCGTCATCATAATCGTCATCATAATCATCATCATAATCATCATCATAATCATCATCATAACCGTCATCGTAATCATCATCATAATCATCATCATAATCATCATCATAATCATCATCATAATCATCATCATAATCATCATCATAATCATCATCATAATCATCATCATAATCATCATCAAGATCATCATCATAATCATGAGCATAATCATCATCACAATCGTCATCATAATCATCATCATAATCATCATCAGAATCATCATCATAATCGTCATCATAATCATCATCATAATCATCATCATAATCATCATCATAATCATCGTTATAATTCATCATCATAATCATCATCATAATCATCATCATAACCGTCATCGTAATCATCATCATAATCATCATCATAATCATCATCATAACCGTCATCGTAATCATCATCAGAATCATCATCATAATCGTCATCATAATCATCATCATAATCATCATCATAATCATCATCATAATCATCATCATAATCATCATCATAATCATCATCAGAATCATCATCATAACCGTCATCGTAATCATCATCAGAATCATCATCACAATCGTCATCATAATCATCATCATAATCATCATCATAATCATCATCATAATCATCATCATAATCATCATCAGAATCATCATCATAATCATGAGCATAATCATCATCATAATCATCATCATAATCACCATCATAATCATCATCATAACCGTCATCGTAATCATCATCATAATCATCATCATAATCATCATCATAATCATCATCATAATCATCTTCATAATTATCATCATAATCATCATCATAATCATCATCAAAATCATCATCATAATCATCATCATATTCATCATCATAATAGTCATCATAATCGTCATGATAATCGTCATCATAATCATCATCGTAGTCATCATCATAATCATCATCATAATCATCATCATAATCATCATCATAACCGTCATCATAATCATCAGCATGATCATCATCATAATCATCATCAAAATCATCATCATAACAGTCATCGTAATCATCATCATAATCATCATCATAATCATCATCATAATCATCATCATAATCATCATCATAATTATCATCATAATCATCATCATAATCATCATCAAAATCATCATCACGATCATCATCATAATCATCATCAAAATCATCATCATGATCATCATCATAATCATCATCATAATCATCATCAAAATCATCATCATAATCCTGAGCATAATCATCATCATAATCGTCATCATAATCATCATCATAATCATCATCATAATCATCATCAAAATCATCATCATAATCATGAGCATAATCATCATCTTAATCGTCATCATAATCATCATCATAGTCATCATCATAGTCATCATCATAATCATCATCATAATCATCATCATAATCATCATCATTATCATCATCATAATCATCATCATAATCATCATCATGAGCATAATCATCATCATAATCATCATCATAGTCATCATCATAATAGTCATCATAATCGTCATGATAATCGTCAACATTGTAGTCATCATAATCGTCATCATAATCATCATCGTAGTCATCATCATAATCATCATCATAATCATCATCATAATCATCATCATAACCGTCATCATAATCATCATCAAAATCATCATCCTAATCATGAGCATAATCATCATCATAATCGTCATCATAATCATCATCATAGTCATCATCATAATAGTCATCATAATCGTCATCATAATGGTCATCATTATAGTCATCATAATCGTCATCATAATCATCATTATAGTCGTCATCATAATAGTCATCATAAACGTCATCATTATAGTCATCATAATCGTCATCTTCGTAATAGTCATCATAATCGTCATCATAATCGTCATCATTATAGTCATCATAATCGTCATCATAATCATCATCATAGTCATCATCATAATAGTCATCATAATCGTCATCATTATAGTCATCATAATCGTCATCATAATCATCATCATAGTCATCATCATAATAGTCATCATAATCGTCATCATTATAGTCATCATAATCATCAGCATGATCAGCATCATAATCATCATCAAAATCATCATCATAATCGTCATCATAATCATCATCAAAATCATCATCATAATCATCATCATAGTCATCATCATAATAGTCATCATAATCGTCATGATAATCGTCAACATTGTAGTCATCATAATCATCATCGTAGTCATCATCATAATCATCATCATAATCATCATCATAATCATCATCATAACCGTCATCATAATCATCAGCATGATCATCATCATAATCATCATCAAAATCATCATCATAACCGTCATCGTAATCATCATCATAATCATCATCATAATCATCATCATAATCATCATCATAATCATCATCATAATTATCATCATAATCATCATCATAATCATCATCAAAATCATCATCATAATCATGAGCATAATCATCATCGTAATCGTCATCATAATCATCATCATAGTCATCATCATAATAGTCATCATAATCATCATCATAATCGTCATCATTATAGTCATCATAATCGTCATCATAATGATCATCATAGTCATCATCATAATAGTCATCATAATCGTCATCATTATAGTCATCATAATCATCTGCATGATCATCATCATAATCATCATCATAATCATCATCATAATCATCATCATGATCATCATCATAATCATCATCATAATCATCATCACGATCATCATCATAATCATCATCAAAATCATCATCATGATCATCATCATAATCATCATCATAATCATCATCAAAATCATCATCATAATCATGAGCATAATCATCATCATAATCGTCATCATAATCATCATCATAATCATCATCATAATCATCATCAAAATCATCATCATAATCATGAGCATAATCATCATCTTAATCGTCATCATAATCATCATCATAGTCATCATCATAATCATCATCATAATCATCATCATAATCATCATCATAATCGTCTTCATGGTCATCATCATAATCGTCATCATAATCATCATAATAGTCATCATAATCGTCATCATTATAGTCATCATAATCATCATCATTATCATCATCATAATCATCATCATAATCATCATCAAGATCATCATCATAATCATGAGCATAATCATCATCATAATCATCATCATAGTCATCATCATAATAGTCATCATAATCGTCATGATAATCGTCAACATTGTAGTCATCATAATCGTCATCATAATCATCATCATAGTCATCATCATAATAGTCATCATAATCGTCATCATTATAGTCATCATAATCGTCATCATAATCATCATCATAGTCATCATCATAATAGTCATCATAATCGTCATCATTATAGTCATCATAATCATCAGCATGATCAGCATCATAATCATCATCAAAATCATCATCATAATCGTCATCATAATCATCATCATAATCATCATCATAATCATCATCATAATCATCATCATTATCATCATCAAAATCATCATCATCATCATCATCATAATCATCATCATAATCATCATCATAATCATCATCATAACCGTCATCGTAATCATCATCATAATCATCATCATAATCATCATCATAATCATCATCATAATCATCATCATAATCGTCTTCATGGTCATCATCATAATCGTCATCATAATCATCATAATAGTCATCATAATCGTCATCATTATAGTCATCATAATCAACATCATGATCATCATCATAATCATCATCATAATCATCATCATGATCATCATCAGAATCATCATCATAATCGTCATCATTATAGTCATCATAATCGTCATCATAATCATCAGCATAGTCATCATCATAATAGTCATCATAATCGTCATCACTATAGTCATCATAATCATCATCATGATCATCATCATAATCATCATCATAATCATCATCATAATCATCATCATAATCATCATCATTATCATCATCAAAATCATCATCATCATCATCATAATCATCATCATAATCATCATCATAACCGTCATCGTAATCATCATCATAATCATCATCATAATCATCATCATGATCATCATCATAATCATCATCATAATCATCATCATAACCGTCATCGTAATCATCATCATAATCATCATCATAATCATCATCATAATCATCGTTATAATTCATCATCATAATCGTCATCATAATCATCATCATAATCATCATCATAATCATCATCATAATCATCATCATAATCATCATCATAATCATCATCATAATCATCATCATAATCATCGTTATAATTCGTCATCATAATCATCATCATAATCATCATCATAATCATGAGCATAATCATCATCAGAATCATCATCATAATCATGAGCATAATCATCATCATAATCATCATCATAATCATCATCATAATCATCATCGTAATCATCATCATAATTATCATCATAATCATCAGCATAGTCATCATCATAATAGTCATCATAATCGTCATCATTATAGGCATCATAATCATCATCATGATCATCATCATAATCATCATAATAATCATCATCATGATCATCATCATAATCATCGTTATAATTCATCATCATAATCATGAGCATAATCATCATGATAATGATCATCATAGTCATCATCATAATCATCATCATAGTCATCATCATAATCATCATCAAAATCATCATCATCATCATCATAATCATCATCATAATCATCAGCATAGTCATCATCATAATAGTCATCATAATCGTCATCATTATAGTCATCATAATCATCATCATGATCATCATCATAATCATCATCATAATCATCATCATAATCATCATCATAATCATCATCATTATCATCATCAAAATCATCATCATCATCATCATCATAATCATCATCATAATCATCATCATAATCATCATCATAACCGTCATCGTAATCATCATCATAATCATCATCATAATCATCATCATAATCATCATCATAATCATCATCATAATCATCATCATAATCGTCTTCATGGTCATCATCATAATCGTCATCATAATCATCATAATAGTCATCATAATCGTCATCATTATAGTCATCATAATCAACATCATGATCATCATCATAATCATCATCATAATCATCATCATGATCATCATCAGAATCATCATCATAATCATCAGCATAATCATCATCATAATCGTCATCATAATCATCATCATAGTCATCATCATAATAGTCATCATAATCGTCGTCATAATCGTCATCATTATAGTCATCATAATCGTCATCATAATCATCAGCATAGTCATCATCATAATAGTCATCATAATCGTCATCACTATAGTCATCATAATCATCATCATGATCATCATCATAATCATCATCATAATCATCATCATAATCATCATCATAATCATCATCATTATCATCATCAAAATCATCATCATCATCATCATAATCATCATCATAATCATCATCATAATCATCATCATAACCGTCATCGTAATCATCATCATAATCATCATCATAATCATCATCATGATCATCATCATAATCATCATCATAATCATCATCATAACCGTCATCGTAATCATCAGCATAATCATCATCATAATCATCATCATAATCATCGTTATAATTCATCATCATAATCATGAGCATAATCATCATGATAATCATCATCATAGTCATCATCATAATCATCATCATAATCATCATCAGAATCATCATCATAATCATGAGCATAATCATCATCATAATCATGAGCATAATCATCATCATAATCGTCATCATAATCATCATCATAATCATCATCATAATCATCATCATAATCATCATCATAATCATCATCATAATCATCGTTATAATTCATCATCATAATCATCATCATAATCATCATCATAACCGTCATCGTAATCACCATCAGAATCATCATCATAACCGTCATCATAATCATCATCATAATCATCATCATAATCATCATCATAATCATCATCATAATCATCATCATAATCATCATCAGAATCATCATCATAATCATGAGCATAATCATCATCATAATCATCATCATAATCATCATCATAATCATCATCGTAATCATCATCATAATTATCATCATAATCATCAGCATAGTCATCATCATAATAGTCATCATAATCGTCATCATTATAGGCATCATAATCATCATCATGATCATCATCATAATCATCATAATAATCATCATCATGATCATCATCATAATCATCGTTATAATTCATCATCATAATCATGAGCATAATCATCATGATAATGATCATCATAGTCATCATCATAATCATCATCATAGTCATCATCATAATCATCATCAAAATCATCATCATCATCATCATAATCATCATCATAATCATCAGCATAGTCATCATCATAATAGTCATCATAATCGTCATCATTATAGTCATCATAATCATCATCATGATCATCATCATAATCATCATCATAATCATCATCATAATCATCATCATAATCATCATCATTATCATCATCAAAATCATCATCATCATCATCATCATAATCATCATCGTAATCATCATCATAATCATCATCATAATCATCATCATAATCATCATCATAATCATCATCATAATCATCATCATAATCGTCATCATAATCATCATAATAGTCATCATAATCGTCATCATTATAGTCATCATAATCAACATCATGATCATCATCATAATCATCATCATAATCATCATCATGATCATCATCAGAATCATCATCATAATCATCAGCATAATCATCATCATAATCGTCATCATAATCATCATCATAGTCATCATCATAATAGTCATCATAATCGTCGTCATAATCGTCATCATTATAGTCATCATAATCATCATAATCATCAGCATAGTCATCATCATAATAGTCATCATAATCGTCATCACTATAGTCATCATAATCATCATCATGATCATCATCATAATCATCATCATAATCATCATCATAATCATCATCATAATCATCATCATTATCATCATCAAAATCATCATCATCATCATCATAATCATCATCATAATCATCATCATAACCGTCATCGTAATCATCATCATAATCATCATCATAATCATCATCATGATCATCATCATAATCATCATCATAATCATCATCATAACCGTCATCGTAATCATCATCATAATCATCATCATAATCATCATCATAATCATCGTTATAATTCATCATCATAATCATGAGCATAATCATCATCATAATCGTCATCATAATCATCATCATAATCATCATCATAATCATCATCATAATCATCATCATAATCATCATCATAATCATCGTTATAATTCATCATCATAATCATCATCATAATCATCATCATAACCGTCATCGTAATCACCATCAGAATCATCATCATAACCGTCATCATAATCATCATCATAATCATCATCATAATCATCATCATAATCATCATCATAATCATCATCAGAATCATCATCATAATCATGAGCATAATCATCATCATAATCATCATCATAATCATCATCATAATCATCATCGTAATCATCATCATAATTATCATCATAATCATCAGCGTAGTCATCATCATAATAGTCATCATAATCGTCATCATTATAGGCATCATAATCATCATCATGATCATCATCATAATCATCATAATAATCATCATCATGATCATCATCATAATCATCGTTATAATTCATCATCATAATCATGAGCATAATCATCATGATAATGATCATCATAGTCATCATCATAATCATCATCATAGTCATCATCATAATCATCATCAAAATCATCATCATCATCATCATAATCATCATCATAATCATCATCATAATCATCGTTATAATTCATCATCATAATCATCATCATAATCATCATTGTAGGAATACGGAAAAAATTCGGACTTGAAACGGGAATCGAACCCGTGCCCCTCAGATTACGAGTCGTCGACGCTCCCAACTGAGCCACCGGCGTCCGCCTGATACACGTCCTTTTCCGCATCCTTTTTGTCCTTTCGGGTCTGGAGGCCCCGCCAATCCTACACTCGGCCATCCTGCAACGACATTCGCCCTCGAATGTCCGTCACAGCTTCGCTTTACTTCCTCAAGAACTCACAAATCTTCGTAATCGCCGTAATCGCCGTAATCTCTCACGCAGCGCCATCTCTCGACACAACTCTTTAAACTCTTAAACTCTGAACTTCGCAACGCACATGTGTCAGAGAGGCCCACTGCTTCGTCGCTAAACGCTTCTTTTAATCAACAATATCTTGTTGTCGTCGTCTGCCTTGTGTGGATTGGTCGGTGTTTTGATGTCTACCTCCATCCCGGACGAGCCCCCAATTTGTAGGAATACGGAAAAAATTCGGACTTGAAACGGGAATCGAACCCGTGCCCCTCAGATTACGAGTCGTCGACGCTCCCAACTGAGCCACCGGCGTCCGCCTGATACACGTCCTTTTCCGCATCCTTTTTGTCCTTTCGGGTCTGGATGGAAAAATATCCGGACCGAAACGGGACTCGAACCCGTGCCCCTCAGATTACGAGTCGTCGACGCTCCCAACTGAGCCACCGGCGTCCGCCTAATACACGTCCTTTCCGTATTCCTTTTGTTCTTATCGGGTATGGAGGTCCCGCCAATCCCACACTCGGCCATCCTGCAACTACATTCGCCCTCGAATGTCCGTTACAGCTTCGACTCATCACTTCAAGTAACTCCGCAGTACTCGCAGCCAACTTCGTCGTCAACTTCGCAGTGCCATCTCTCCGCCAAACGTCAACTCTTTGAACCGTCAAACTTCACAACGTGTGAGAGAGGCCACTGCATCTCGTAAACACTTCTTTGACTGCAAGCATACGTTGTCCTGGTGTGCCTTGTGGAGATTTGGTCGGTGTTTTTATTATCTTCCTCCATCCCACTTCTGACACCAAATTGTAGGAATACGGAAAAATATCCGGACCGAAACGGGACTCGAACCCGTGCCCCTCAGATTACGAGTCGTCGACGCTCCCAACTGAGCCACCGGCGTCCGCCTGATACACGTCCTTTTCCGCATCCTTTTTGTCCTTTCGGGTCTGGATGGAAAAATATCCGGACCGAAACGGGACTCGAACCCGTGCCCCTCAGATTACGAGTCGTCGACGCTCCCAACTGAGCCACCGGCGTCCGCCTAATACACGTCCTTTCCGTATTCCTTTTGTTCTTATCGGGTATGGAGGTCCCGCCAATCCCACATCATCATAATCATCATCATAACCGTCATCGTAATCATCATCATAATCATCATCATAATCATCATCATAATCATCATCATAATCATCATCATAATCATCATCATAATCGTCATCATAATCATCATCATAGTCATCATCATAATAGTCATCATAATCGTCGTCATAATCGTCATCATTATAGTCATCATAATCGTCATCATAATCATCAGCATAGTCATCATCATAATAGTCATCATAATCGTCATCACTATAGTCATCATAATCATCATCATGATCATCATCATAATCATCATCATAATCATCATCATAATCATCATCATAATCATCATCATTATCATCATCAAAATCATCATCATCATCATCATAATCATCATCATAATCATCATCATAATCATCATCATAATCATCATCATAGTCATCATCATAATCATCATCATAATCATCATCAGAATCATCATCATAATCATGAGCATAATCATCATCATAATCATCATCATAATCATCTTCATAATCATCATCATAATCATCATCATAATCATCATCATAATCATCATCATAATCATCATCATAATCATCATCATAATCATCATCATAATCATCATCATAATCATCATCATAATCATCATCATAATCATCATCATAATCATCATCATAATCATCATCAGAATCATCATCATAATCATGAGCATAATCATCATCATAATCATCATCATAATCATCATCATAATCATCATCATAACCGTCATCGTAATCATCATCGTAATCGTCATCATAATCATCATCATGATCATCATCATAATCATCATCAAAATCATCATCATGATCATCATCATAATCATCATCATAATCACCATCATAATCATCATCATAATCATCATCAAAATCATCATCATAATCATTAGCACAATCATCATCATAATCCTCATCATAATCATCATCATAGTCATCATCATAATAGTCATCATAATCGTCATCATTATAGTCATCATAATCGTCATCACTATAGTCATCATAATCATCATCATGATCATCATCATAATCATCATCATAATCATCATCATAATCATCATCATAATCATCATCATTATCATCATCAAAATCATCATCATCATCATCATAATCATCATCATAATCATCATCATAACCGTCATCGTAATCATCATCATAATCATCATCATAATCATCATCATGATCATCATCATAATCGTCATCATAATCATCATCATAACCGTCATCGTAATCATCATCATAATCATCATCATAATCATCATCATAATCATCGTTATAATTCATCATCATAATCATGAGCATAATCATCATGATAATCATCATCATAGTCATCATCATAATCATCATCATAATCATCATCAGAATCATCATCATAATCATGAGCATAATCATCATCATAATCATCATCATAATCATCTTCATAATCATCATCATAATCATCATCATAATCATCATCATAATCATCATCATAATCATCATCATAATCATCATCATAATCATCATCATAATCATCATCATAATCATCATCATAATCATCATCATAATCATCATCATAATCATCATCAGAATCATCATCATAATCATGAGCATAATCATCATCATAATCATCATCATAATCATCATCATAATCATCATCATAATCATCATCATAACCGTCATCGTAATCATCATCGTAATCGTCATCATAATCATCATCATGATCATCATCATAATCATCATCAAAATCATCATCATGATCAACATCATAATCATCATCATAATCACCATCATAATCATCATCATAATCATCATCAAAATCATCATCATAATCATTAGCACAATCATCATCATAATCGTCATCATAATCATCATCATAGTCATCATCATAATAGTCATCATAATCGTCATCATTATAGTCATCATAATCATCGTCATGATCATCATCATAATCATCATCATAGTCATCATCATAATCATCATCATAATCATCATCATAATCATCATCATAATCATCATCAAAATCATCATCATAATCAGCATCATAATCATCATCATAATCATCATCCTAATCATCATCATAAACGTCATCGTAATCATCATCATTATCATCATCATAATCATCATCATAATCATCATCATAATCATCATCATAATCATCATCATAATCATCATCATTATCATCATCAAAATCATCATCCTAATCATGAGCATAATCATCATCATAATCGTCATCATAATTATCATCATAGTCATCATCATAATAGTCATCATAATCGTCATCATAATCGTCATCATTATAGTCATCATAATCATCGTCATGATCATCATCATAATCATCATCATAATCATCATCATAATCATCATCATAGTCATCATCATAATCATCATCATAATCATCATCATAATCATCATCATAATCGTCATCATAATCGTCATCGTAGTCATCATCATAATAGTCATCATAATCGTCATCATTATAGTCATCATGATCATCATCATAATCATCATCATAATCATCATCATGATCATCATCATAATCATCATCATAATCATCATCATAATCATCATCATAATCATCATCATGGTCATCATCATAATCGTCATCATAATCATCATAATAGTCATCATAATCGTCATCATTATAGTCATCATAATCATCATCATGATCATCATCATAATCATCATCATAATCATCATCATGATCACCATCATAATCATCATCATAATCATCATCATAACCGTCATCGTAATCATCATCATAATCATCATCATAATCATCATCATTATCATCATCAAAATCATCATCATCATCATCATCATAATCATCATCATAATCATCATCATAACCGTCATCGTAATCATCATCATAATCATCATCATAATCATCATCATAATCATCATCATAATCATCATCATAATCATCATCATAATCATCATCATAATCGTCTTCATGGTCATCATCATAATCGTCATCATAATCATCATAATAGTCATCATAATCGTCATCATTATAGTCATCATAATCAACATCATGATCATCATCATAATCATCATCATAATCATCATCATAATCATCATCATAATCATCATCATGATCATCATCATAATCATCATCATAATCATCATCATAACCGTCATCGCAATCATCATCATAATCGTCATCATAATCATCATCATGATCATCATCAAAATCATCATCATGATCATCATCATAATTATCATCATAATCATCATCATAATCATCATCAAAATCATCATCATAATCATGAGCATAATCATCATCATAATCGTCATCATAATCATCATCATAGTCATCATCATAATAGTCATCATAATCGTCATCATTATAGTCATCATAATCATCGTCATGATCATCATCATAATCATCATCATAGTCATCATCATAATCATCATCATAATCATCATCATAATCATCATCATAATCATCATCAAAATCATCATCATAATCAGCATCATAATCATCATCATAATCATCATCCTAATCATCATCATAAACGTCATCGTAATCATCATCATTATCATCATCATAATCATCATCATAATCATCATCATAATCATCATCATAATCATCATCATAATCATCATCATTATCATCATCAAAATCATCATCCTAATCATGAGCATAATCATCATCATAATCGTCATCATAATTATCATCATAGTCATCATCATAATAGTCATCATAATCGTCATCATAATCGTCATCATTATAGTCATCATAATCATCGTCATGATCATCATCATAATCATCATCATAATCATCATCATAATCATCATCATAGTCATCATCATAATCATCATCATAATCATCATCATAATCATCATCATAATCGTCATCATAATCGTCATCGTAGTCATCATCATAATAGTCATCATAATCGTCATCATTATAGTCATCATGATCATCATCATAATCATCATCATAATCATCATCATGATCATCATCATAATCATCATCATAATCATCATCATAATCATCATCATAATCATCATCATGGTCATCATCATAATCGTCATCATAATCATCATAATAGTCATCATAATCGTCATCATTATAGTCATCATAATCATCATCATGATCATCATCATAATCATCATCATAATCATCATCATGATCACCATCATAATCATCATCATAATCATCATCATAACCGTCATCGTAATCATCATCATAATCATCATCATAATCATCATCATTATCATCATCAAAATCATCATCATCATCATCATCATAATCATCATCATAATCATCATCATAACCGTCATCGTAATCATCATCATAATCATCATCATAATCATCATCATAATCATCATCATAATCATCATCATAATCATCATCATAATCATCATCATAATCGTCTTCATGGTCATCATCATAATCGTCATCATAATCATCATAATAGTCATCATAATCGTCATCATTATAGTCATCATAATCAACATCATGATCATCATCATAATCATCATCATAATCATCATCATAATCATCATCATAATCATCATCATGATCATCATCATAATCATCATCATAATCATCATCATAACCGTCATCGCAATCATCATCATAATCGTCATCATAATCATCATCATGATCATCATCAAAATCATCATCATGATCATCATCATAATTATCATCATAATCATCATCATAATCATCATCAAAATCATCATCATAATCATGAGCATAATCATCATCATAATCGTCATCATAATCATCATCATAATCATCATCCAAATCATCATCATAATCATGAGCATAATCATCATCATAATCATCATCATAGTCATCATCATAATAGTCATCATAATCGTCATCATTATAGTCATCATCATCATCATCATAATCATCATCATAATCATCATCATAACCGTCATCGTAATCATCATCATAATCATCATCATAATCATCATCATAATCATCATCATAATCATCATCATAATCATCATCATAATCATCATCATAATCGTCTTCATGGTCATCATCATAATCGTCATCATAATCATCATAATAGTCATTATAATCGTCATCATTATAGTCATCATAATCAACATCATGATCATCATCATAATCATCATCCTAATCATCATCATAATCATCATCATAATCATCATCATAATCATCATCATGGTCATCATCATAATCATCATCATAATCATCATCATAACCGTCATCGCAATCATCATCATAATCGTCATCATAATCATCATCATGATCATCATCAAAATCATCATCATGATCATCATCATAATTATCATCATAATCATCATCATAATCATCATCAAAATCATCATTATAGTCATCATAATCAACATCATGATCATCATCATAATCATCATCCTAATCATCATCATAATCATCATCATAATCATCATCATAATCATCATCATGGTCATCATCATAATCATCATCATAATCATCATCATAACCATCATCGCAATCATCATCATAATCGTCATCATAATCATCATCATGATCATCATCAAAATCATCATCATGATCATCATCATAATTATCATCATAATCATCATCATAATCATCATCAAAATCATCATCATAATCATGAGCATAATCATCATCATAATCGTCATCATAATCATCATCATAATCATCATCCAAATCATCATCATAATCATGAGCATAATCATCATCATAATCGTCATCATAATCATCATCATAGTCATCATCATAATAGTCATCATAATCGTCATCATTATAGTCATCATAATCGTCATCATAATCATCATTATAGTCATCATCATAATAGTCATCATAATCGTCATCGTAATCATCATCATAATCATCATCATAGTCATCATCATAATAGTCATCATAATCGTCATCATTATAGTCATCATAATCATCGTCATGATCATCATCATAATCATCATCATAATCAGCATCATAATCATCATCATAATCATCATCCTAATCATCCTCATAAACGTCATCGCAATCATCATCATAATCATCATCATAATCATCATCATAATCATCATCATAATCATCATCATAATCATCATCATAATCACCATCATTGTCATCATCAAAATCATCATCCTAATCATGAGCATAATCATCATCATAATCGTCATCATAATCATCATCATAGTCATCATCATAATAGTCATCATAATCGTCATCATAATCGTCATCATTATAGTCATCATAATCGTCATCATAATCATCATCATAGTCATCATAATCGTCATCATTATAGTCATCATAATCATCGTCATGATCATGATCATAATCATCATCATAATCATCATCATAATCATCATCATAATCATCATCATTATGATCATCAAAATCATCATCATAATCATCATCATAATCATCATCATAGTCATCATCATAATCATCATCATAATCATCATCATAATCATCATCATAATCGTCTTCATGGTCATCATCATAATCGTCATCATAATCATCATAATAGTCATCATAATCGTCATCATTATAGTCATCATAATCAACATCATGATCATCATCATAATCATCATCATAATCATCATCATAATCATCATCATGATCATCATCATAATCATCATCATAATCATCATCATAACCGTCATCGTAATCATCATCATAATCGTCATCATAATCATCATCATGATCATCATCAAAATCATCATCATGATCATCATCATAATTATCATCATAGTCATCATCATAATCATCATCAAAATCATCATCATAATCATGAGCATAATCATCATCATAATCGTCATCATAATCATCATCATAATCATCATCAAAATCATCATCATAATCATGAGCATAATCATCATCATAATCGTCATCATAATCATCATCATAGTCATCATCATAATAGTCATCATAATCGTCATCATTATAGTCATCATAATCGTCATCATAATCATCATTATAGTCATCATAATCGTCATCGTAATCATCATCATAATCATCATCATAGTCATCATCATAATAGTCATCATAATCGTCATCATTATAGTCATCATAATCATCGTCATGATCATCATCATAATCGTCATCATAATCATCATCAAAATCATCATCCTAATCATGAGCATAATCATCATCATAATCGTCATCATAATCATCATCATAGTCATCATCATAATCATCATCATAATCATCATCATAATCATCATCATAATCATCATCATAATCATCATCATAATCATCATCATAATCATCATCAAAATCATCATCATAATCATGAGCATAATCATCATCATAATCGTCATCATAATCATCATCATAGTCATCATCATAATAGTCATCATAATCGTCGTCATAATTGTCATCATTATAGTCGTTATAATCGTCATCATAATCATCAGCATAGTCATCATCATAATAGTCATCATAATCGTCATCATTATAGTCATCATAATCATCATCATGATCATCATCATAATCATCATCATCATCATCATCATAATCATCATCATAATCATCATCATTATCATCATCAAAATCATCATCATCATCATCATCATAATCATCATCATAATCATCATCATAATCATCATCATAACCGTCATCGTAATCATCATCATAATCATCATCATAATCATCATCATAATCATCATCATAATCATCATCATAATCATCATCATAATCGTCTTCATGGTCATCATCATAATCGTCATCATAATCATCATAATAGTCATCATAATCGTCATCATTATAGTCATCATAATCAACATCATGATCATCATCATAATCATCATCATAATCATCATCATGATCATCATCAGAATCATCATCATAATCATGAGCATAATCATCATCATAATCGTCATCATAATCATCATCATAGTCATCATCATAATAGTCATCATAATCGTCGTCATAATCGTCGTCATAATCGTCAGCATTATAGTCATCATAATCGTCATCATAATCATCAGCATAGTCATCATCATAATAGTCATCATAATCGTCATCACTATAGTCATCATAATCATCATCATGATCATCATCATAATCATCATCATACTCATCATCATAATCATCATCATAATCATCATCATAATCATCGTCATAATCATCATCATTATCATCATCAAAATCATCATCCTAATCATGAGCATAATCATCATCATAATCGTCATCATTATCATCATCATAGTCATCATCATAATAGTCATCATAATCGTCATCATAATCGTCATCATTATAGTCATCATAATCGTCATCATAATCATCATCATAGTCATCATCATAATAGTCATCATAATCGTCATCATTATAGTCATCATAATCATCGTCATGATCATCATCATAATCATCATCATAATCATCATCATAGTCATCATCATAATCATCATCATAATCATCATCATTATCATCATCAAAATCATCATCATAATCATCATCATAATCATCATCATAGTCATCATCATAATCATCATCATAATCATCATCATAATCATCATCATAATCATCATCATAATCATCTTCATGGTCATCATCATAATCGTCATCATAATCATCATAATAGTCATCATAATCGTCATCATTATAGTCATCATAATCATCATCATGATCATCATCATAACCGTCATCGTAATCATCATCATAATCATCATCATAATCATCATCATTACCATCATCAAAATCATCATCATCATCATCATCATAATCATCATCATAATCATCATCATAACCGTCATCGTAATCATTATCATAATCATCATCATAATCATCATCATAATCATCATCATAATCATCATCATAATCATCATCATAATCATCATCATAATCGTCTTCATGGTCATCATCATAATCGTCATCATAATCATCATAATAGTCATCATAATCGTCATCATTATAGTCATCATAATCAACATCATGATCATCATCATAATCATCATCATAATCATCATCATGATCATCATCATAATCATCATCATAATCATCATCATAACCGTCATCGTAATCATCATCATAATCGTCATCATAATCATCATCATGATCATCATCATAATCATCATCAAAATCATCATCATGATCATCATCATAATCATCATCATAATCATCATCATAATCATCATCAAAATCATCATCATAATCATGAGCATAATCATCATCAAAATCATCATCATAATCATCATCAAAATCATCATCATAATCGTCATCATAATCATCATCATAGTCATCATCATAATAGTCATCATAATCGTCATCATTATAGTCATCATAATCGTCATCATAATCATCATTATAGTCATCATCATAATAGTCATCATAATCGTCATCGTAATCGTCATCATAATCATCATCATAGTCATCATCATAATAGTCATCATAATCGTCATCATTATAGTCATCATAATCATCGTCATGATCATCATCACAATCATCATCATAATCATCATCATAATCATCATCATAATCATCATCATAATCATCATCAAAATCATCATCATAATCAGCATCATAATCATCATCATAATCATCATCCTAATCATCATCATAAACGTCATCGTAATCATCATCATAATCATCATCATAATCATCATCATAATCATCATCATAATCATCATCAAAATCATCATCATAATCAGCATCATAATCATCATCATAGTCATCATCATAATAGTCATCATAATCGTCGTCATAATCGTCATCATTATAGTCATCATAATCGTCATCATAATCATCATCATAGTCATCAACATAATAGTCATCATAATCGTCATCATTATAGTCATCATAATCATCGTCATGATCATCATCACAATCATCATCATAATCATCATCATAATCATCATCATAATCATCATCATAATCATCATCATAATCATCATCATAGTCATCATCATAATCATCATCATAATCATCATCATAATCATCATCATAATCGTCATCATAATCGTCATCATTATAGTCATCATAATCGTCATCGTAGTCATCATCATAATAGTCATCATAATCGTCATCATTATAGTCATCATAATCATCATCATGATCATCATCATAATCATCATCATAATCATCATCATAATCATCATCATAATCATCATCATTATGATCATCAAAATCATCATCATAATCATCATCATAATCATCATCATTGTCATCATCATAATCATCATCATAATCATCATCATAATCATCATCATAGTCATCATCATAATAGTCATCATAATCATCATCATTATAGTCATCATAATCATCGTCATGATCATCATCATAATCATCATCATAATCAGCATCATAATCATCATCATAATCATCATCCTAATCATCATCATAAACGTCATCGTAATCATCATCATAATCATCATCATAATCATCATCATAATCATTATCATAATCATCATCATAATCACCATCGTAATCATCATCATAATCATCATCATAATCATCATCATAGTCATCATCATAATAGTCATCATAATCGTCATCATAATCATCATCAAAATCATCATCATAATCATGAGCATAATCATCATCATAATCGTCATCATAATCATCATCATAATCATCATCCAAATCATCATCATAATCATGAGCATAATCATCATCATAATCGTCATCATAATCATCATCATAGTCATCATCATAATAGTCATCATAATCGTCATCATTATAGTCATCATAATCGTCATCATAATCATCATTATAGTCATCATCATAATAGTCATCATAATCGTCATCGTAATCATCATCATAATCATCATCATAGTCATCATCATAATTGTCATCATAATCGTCATCATTATAGTCATCATAATCATCGTCATGATCATCATCATAATCATCATCATAATCAGCATCATAATCATCATCATAATCGTCATCCTAATCATCATCATAAACGTCATCGTAATCATCATAATAATCATCATCATAATCATCATCATAATCATCATCACAATCATCATCATAATCATCATCATAATCATCATCATTGTCATCATCAAAATCATCATCCTAATCATGAGCATAATCATCATCATAATCGTCATCATAATCGTCAACATAATCATCATCATAGTCATCATCATAATAGTCATCATAATCGTCATCATAATCGTCATCATTATAGTCATCATAATCGTCATCATAATCATCATCATAGTCATCATCATAATAGTCATCATAATCGTCATCATTATAGTCATCATAATCATCGTCATGATCATGATCATAATCATCATCATAATCATCATCATAATCATCATCATAATCATCATCATAATCATCATCATAGTCATCATCATAATCATCATCATAACCATCATCATAACCGTCATCGTAATCATCATCATAATCATCATCATAATCATCATCATAATCATCATCATAATCATCATCATAATCATCATCATTGTCATCATCAAAATCATCATCCTAATCATGAGCATAATCATCATCATAATCGTCATCATAATCGTCATCATAATCATCATCATAATCATCATCATAATCATCATCATAGTCATCATCATAATCATCATCATAATCATCATCATAATCATCATCATAATCGTCATCATAATCGTCATCATTATAGTCATCATAATCGTCATCGTAGTCATCATCATAATAGTCATCATAATCGTCATCATTATAGTCATCATAATCATCATCATGATCATCATCATAATCATCATCATAATCATCATCATAATCATCATCATAATCATCATCATTATGATCATCAAAATCATCATCATAATCATCATCATAATCATCATCATTGTCATCATCATAATCATCATCATAATCATCATCATAATCATCATCATAGTCATCATCATAATAGTCATCATAATCATCATCATTATAGTCATCATAATCATCGTCATGATCATCATCATAATCATCATCATAATCAGCATCATAATCATCATCATAATCATCATCCTAATCATCATCATAAACGTCATCGTAATCATCATCATAATCATCATCATAATCATCATCATAATCATCATCATAATCATCATCATAATCATCATCATAATCATCATCATTGTCATCATCAAAATCATCATCCTAATCATGAGCATAATCATCATCATAATCGTCATCATAATCATCAGCATAGTCATCATCATAATAGTCATCATAATCGTCATCATAATCATCATCAAAATCATCATCATAATCATGAGCATAATCATCATCATAATCGTCATCATAATCATCATCATAATCATCATCCAAATCATCATCATAATCATGAGCATAATCATCATCATAATCGTCATCATAATCATCATCATAGTCATCATCATAATAGTCATCATAATCGTCATCATTATAGTCATCATAATCGTCATCATAATCATCATTATAGTCATCATCATAATAGTCATCATAATCGTCATCGTAATCATCATCATAATCATCATCATAGTCATCATCATAATTGTCATCATAATCGTCATCATTATAGTCATCATAATCATCGTCATGATCATCATCATAATCATCATCATAATCAGCATCATAATCATCATCATAATCGTCATCCTAATCATCATCATAAACGTCATCGTAATCATCATCATAATCATCATCATAATCATCATCATAATTATCATCACAATCATCATCATAATCATCATCATAATCATCATCATTGTCATCATCAAAATCATCATCCTAATCATGAGCATAATCATCATCATAATCGTCATCATAATCGTCATCATAATCATCATCATAGTCATCATCATAATAGTCATCAAAATCGTCATCATAATCGTCATCATTATAGTCATCATAATCGTCATCATAATCATCATCATAGTCATCATCATAATAGTCATCATAATCGTCATCATTATAGTCATCATAATCATCGTCATGATCATGATCATAATCATCATCATAATCATCATCATAATCATCATCATAATCATCATCATAATCATCATCATAGTCATCATCATAATCATCATCATAATCATCATCATAACCGTCATCGTAATCATCATCATAATCATCATCATAATCATCATCATAATCATCATCATAATCATCATCATAATCATCATCATTGTCATCATCAAAATCATCATCCTAATCATGAGCATAATCATCATCATAATCGTCATCATAATCGTCATCATAATCATCATCATAGTCATCATCATAATAGTCATCATAATCGTCATCATTATAGTCATCATAATCATCGTCATGATCATGATCATAATCATCATCATAATCATCATCATAATCATCATCATAATCATCATCATAATCATCATCATAGTCATCATCATAATCATCATCATAATCATCATCATAATCATCATCATAATCATCATCATAGTCATCATCATAATCATCATCATAATCATCATCATAATCATCATCATAATCGTCATCATAATCGTCATCATTATAGTCATCATAATCGTCATCGTAGTCATCATCATAATAGTCATCATAATAGTCATCATAATCGTCATCATTATAGTCATCATAATCATCATCATGATCATCATCATAATCATCATCATAATCATCATCATAATCATCATCATAATCATCATCATTATGATCATCAAAATCATCATCATAATCATCATTATAATCATCATCATAGTCATCATCATAATCATCATCATAATCATCATCATAATCGTCTTCATGGTCATCATCAAAATCGTCATCATAATCATCATAATAGTCATCATAATCATCATCATGATCATCATCATAATCATCATCATAATCATCATCATGATCATCATCATAATCATCATCATAATCATCATCATAACCGTCATCGTAATCATCATCATAATCATCATCATAATCATCATCATTATCATCATCAAAATCATCATCATCATCATCATCATAACCATCATCATAATCATCATCATAACCGTCATCGTAATCATCATCATAATCATCATCATAATCATCATCATAATCATCATCATAACCGTCATCGTAATCATCATCATAATCATCATCATTGTCATCATCATAATAGTCATCATAATCGTCATCATTATAGTCATCATAATCATCGTCATGATCATGATCATAATCATGAGCATAATCATCATCATAATCGTCATCATAATCATCATCATAGTCATCATCATAATAGTCATTATAATCGTCATCATTATAGTCATCATAATCGTCATCATAATCATCATTATAGTCATCATCATAATAGTCATCATAATCGTCATCGTAATCATCATCATAATCATCATCATAGTCATCATCATAATAGTCATCATAATCGTCATCATTATAGTCATCATAATCATCGTCATGATCATCATCATAATCATCATCATAATCAGCATCATAATCATCATCATAATCATCATCCTAATCATCATCATAAACGTCATCGTAATCATCATCATAATCATCATCATAATCATCATCATAATCATCATCATAATCATCATCATAATCATCATCATAATCATCATCATTGTCATCATCAAAATCATCATCCTAATCATGAGCATAATCATCATCATAATCGTCATCATAATCGTCATCATAATCATCATCATAGTCATCATCATAATAGTCATCATAATCGTCATCATTATAGTCATCATAATCATCGTCATGATCATGATCATAATCATCATCATAATCATCATCATAATCATCATCATAATCATCATGATAATCATCATCATAGTCATCATCATAATCATCATCATAATCATCATCATAATCATCATCATAATCATCATCATAGTCATCATCATAATCATCATCGTAGTCATCATCATAATAGTCATCATAATAGTCATCATAATCGTCATCATTATAGTCATCATAATCATCATAATAGTCATCATAATCGTCATCATGATCATCATCATAATCATCATCATAATCATCATCATAATCATCATCATAATCATCATCATAATCATCATCATAGTCATCATCATAATCATCATCGTAGTCATCATCATAATAGTCATCATAATAGTCATCATAATCGTCATCATTATAGTCATCATAATCATCATAATAGTCATCATAATCGTCATCATGATCATCATCATAATCATCATCATAATCATCATCATGATCATCATCATAATCATCATCATAATCATCATCATAACCGTCATCGTAATCATCATCATAATCATCATCATAATCATCATCATTATCATCATCAAAATCATCATCATCATCATCATCATAACCATCATCATAATCATCATCATAACCGTCATCGTAATCATCATCATAATCATCATCATAATCATCATCATAATCATCATCATAATCATCATCATGAACATCATCATAATCATCATCATAATCATCATCATAACCGTCATCGTAATCATCATCATAATCATGAGCATAATCATCATCATAATCGTCATCATAATCATCATCATAGTCATCATCATAATAGTCATCATAATCGTCATCATTATAGTCATCATAATCGTCATCATAATCATCATTATAGTCATCATCATAATAGTCATCATAATCGTCATCGTAATCATCATCATAATCATCATCATAGTCATCATCATAATAGTCATCATAATCGTCATCATTATAGTCATCATAATCATCGTCATGATCATCATCATAATCATCATCATAATCAGCATCATAATCATCATCATAATCATCATCCTAATCATCATCATAAACGTCATCGTAATCATCATCATAATCATCATCATAATCATCATCATAATCATCATCATAATCATCATCATAATCATCATCATAATCATCATCATTGTCATCATCAAAATCATCATCCTAATCATGAGCATAATCATCATCATAATCGTCATCATAATCATCATCATAGTCATCATCATAATAGTCATCATAATCGTCATCATAATCGTCATCATTATAGTCGTCATAATCGTCATCATAATCATCATCATAGTCATCATCATAATAGTCATCATAATCGTCATCATTATAGTCATCATAATCATCGTCATGATCATCATCATAATCATCATCATAATCATCATCATAATCATCATCATAATCATCATCATAATCATCATCATAATCATCATCAAAATCATCATCATAATCAGCATCATAATCATCATCATAGTCATCATCATAATCATCATCATAATCATCATCATAATCGTCATCATAATCGTCATCATAATCATCATTATAGTGATCATAATCATCATCATGATCATCATCATAATTATCATCATAATCATCATCATAATCATCATCAAAATCATCATCATAATCATGAGCATAATCATCATCATAATCATCATCATGATCATCATCATAATCATCATCAAAATCGTCATCATTATAGTCATCATAATCGTCATCATAATCATCATCATAGTCATCATCATAATAGTCATCATAATCGTCATCATTATAGTCATCATAATCATCATCATAATCATCATCATAATCATCATCATAATCATCATCATAACCGTCATCGTAATCATCATCATAATCATCATCATAATCATCATCATAATCATCATCATAATCATCATCATAATCATCATCATAATCATCATCATAATCGTCTTCATGGTCATCATCATAATCGTCATCATAATCATCATAATAGTCATCATAATCGTCATCATTATAGTCATCATAATCAACATCATGATCATCATCATAATCATCATCATAATCATCATCATAATCATCATCATGATCATCATCATAATCATCATCATAATCATCATCATAACCGTCATCGTAATCATCATCATAATCGTCATCATAATCATCATCATGATCATCATCAAAATCATCATCATGATCATCATCATAATTATCATCATAATCATTATCATAATCATCATCAAAATCATCATCATAATCATGAGCATAATCATCATCATAATCGTCATCATAATCATCATCATAATCATCATCAAAATCATCATCATAATCATGAGCATAATCATCATCATAATCGTCATCATAATCATCATCATAGTCATCATCATAATAGTCATCATAATCGTCATCATTATAGTCATCATAATCGTCATCATAATCATCATTATAGTCATCATCATAATAGTCATCATAATCGTCATCGTAATCATCATCATAATCATCATCATAGTCATCATCATAATAGTCATCATAATCGTCATCATTATAGTCATCATAATCATCGTCATGATCATCATCATAATCATCATCATAATCACCATCATAATCATCATCATAATCATCATCCTAATCATCATCATAAACGTCATCGTAATCATCATCATAAACGTTATCGTAATCATCATCATAATCATCATTATAGTCATCATCATAATAGTCATCATAATCGTCATCGTAATCATCATCATAATCATCATCATAGTCATCATCATAATAGTCATCATAATCGTCATCATTATAGTCATCATAATCATCGTCATGATCATCATCATAATCATCATCATAATCAGCATCATAATCATCATCATAATCATCATCCTAATCATCATCATAAACGTCATCGTAATCATCATCATAAACGTCATCGTAATCATCATCATAATCATCATCATAATCATCATCATAATCATCATCATAATCATCATCATAATCATCATCAAAATCATCATCCTAATCATGAGCATAATCATCATCATAATCGTCATCATAATCATCATCATAGTCATCATCATAATAGTCATCATAATCGTCATCATAATCGTCATCATTATAGTCGTCATAATCGTCATCATAATCATCATCATAGTCATCATCATAATAGTCATCATAATCGTCATCATTATAGTCATCATAATCATCGTCATGATCATGATCATAATCATCATCATAATCATCATCATAATCATCATCATAATCATCATCATAATCATCATCATAGTCATCATCATAATCATCATCATAATCATCATCATAATCATCATCATAATCATCATCATAGTCATCATCATAATCATCATCATAATCATCATCATAATCATCATCATAATCGTCATCATAATCGTCATCATTATAGTCATCATAATCGTCATCGTAGTCATCATCATAATAGTCATCATAATCGTCATCATTATAGTCATCATAATCATCATCATAATCATCATCATAGTCATCATCATAATAGTCATCATAATCATCATCATAATCGTCATCATTATAGTCATCATAATCGTCATCATAATCATCATCATGATCATCATCATAATCATCATCAAACTCATCATCATGATCATCATCATAATCATCATCATAATCATCATCATAATCATCATCAAAATCATCATCATAATCGTCATCATTATAGTCATCATAATCGTCATCATAATCATCATCATGATCATCATCATAATCATCATCAAAATCATCATCATGATCATCATCATAATCATCATCATAATCATCATCATAATCATCATCAAAATCATCATCATAATCATGAGCATAATCATCATCATGATCGTCATCATAATCATCATCATAATCATCATCATAATCATCATCAAAATCATCATCATAATCATGAGCATAATCATCATCATAATCGTCATCATAATCATCATCATAGTCATCATCATAATAGTCATCATAATCGTCATCATTATAGTCATCATAATCATCATCAGAATCATCATCATGATCATCATCATAATCATCATCATAATCTTCATCATAATCATCATCATAATCATCATCATTATCATCATCAGAATCATCATCATAATCATGAGCATAATCATCATCATAATCGTCATCATAATCATCATCATAATAGTCATCATAATAGTCATCATAATCGTCATCATTATAGTGATCATAATCATCATCATGATCATCATCATAATTATCATCATAATCATCATCATAATCATCATCAAAATCATCATCATAATCATGAGCATAATCATCATCATAATCATCATCATGATCATCATCATAATCATCATCAAAATCGTCATCATTATAGTCATCATAATCGTCATCATAATCATCATCATAGTCATCATCATAATAGTCATCATAATCGTCATCATTATAGTCATCATAATCATCATCATAATCATCATCATAATCATCATCATAATCATCATCATAACCGTCATCGTAATCATCATCATAATCATCATCATAATCATCATCATAATCATCATCATAATCATCATCATAATCATCATCATAATCATCATCATAATCGTCTTCATGGTCATCATCATAATCGTCATCATAATCATCATAATAGTCATCATAATCGTCATCATTATAGTCATCATAATCAACATCATGATCATCATCATAATCATCATCATAATCATCATCATAATCATCATCATGATCATCATCATAATCATCATCATAATCATCATCATAACCGTCATCGTAATCATCATCATAATCGTCATCATAATCATCATCATGATCATCATCAAAATCATCATCATGATCATCATCATAATTATCATCATAATCATCATCATAATCATCATCAAAATCATCATCATAATCATGAGCATAATCATCATCATAATCGTCATCATAATCATCATCATAATCATCATCAAAATCATCATCATAATCATGAGCATAATCATCATCATAATCGTCATCATAATCATCATCATAGTCATCATCATAATAGTCATCATAATCGTCATCATTATAGTCATCATAATCGTCATCATAATCATCATTATAGTCATCATAATCGTCATCGTAATCATCATCATAATCATCATCATAGTCATCATCATAATAGTCATCATAATCGTCATCATTATAGTCATCATAATCATCGTCATGACCATCATCATAATCATCATCATAATCAGCATCATAATCATCATCATAATCATCATCCTAATCATCATCATAAACGTCATCGTAATCATCATCATAAACGTCATCGTAATCATCATCATAATCATAATTATAGTCATCATCATAATAGTCATCATAATCGTCATCATTATAGTCATCATAATCATCATCATAATCATCATCATAATCATCATCATAACCGTCATCGTAATCATCATCATAATCATCATCATAATCATCATCATAATCATCATCATAATCATCATCATAATCATCATCATAATCATCATCATAATCGTCTTCATGGTCATCATCATAATCGTCATCATAATCATCATAATAGTCATCATAATCGTCATCATTATAGTCATCATAATCAACATCATGATCATCATCATAATCATCATCATAATCATCATCATAATCATCATCATAATCATCATCATGATCATCATCATAATCATCATCATAATCATCATCATAACCGTCATCGTAATCATCATCATAATCGTCATCATAATCATCATCATGATCATCATCAAAATCATCATCATGATCATCATCATAATTATCATCATAATCATCATCAAAATCATCATCATAATCATGAGCATAATCATCATCATAATCGTCATCATAATCATCATCATAATCATCATCAAAATCATCATCATAATCATGAGCATAATCATCATCATAATCGTCATCATAATCATCATCATAGTCATCATCATAATAGTCATCATAATCGTCATCATTATAGTCATCATAATCGTCATCATAATCATCATTATAGTCATCATCATAATAGTCATCATAATCGTCATCGTAATCATCATCATAATCATCATCATAGTCATCATCATAATAGTCATCATAATCGTCATCATTATAGTCATCATAATCATCGTCATGATCATCATCATAATCATCATCATAATCAGCATCATAATCATCATCATAATCATCATCCTAATCATCATCATAAACGTCATCGTAATCATCATCATAAACGTCATCGTAATCATCATCATAATCATCATTATAGTCATCATCATAATAGTCATCATAATCGTCATCGTAATCATCATCATAATCATCATCATAGTCATCATCATAATAGTCATCATAATCGTCATCATTATAGTCATCATAATCATCGTCATGATCATCATCATAATCATCATCATAATCAGCATCATAATCATCATCATAATCATCATCCTAATCATCATCATAAACGTCATCGTAATCATCATCATAAACGTCATCGTAATCATCATCATAATCATCATCATAATCATCATGATAATCATCATCATAATCATCATCATAATCATCATCAAAATCATCATCCTAATCATGAGCATAATCATCATCATAATCGTCATCATAATCATCATCATAGTCATCATCATAATAGTCATCATAATCGTCATCATAATCCTCATCATTATAGTCGTCATAATCGTCATCATAATCATCATCATAGTCATCATCATAATAGTCATCATAATCGTCATCATTATAGTCATCATAATCATCGTCATGATCATGATCATAATCATCATCATAATCATCATCATAATCATCATCATAATCATCATCATAATCATCATCATAGTCATCATCATAATCATCATCATAATCATCATTATAATCATCATCATAATCATCATCATAGTCATCATCATAATCATCATCATAATCATCATCATAATCATCATCATAATCGTCATCATAATCGTCATCATTATAGTCATCATAATCGTCATCGTAGTCATCATCATAATAGTCATCATAATCGTCATCATTATAGTCATCATAATCATCATCATAATCATCATCATAGTCATCATCATAATAGTCATCATAATCATCATCATAATCGTCATCATTATAGTCATCATAATCGTCATCATAATCATCATCATGATCATCATCATAATCATCATCAAAATCATCATCATGATCATCATCATAATCATCATCATAATCATCATCATAATCATCATCAAAATCATCATCATAATCATGAGCATAATCATCATCATGATCGTCATCATAATCATCATCATAATCATCATCATAATCATCATCAAAATCATCATCATAATCATGAGCATAATCATCATCATAATCGTCATCATAATCATCATCATAGTCATCATCATAATAGTCATCATAATCGTCATCATTATAGTCATCATAATCATCATCAGAATCATCATCATAATCATCATCATTATGACCATCAAAATCATCATCATAATCATCATCATAATCATCATCATAGTCATCATCATAATCATCATCATAATCATCATCATAATCATCATCATAATCGTCTTCATGGTCATCATCAAAATCGTCATCATAATCATCATAATAGTCATCATAATCATCATCACGATCATCATCATAATCATCATCATAATCATCATCATGATCATCATCATAATCATCATCATAATCATCATCATAACCGTCATCGTAATCATCATCATAATCATCATCATAATCATCATCATAATCATCATCATAATCATCATCATAATCATCATCATAATCATCATCATAATCATCATCATAATCATCATCATAATCATCATCATAATCATCATCATAATCGTCTTCATGGTCATCATCATAATCGTCACCATAATCATCATAATAGTCATCATAATCGTCATCATTATAGTCATCATAATCATCATCAGAATCATCATCATAATCATCATCATTATGACCATCAAAATCATCATCATAATCATCATCATAATCATCATCATAGTCATCATCATAATCATCATCATAATCATCATCATAATCATCATCATAATCGTCTTCATGGTCATCATCAAAATCGTCATCATAATCATCATAATAGTCATCATAATCATCATCACGATCATCATCATAATCATCATCATAATCATCATCATGATCATCATCATAATCATCATCATAATCATCATCATAACCGTCATCGTAATCATCATCATAATCATCATCATAATCATCATCATAATCATCATCATAATCATCATCATAATCATCATCATAATCATCATCATAATCATCATCATAATCATCATCATAATCATCATCAAAATCATCATCATAATCATGAGCATAATCATCATCATAATCGTCATCATAATCATCATCATAATCATCATCAACATCATCATCATAATCATGAGCATAATCATCATCATAATCGTCATCATAATCATCATCATAGTCATCATCATAATAGTCATCATAATCGTCATCATTATAGTCATCATAATCGTCATCATAATCATCATTATAGTCATCATCATAATAGTCATCATAATCGTCATCGTAATCATCATCATAATCATCATCATAGTCATCATCATAATAGTCATCATAATCGTCATCATTATAGTCATCATAATCATTGTCATGATCATCATCATAATCATCATCATAATCAGCATCATAATCATCATCATAATCATCATCCTAATCATCGTCATAAACGTCATCGTAATCATCATCATAATCATCATCATAATCATCATCATAATCATCATCATAATCATCATCATAATCATCATCATAATCATCATCATAATCATCATCATTGTCATCATCAAAATCATCATCCTAATCATGAGCATAATCATCATCATAATCGTCATCATAATCATCATCATAGTCATCATCATAATTGTCATCATAATCGTCATCATTATAGTCATCATAATCATCGTCATGATCATCATCATAATCATCATCATAATCATCATCATAATCATCATCATAATCATCATCATAATCATCATCATAATCATCATCAAAATCATCATCATAATCAGCATCATAATCATCATCATAGTCATCATCATAATCATCATCATAATCATCATCATAATCATCATCATAATCATCATCATAATCGTCTTCATGGTCATCATCATAATCGTCATCATAATCATCATAATAGTCATCATAATCATCATCATAATCATCATCATAATCATCATCATGATCATCATCATAATCATCATCATAATCTTCATCATAATCATCATCATAATCATCATCATTATCATCATCAGAATCATCATCATAATCATGAGCATAATCATCATCATAATCGTCATCCTAATCATCATCATAATAGTCATCATAATAGTCATCATAATCGTCATCATTATGGTGATCATAATCATCATCATGATCATCATCATAATTATCATCATAATCATCATCATAATCATCATCAAAATCATCATCATAATCATGAGCATAATCATCATCATAATCATCATCATGATCATCATCATAATCATCATCAAAATCGTCATCATTATAGTCATCATAATCGTCATCATAATCATCATCATAGTCATCATCATAATAGTCATCATAATCGTCATCATTATAGTCATCATAATCATCATCATAATCATCATCATAATCATCATCATAATCATCATCATAACCGTCATCGTAATCATCATCATAATCATCATCATAATCATCATCATAATCATCATCATAATCATCATCATAATCATCATCATAATCATCATCATAATCATCATCATAATCGTCTTCATGGTCATCATCATAATCGTCATCATAATAATCATAATAGTCATCATAATCGTCATCATTATAGTCATCATAATCAACATCATGATCATCATCATAATCATCATCATAATCATCATCATAATCATCATCATGATCATCATCATAATCATCATCATAATCATCATCATAACCGTCATCGTAATCATCATCATAATCGTCATCATAATCATCATCATGATCATCATCAAAATCATCATCATGATCATCATCATAATTATCATCATAATCATCATCATAATCATCATCAAAATCATCATCATAATCATGAGCATAATCATCATCATAATCGTCATCATAATCATCATCATAATCATCATCAAAATCATCATCATAATCATCATCATGATCATCATCATAATCATCATCATAATCATCATCATAACCGTCATCGTAATCATCATCATAATAGTCATCATAATCGTCATCGTAATCATCATCATAATCATCATCATAGTCATCATCATAATAGTCATCATAATCGTCATCATTATAGTCATCATATTCATCGTCATGATCATCATCATAATCATCATCATAATCAGCATCATAATCATCATCATAATCATCATCCTAATCATCATCATAAACGTCATCGTAATCATCATCATAAACGTCATCGTAATCATCATCATAATCATCATCATAATCATCATCATAATCATCATCATAATCATCATCATAATCATCATCATAATCATCATCATAATCATCATCAAAATCATCATCCCAATCATGAGCATAATCATCATCATAATCGTCATCATAATCATCATCATAGTCATCATCATAATAGTCATCATAATCGTCATCATAATCGTCATCATTATAGTCATCATAATCGTCGTCATAATCATCATCATAGTCATCATCATAATAGTCATCATAATCGTCATCATTATAGTCATCATAATCATCGTCATGATCATCATCATAATCATCATCATAATCATCATCATAATCATCATCATAATCATCATCATAATCATCATCATAATCATCATCATAATCATCATCATAATCATCATCATAATCATCATCATAATCTTCATCATAATCATCATCATAATCATCATCATTATCATCATCAAAATCATCTAAATAATCATCATCATAATAATCATCATTATCGTCATCATTATAGTGATCATAATCATCATCATAATCATCATCATAACCGTCATCATAATCATCATCAAAATCATCATCATAATCATCATCACAATCATCATCATAATCATCATCATAATCGCCATCATAATCATCATCATAATCATCATCATAATCATCATCATAACCGTCATCGTAATCATCATCAGAATCATCATCATAATCGTCATCATAATCATCATCATAATCATCATCATAATCATCATCATAATCATCATCAGAATCATCATCATAATCATGAGCATAATCATCATCATAATCGTCATCATAATCATCATCATAATAGTCATCATAATAGTCATCATAATCGTCATCATTATAGTGATCATAATCATCATCATGATCATCATCATAATTATCATCATAATCATCATCATAATCATCATCAAAATCATCATCATAATCATGAGCATAATCATCATCATAATCATCATCATGATCATCATCATAATCATCATCAAAATCGTCACCATTATAGTCATCATAATCGTCATCATAATCATCATCATAATCATCATCATAGTCATCATCATAATAGTCATCATAATCGTCATCATTATAGTCATCATAATCATCATCATAATCATCATCATAATCATCATCATAATCATCATCATAACCGTCAACGTAATGATCATCATAATCATCATCATAATCATCATCATAATCATCATCATAATCATCATCAAAATCATCATCATAATCAAGAGCATAATCATCATCATAATCGTCATCATAATCATCATCATAGTCATCATCATAATAGTCATCATAATCGTCCTCATAATCGTCATCATTATAGTCATCATAATCGTCATCATAATCATCATCATAGTCATCATCATAATAGTCATCATAATCGTCATCATAATCGTCATCATAATCATCATCATAGTCATCATCATAATAGTCATCATAATCATCATCATAATCGTCACCATAATCATCATCATGATCATCATCAAAATCATCATCATGATCATCATCATAATTATCATCATAATCATCATCATAATCATCATCAAAATCATCATCATAATCATGAGCATAATCATCATCATAATCGTCATCATAATCATCATCATAATCATCATCAAAATCGTCATCATAATTATGAGCATAATCATCATCATAATCGTCATCATAATCATCATCATAGTCATCATCATAATAGTCATCATAATCGTCATCATTATAGTCATCATAATCGTCATCATAATCATCATTACAGTCATCATCATAATAGTCATCATAATCGTCATCGTAATCATCATCATAATCATCATCATAGTCATCATCATAATAGTCATCATAATCGTCATCATTATAGTCATCATAATCATCGTCATGATCATCATCATAATCATCATCATAATCAGCATCATAATCATCATCATAATCATCATCCTAATCATCATCATAAACGTCATCGTAATCATCATCATAAACGTCATCGTAATCATCATCATAATCATCATTATAGTCATCATCATAATAGTCATCATAATCGTCATCGTAATCATCATCATAATCATCATCATAGTCATCATCATAATAGTCATCATAATCGTCATCATTATAGTCATCATAATCATCGTCATGATCATCATCATAATCATCATCATAATCAGCATCATAATCATCATCATAATCATCATCCTAATCATCATCATAAACGTCATCGTAATCATCATCATAAACGTCATCGTAATCATCATCATAATCATCATCATAATCATCGTCATAATCATCATCATAATCATCATCATAATCATCATCAAAATCATCATCCTAATCATGAGCATAATCATCATCATAATCGTCATCATAATCATCATCATAGTCATCATCATAATAGTCATCATAATCGTCATCATAATCGTCATCATTATAGTCATCATAATCGTCGTCATAATCATCATCATAGTCATCATCATAATAGTCATCATAATCGTCATCATTATAGTCATCATAATCATCGTCATGATCATCATCATAATCATCATCATAATCATCATCATAATCATCATCATAATCATCATCATAATCATCATCATAATCATCATCATAATCTTCATCATAATCATCATCATAATCATCATCATTATCATCATCAAAATCATCATCATAATCATCATCATAATAATCACCATTATCGTCATCATTATAGTGATCATAATCATCATCATAATCATCATCATAACCGTCATCATAATTATCATCAAAATCATCATCATAATCATCATCATAATCATCATCATAATCATGATCATAATCATCATCACAATCATCATCATAATCATCATCATAATCGCCATCATAATCATCATCATAATCATCATCATAATCATCATCATAACCGTCATCGTAATCATCATCAGAATCATCATCATAATCGTCATCATAATCATCATCATAATCATCATCATAATCATCATCATAATCATCATCAGAATCATCATCATAATCATGAGCATAATCATCATCATAATCGTCATCATAATCATCATCATAATAGTCATCATAATAGTCATCATAATCGTCATCATTATAGTGATCATAATCATCATCATGATCATCATCATAATTATCATCATAATCATCATCATAATCATCATCAAAATCATCATCATAATCATGAGCATAATCATCATCATAATCATCATCATGATCATCATCATAATCATCATCAAAATCGTCATCATTATAGTCATCATAATCGTCATCATAATCATCATCATAGTCATCATCATAATAGTCATCATAATCGTCATCATTATAGTCATCATAATCATCATCATAATCATCATCATAATCATCATCATAATCATCATCATAACCGTCAACGTAATGATCATCATAATCATCATCATAATCATCATCATAATCATCATCATAATCATCATCATAATCATCATCATAATCATCATCATAATCATCATCAAAATCATCATCATAATCATGAGCATAATCATCATCATAATCGTCATCATAATCATCATCATAGTCATCATCATAATAGTCATCATAATCGTCCTCATAATCGTCATCATTATAGTCATCATAATCGTCATCATAATCATCATCATAGTCATCATCATAATAGTCATCATAATCGTCATCATAATCGTCATCATAATCATCATCATAGTCATCATCATAATAGTCATCATAATCATCATCATAATAGTCATCATAACCGTCATCATTATAGTCATCATATCATCATCATGATCATCATCATAATCATCATCATAATCATCATCATAATCATAGTTATAATTCATCATCCTAATCATGAGTATAATCATCATCATAATCAGCATCATAATCATCATCATAGTCATCATCATAATCATCATCATAATCATCATCATAATCATCATCATAATCATCATCATAATCATCATCATAATCATGATCATAATCATCATCACAATCATCATCATAATCATCATCATAATCGCCATCATAATCATCATCATAATCATCATCATAATCATCATCATAACCGTCATCGTAATCATCATCAGAATCATCATCATAATCGTCATCATAGTCATCATCATAATCATCATAATAGTCATCATAATCGTCATCATTATAGTCATCATAATCAACATCATGATCATCATCATAATCATCATCATGATCATCATCAAAATCATCATCATGATCACATCATAATTATCATCATAATCATCATCATAATCATCATCAAAATCATCATCATAATCATGAGCATAATCATCATCATAATCGTCATCATAATCATCATCATAATCATCATCAAAATCATCATCATAATCATGAGCATAATCATCATCATAATCGTCATCATAATCATCATCATAGTCATCGTCATAATAGTCATCATAATCGTCATCATTATAGTCATCATAATCGTCATCATAATCATCATTATAGTCATCATCATAATAGTCATCATAATCGTCATCGTAATCATCATCATAATCATCATCATAGTCATCATCATAATAGTCATCATAATCGTCATCATTATAGTCATCATAAGCATCGTCATGATCATCATCATAATCATCATCATAATCAGCATCATAATCATCATCATAATCATAATCCTAATCATCATCATAAACGTCATCGTAATCATCATCATAAACGTCATCGTAATCATCATCATAATCATCATCATAATCATCATCATAATCATCATCATAATCATCATCATAATCATCATCATAATCATCATCATAATCATCATCATTGTCATCATCAAAATCATCATCCTAATCATGAGCATAATCATCATCATAATCGTCATCATAATCGTCATCATAATCATCATCATAGTCATCATCATAATAGTCATCATAATCGTCATCATAATCGTCATCATTATAGTCATCATAATCGTCATCATAATCATCATCATAGTCATCATCATAATAGTCATCATAATCGTCATCATAATCATCATCATAATCATCATCATAATCATCATCATAATCATCATCATAGTCATCATCATAATCATCATCATAATCATCATCATAATCATCATCATAATCATCATCATAATCATCATCATAACCGTCATCGTAATCATCATCAGAATCATCATCATAATCGTCATCATAATCATCATCATAATCATCATCATAATCATCATCATAATCATCATCAGAATCATCATCATAATCATGAGCATAATCATCATCATAATCGTCATCATAATCATCATCATAATAGTCATCATAATAGTCATCATAATCGTCATCATTATAGTGATCATAATCATCATCATGATCATCATCATAATTATCATCATAATCATCATCATAATCATCATCAAAATCATCATCATAATCATGAGCATAATCATCATCATAATCATCATCATGATCATCATCATAATCATCATCAAAATCGTCATCATTATAGTCATCATAATCGTCATCATAATCATCATCATAGTCATCATCATAATAGTCATCATAATCGTCATCATTATAGTCATCATAATCATCATCATAATCATCATCATAATCATCATCATAATCATCATCATAACCGTCAACGTAATGATCATCATAATCATCATCATAATCATCATCATAATCATCATCATAATCATCATCATAATCATCATCATAATCATCATCAAAATCATCATCATAATCATGAGCATAATCATCATCATAATCGTCATCATAATCATCATCATAGTCATCATCATAATAGTCATCATAATCGTCCTCATAATCGTCATCATTATAGTCATCATAATCGTCATCATAATCATCATCATAGTCATCATCATAATAGTCATCATAATCGTCATCATAATCGTCATCATAATCATCATCATAGTCATCATCATAATAGTCATCATAATCATCATCATAATAGTCATCATAACCGTCATCATTATAGTCATCATATCATCATCATGATCATCATCATAATCATCATCATAATCATCATCATAATCATAGTTATAATTCATCATCCTAATCATGAGTATAATCATCATCATAATCAGCATCATAATCATCATCATAGTCATCATCATAATCATCATCATAATCATCATCATAATCATCATCATAATCATCATCATAATCATCATCATAATCATGATCATAATCATCATCACAATCATCATCATAATCATCATCATAATCGCCATCATAATCATCATCATAATCATCATCATAATCATCATCATAACCGTCATCGTAATCATCATCAGAATCATCATCATAATCGTCATCATAATCATCATCATAATCATCATAATAGTCATCATAATCGTCATCATTATAGTCATCATAATCAACATCATGATCATCATCATAATCATCATCATGATCATCATCAAAATCATCATCATGATCACATCATAATTATCATCATAATCATCATCATAATCATCATCAAAATCATCATCATAATCATGAGCATAATCATCATCCTAATCGTCATCATAATCGTCATCATTATAGTCATCATAATCGTCATCGTAGTCATCATCATAATCATCATCATAATCATCATCATAATCATCATCATAATCATCATCATAATCGTCTTCATGGTCATCATCAAAATCGTCATCATAATCATCATAATAGTCATCATAATCATCATCATGATCATCATCATAATTATCATCATAATCATCATCATAATCATCATCAAAATCATCATCATAATCATGAGCATAATCATCATCATAATCATCATCATGATCATCATCATAATCATCATCAAAATCGTCACCATTATAGTCATCATAATCGTCATCATAATCATCATCATAGTCATCATCATAATAGTCATCATAATCGTCATCATTATAGTCATCATAATCATCATCATAATCATCATCATAATCATCATCATAATCATCATCATAACCGTCAACGTAATGATCATCATAATCATCATCATAATCATCATCGTAATCATCATCATAATCATCATCATAATCATCATCATTATCATCATCATAACCATCATCATAATCATCATCATAACCGTCATCGTAATCATCATCATAATCATCATCATAATCATCATCATAATCATCATCATAATCATCATCATAATCATCATCATAATCATCATCATAATCGTCTTCGTGGTCATCATCATAATCGTCATCATAATCATCATAATAGTCATCATAATCGTCATCATTATAGTCATCATAATCAACATCATGATCATCATCATAATCATCATCATAATCATCATCATAATCATCATCATGATCATCATCATAATCATCATCATAATCATCATCATAACCGTCATCGTAATCATCATCATAATCGTCATCATAATCATCATCATGATCATCATCAAAATCATCATCATGATCATCATCATAATTATCATCATAATCATCATCATAATCATCATCAAAATCATCATCATAATCATGAGCATAATCATCATCATAATCGTCATCATAATCATCATCATAATCATCATCAAAATCATCATCATAATCATGAGCATAATCATCATCATAATCGTCATCATAATCATCATCATAGTCATCATCATAATAGTCATTATAATCGTCATCATTATAGTCATCATAATCGTCATCATAATCATCATTATAGTCATCATCATAATAGTCATCATAATCGTCATCGTAATCATCATCATAATCATCATCATAGTCATCATCATATTAGTCATCATAATCGTCATCATTATAGTCATCATAATCATCGTCATGATCATCATCATAATCAGCATCATAATCAGCATCATAATCATCATCATAATCATCATCCTAATCATCATCATAAACGTCATCGTAATCATCATCATAATCATCATCATAATCATCATCATAATCATCGTCATAATCATCATCATAATCATCATCATAATCATCATTATTGTCATCATCAAAATCATCATCCTAATCATGAGCATAATCATCATCATAATCGTCATCATAATCGTCATCATAATCATCATCATAGTCATCATCATAATAGTCATCATAATCGTCATCATTATCGTCATCATAATCATCGTCATGATCATGATCATAATCATCATCATAATCATCATCATAATCATCATCATAATCATCATGATAATCATCATCATAGTCATCATCATAATCATCATCATAATCATCATCATAATCGTCATCATAATCGTCATCATTATAGTCATCATAATCGTCATCGTAGTCATCATCATAATAGTCATCATAATAGTCATCATAATCGTCATCATTATAGTCATCATAATCATCATCATGATCATCATCATAGTCATCATCATAATCATCATCATAATCATCATCATTATGATCATCAAAATCATCATCATAATCATCATCATAATCATCATCATAGTCATCATCATAATCATCATCATAATCATCATCATAATCATCATCATAATCGTCTTCATGGTCATCATCAAAATCGTCATCATAATCATCATAATAGTCATCATAATCGTCATCATGATCATCATCATAATCATCATCATAATCATCATCATGATCATCATCATAATCATCATCATAATCATCATCATAACCGTCATCGTAATCATCATCATAATCATCATCATAATCATCATCATTATCATCATCAAAATCATCATCATCATCATCATCATAACCATCATCATAATCATCATCATAACCGTCATCGTAATCATCATCATAATCATCATCATAATCATCATCATAATCATCATCATAATCATCATCATAATCATCATCATAATCATCATCATGAACATCATCATAATCATCATCATAATCATCATCATAACCGTCATCGTAATCATCATCATAATCGTCATCATAATCATCATCATGATCATCATCAAAATCATCATCATGATCATCATCATAATTATCATCATAATCATCATCATAATCATCATCAAAATCATCATCATAATCATGAGCATAATCATCATCATAATCGTCATCATAATCATCATCATAATCATCATCAAAATCATCATCATAATCATGAGCATAATCATCATCATAATCGTCATCATAATCATCATCATAGTCATCATCATAATAGTCATCATAATCGTCATCGTAATCATCATCATAATCATCATCATAATCATCATCATAATCATCATCATAATCATCATCATAACCGCCATCGTAATCATCATCATAATCATCATCATAGTCATCATCATAATAGTCATCATAATCGTCATCATTATAGTCATCATAATCATCGTCATGATCATCATCATAATCATCATCATAATCAGCATCATAATCATCATCATAGTCATCATCCTAATCATCATCATAAACGTCATCGTAATCATCATCATAATCATCATCATAATCATCTTCATAATCATCATCATAATCATCATCATAATCATCATCATAATCATCATCATTGTCATCATCAAAATCATCATCCTAATCATGAGCATAATCATCATCATAATCGTCATCATAATCATCATCATAGTCATCATCATAATAGTCATCATAATCGTCATCATAATCGTCATCATTATAGTCATCATAATCGTCATCATAATCATCATCATAATCATCATCATAATAGTCATCATAATCGTCATCATTATAGTCATCATAATCATCGTCATGATCAGCATCATAATCATCATCATAATCATCATCATAATCATCATTATAATCATCATCATAATCATCATCATAATCATCATCAAAATCATCATCATAATCAGCATCATATTCATCATCATAGTCATCATCATAATCATCATCATAATCATCATCATAATCATCATCATAATCATCATCATAACCGTCATCATAATCATCATCAAAATCATCATCATAATCATCATCATAATCATCATCATAATCATGATCATAATCATCATCACAATCATCATCATAATCATCATCATAATCGCCATCATAATCATCATCATAATCATCATCATAACCGTCATCGTAATCATCATCAGAATCATCATCATAATCGTCATCATAATCATCATCATAATCATCATCATAATCATCACCATAATCATCATCAGAATCATCATCATAATCATGAGCATAATCATCATCATAATCGTCATCATAATCATCATCATAATAGTCATCATAATAGTCATCATAATCGTCATCATTATAGTGATCATAATCATCATCATGATCATCATCATAATTATCATCATAATCATCATCATAATCATCATCAAAATCATCATCATAATCATGAGCATAATCATCATCATAATCATCATCATGATCATCATCATAATCATCATCAAAATCGTCATCATTATAGTCATCATAATCGTCATCATAATCATCATCATAGTCATCATCATAATAGTCATCATAATCGTCATCATTATAGTCATCATAATCATCATCATAATCATCATCATAATCATCATCATAATCATCATCATAACCGTCATCGTAATCATCATCATAATCATCATCATAATCATCATCATAATCATCATCATAATCATCATCATAATCATCATCATAATCATCATCATAATCGTCTTCATGGTCATCATCATAATCGTCATCATAATCATCATAATAGTCATCATAATCGTCATCATTATAGTCATCATAATCAACATCATGATCATCATCATAATCATCATCATGATCATCATCAAAATCATCATCATGATCACATCATAATTATCATCATAATCATCATCATAATCATCATCAAAATCATCATCATAATCATGAGCATAATCATCATCATAATCGTCATCATAATCATCATCATAATCATCATCAAAATCATCATCATAATCATGAGCATAATCATCATCATAATCGTCATCATAATCATCATCATAGTCATCATCATAATAGTCATCATAATCGTCATCATTATAGTCATCATAATCGTCATCATAATCATCATTATAGTCATCATCATAATAGTCATCATAATCGTCATCGTAATCATCATCATAATCATCATCATAGTCATCATCATAATAGTCATCATAATCGTCATCATTATAGTCATCATAATCATCGTCATGATCATCATCATAATCATCATCATAATCAGCATCATAATCATCATCATAATCATCATCCTAATCATCATCATAAACGTCATCGTAATCATCATCATAAACGTCATCGTAATCATCATCATAATCATCATCATAATCATCATCATAATCATCATCATAATCATCATCATAATCATCATCATAATCATCATCATTGTCATCATCAAAATCATCATCCTAATCATGAGCATAATCATCATCATAATCGTCATCATAATCGTCATCATAATCATCATCATAGTCATCATCATAATAGTCATCATAATCGTCATCATAATCGTCATCATTATAGTCATCATAATCGTCATCATAATCATCATCATAGTCATCATCATAATAGTCATCATAATCGTCATCATAATCATCATCATAATCATCATCATAATCATCATCATAATCATCATCATAGTCATCATCATAATCATCATCATAATCATCATCATAATCATCATCATAATCATCATCATAGTCATCATCATAATCATCATCATAATCATCATCATAATCATCATCATAATCGTCATCATAATCGTCATCATTATAGTCATCATAATCGTCATCGTAGTCATCATCATAATAGTCATCATAATCGTCATCATTATAGTCATCATAATCATCATCATGATCATCATCATAATCATCATCATAATCATCATCATAATCATCATCATAATCATCATCATTATGATCATCAAAATCATCATCATAATCATCATCATAATCATCATCATAGTCATCATCATAATCATCATCATAATCATCATCATAATCATCATCATAATCGTCTTCATGGTCATCATCAAAATCGTCATCATAATCATCATAATAGTCATCATAATCATCATCATGATCATCATCATAATCATCATCATAATCATCATCATGATCATCATCATAATCATCATCATAATCATCATCATAACCGTCATCGTAATCATCATCATAATCATCATCATAATCATCATCATTATCATCATCAAAATCATCATCATCATCATCATCATAACCATCATCATAATCATCATCATAACCGTCATCGTAATCATCATCATAATCATCATCATAATCATCATCATAATCATCATCATAATCATCATCATAATCATCATCATAATCATCATCATAATCATCATCATAATCATCATCATAATCGTCTTCATGGTCATCATCATAATCGTCATCATAATCATCATAATAGTCATCATAATCGTCATCATTATAGTCATCATAATCAACATCATGATCATCATCATAATCATCATCATAATCATCATCATAAACGTCATCGTAATCATCATCATAATCATCATCATAATCATCATCATAATCATCATCATAATCATCATCATAATCATCATCATAATCATCATCATTGTCATCATCAAAATCATCATCCTAATCATGAGCATAATCATCATCATAATCGTCATCATAATCATCATCATAGTCATCATCATAATAGTCATCATAATCGTCATCATAATCGTCATCATTATAGTCATCATAATCGTCATCATAATCATCATCATAGTCATCATCATAATAGTCATCATAATCGTCATCATTATAGTCATCATAATCATCGTCATGATCATCATCATAATCATCATCATAATCATCATCATAATCATCATCATAATCATCATCATAATCATCATCATAATCATCATCAAAATCATCATCATAATCAGCATCATAATCATCATCATAGTCATCATCATAATCATCATCATAATCATCATCATAATCATCATCATAATCATCATCATAATCGTCTTCATGGTCATCATCATAATCGTCATCATAATCATCATAATAGTCACCATAATCGTCATCATTATAGTGATCATAATCATCATCATGATCATCATCATAATCATCATCATAATCTTCATCATAATCATCATCATAATCATCATCATTGTCATCATCAAAATCATCATCCTAATCATGAGCATAATCATCATCATAATCGTCATCATAATCGTCATCATAATCATCATCATAGTCATCATCATAATAGTCATCATAATCGTCATCATTATAGTCATCATAATCATCGTCATGATCATGATCATAATCATCATCATAATCATCATCATAATCATCATCATAATCATCATGATAATCATCATCATAGTCATCATCATAATCATCATCATAATCATCATCATAATCATCATCATAATCATCATCATAGTCATCATCATAATCATCATCATAATCATCATCATAATCATCATCATAATCGTCATCATAATCGTCATCATTATAGTCATCATAATCGTCATCGTAGTCATCATCATAATAGTCATCATAATAGTCATCATAATCGTCATCATTATAGTCATCATAATCGTCATCATAATCATCATCATAGTCATCATCATAATAGTCATCATAATCGTCATCATAATCATCATCATAATCATCATCATAATCATCATCATAATCATCATCATAGTCATCATCATAATCATCATCATAATCATCATCATAATCATCATCATAATCATCATCATAGTCATCATCATAATCATCATCATAATCATCATCATAATCATCATCATAATCGTCATCATAATCGTCATCATTATAGTCATCATAATCGTCATCGTAGTCATCATCATAATCATCATCATAATCATCATCATAATCATCATCATAATCATCATCATAATCGTCTTCATGGTCATCATCAAAATCGTCATCATAATCATCATAATAGTCATCATAATCATCATCATGATCATCATCATAATTATCATCATAATCATCATCATAATCATCATCAAAATCATCATCATAATCATGAGCATAATCATCATCATAATCATCATCATGATCATCATCATAATCATCATCAAAATCGTCACCATTATAGTCATCATAATCGTCATCATAATCATCATCATAGTCATCATCATAATAGTCATCATAATCGTCATCATTATAGTCATCATAATCATCATCATAATCATCATCATAATCATCATCATAATCATCATCATAACCGTCAACGTAATGATCATCATAATCATCATCATAATCATCATCGTAATCATCATCATAATCATCATCATAATCATCATCATTATCATCATCAAAATCATCATCATCATCATCATCATAACCATCATCATAATCATCATCATAACCGTCATCGTAATCATCATCATAATCATCATCATAATCATCATCATAATCATCATCATAATCATCATCATAATCATCATCATAATCATCATCATAATCGTCTTCGTGGTCATCATCATAATCGTCATCATAATCATCATAATAGTCATCATAATCGTCATCATTATAGTCATCATAATCAACATCATGATCATCATCATAATCATCATCATAATCATCATCATAATCATCATCATGATCATCATCATAATCATCATCATAATCATCATCATAACCGTCATCGTAATCATCATCATAATCGTCATCATAATCATCATCATGATCATCATCAAAATCATCATCATGATCATCATCATAATTATCATCATAATCATCATCATAATCATCATCAAAATCATCATCATAATCATGAGCATAATCATCATCATAATCGTCATCATAATCATCATCATAATCATCATCAAAATCATCATCATAATCATGAGCATAATCATCATCATAATCGTCATCATAATCATCATCATAGTCATCATCATAATAGTCATTATAATCGTCATCATTATAGTCATCATAATCGTCATCATAATCATCATTATAGTCATCATCATAATAGTCATCATAATCGTCATCGTAATCATCATCATAATCATCATCATAGTCATCATCATATTAGTCATCATAATCGTCATCATTATAGTCATCATAATCATCGTCATGATCATCATCATAATCAGCATCATAATCAGCATCATAATCATCATCATAATCATCATCCTAATCATCATCATAAACGTCATCGTAATCATCATCATAATCATCATCATAATCATCATCATAATCATCGTCATAATCATCATCATAATCATCATCATAATCATCATCATTGTCATCATCAAAATCATCATCCTAATCATGAGCATAATCATCATCATAATCGTCATCATAATCGTCATCATAATCATCATCATAGTCATCATCATAATAGTCATCATAATCGTCATCATTATCGTCATCATAATCATCGTCATGATCATGATCATAATCATCATCATAATCATCATCATAATCATCATCATAATCATCATGATAATCATCATCATAGTCATCATCATAATCATCATCATAATCATCATCATAATCGTCATCATAATCGTCATCATTATAGTCATCATAATCGTCATCGTAGTCATCATCATAATAGTCATCATAATAGTCATCATAATCGTCATCATTATAGTCATCATAATCATCATCATGATCATCATCATAGTCATCATCATAATCATCATCATAATCATCATCATTATGATCATCAAAATCATCATCATAATCATCATCATAATCATCATCATAGTCATCATCATAATCATCATCATAATCATCATCATAATCATCATCATAATCGTCTTCATGGTCATCATCAAAATCGTCATCATAATCATCATAATAGTCATCATAATCGTCATCATGATCATCATCATAATCATCATCATAATCATCATCATGATCATCATCATAATCATCATCATAATCATCATCATAACCGTCATCGTAATCATCATCATAATCATCATCATAATCATCATCATTATCATCATCAAAATCATCATCATCATCATCATCATAACCATCATCATAATCATCATCATAACCGTCATCGTAATCATCATCATAATCATCATCATAATCATCATCATAATCATCATCATAATCATCATCATAATCATCATCATAATCATCATCATGAACATCATCATAATCATCATCATAATCATCATCATAACCGTCATCGTAATCATCATCATAATCGTCATCATAATCATCATCATGATCATCATCAAAATCATCATCATGATCATCATCATAATTATCATCATAATCATCATCATAATCATCATCAAAATCATCATCATAATCATGAGCATAATCATCATCATAATCGTCATCATAATCATCATCATAATCATCATCAAAATCATCATCATAATCATGAGCATAATCATCATCATAATCGTCATCATAATCATCATCATAGTCATCATCATAATAGTCATCATAATCGTCATCGTAATCATCATCATAATCATCATCATAATCATCATCATAATCATCATCATAATCATCATCATAACCGCCATCGTAATCATCATCATAATCATCATCATAGTCATCATCATAATAGTCATCATAATCGTCATCATTATAGTCATCATAATCATCGTCATGATCATCATCATAATCATCATCATAATCAGCATCATAATCATCATCATAGTCATCATCCTAATCATCATCATAAACGTCATCGTAATCATCATCATAATCATCATCATAATCATCTTCATAATCATCATCATAATCATCATCATAATCATCATCATAATCATCATCATTGTCATCATCAAAATCATCATCCTAATCATGAGCATAATCATCATCATAATCGTCATCATAATCATCATCATAGTCATCATCATAATAGTCATCATAATCGTCATCATAATCGTCATCATTATAGTCATCATAATCGTCATCATAATCATCATCATAATCATCATCATAATAGTCATCATAATCGTCATCATTATAGTCATCATAATCATCGTCATGATCAGCATCATAATCATCATCATAATCATCATCATAATCATCATTATAATCATCATCATAATCATCATCATAATCATCATCAAAATCATCATCATAATCAGCATCATATTCATCATCATAGTCATCATAATAATCATCATCATAATCATCATCATAATCATCATCATAATCATCATCATAACCGTCATCATAATCATCATCAAAATCATCATCATAATCATCATCATAATCATCATCATAATCATGATCATAATCATCATCACAATCATCATCATAATCATCATCATAATCGCCATCATAATCATCATCATAATCATCATCATAACCGTCATCGTAATCATCATCAGAATCATCATCATAATCGTCATCATAATCATCATCATAATCATCATCATAATCATCACCATAATCATCATCAGAATCATCATCATAATCATGAGCATAATCATCATCATAATCGTCATCATAATCATCATCATAATAGTCATCATAATAGTCATCATAATCGTCATCATTATAGTGATCATAATCATCATCATGATCATCATCATAATTATCATCATAATCATCATCATAATCATCATCAAAATCATCATCATAATCATGAGCATAATCATCATCATAATCATCATCATGATCATCATCATAATCATCATCAAAATCGTCATCATTATAGTCATCATAATCGTCATCATAATCATCATCATAGTCATCATCATAATAGTCATCATAATCGTCATCATTATAGTCATCATAATCATCATCATAATCATCATCATAATCATCATCATAATCATCATCATAACCGTCATCGTAATCATCATCATAATCATCATCATAATCATCATCATAATCATCATCATAATCATCATCATAATCATCATCATAATCATCATCATAATCGTCTTCATGGTCATCATCATAATCGTCATCATAATCATCATAATAGTCATCATAATCGTCATCATTATAGTCATCATAATCAACATCATGATCATCATCATAATCATCATCATGATCATCATCAAAATCATCATCATGATCACATCATAATTATCATCATAATCATCATCATAATCATCATCAAAATCATCATCATAATCATGAGCATAATCATCATCATAATCGTCATCATAATCATCATCATAATCATCATCAAAATCATCATCATAATCATGAGCATAATCATCATCATAATCGTCATCATAATCATCATCATAGTCATCATCATAATAGTCATCATAATCGTCATCATTATAGTCATCATAATCGTCATCATAATCATCATTATAGTCATCATCATAATAGTCATCATAATCGTCATCGTAATCATCATCATAATCATCATCATAGTCATCATCATAATAGTCATCATAATCGTCATCATTATAGTCATCATAATCATCGTCATGATCATCATCATAATCATCATCATAATCAGCATCATAATCATCATCATAATCATCATCCTAATCATCATCATAAACGTCATCGTAATCATCATCATAAACGTCATCGTAATCATCATCATAATCATCATCATAATCATCATCATAATCATCATCATAATCATCATCATAATCATCATCATAATCATCATCATTGTCATCATCAAAATCATCATCCTAATCATGAGCATAATCATCATCATAATCGTCATCATAATCGTCATCATAATCATCATCATAGTCATCATCATAATAGTCATCATAATCGTCATCATAATCGTCATCATTATAGTCATCATAATCGTCATCATAATCATCATCATAGTCATCATCATAATAGTCATCATAATCGTCATCATAATCATCATCATAATCGTCATCATAATCATCATCATAATCATCATCATAGTCATCATCATAATCATCATCATAATCATCATCATAATCATCATCATAATCATCATCATAGTCATCATCATAATCATCATCATAATCATCATCATAATCATCATCATAATCGTCATCATAATCGTCATCATTATAGTCATCATAATCGTCATCGTAGTCATCATCATAATAGTCATCATAATCGTCATCATTATAGTCATCATAATCATCATCATGATCATCATCATAATCATCATCATAATCATCATCATAATCATCATCATAATCATCATCATTATGATCATCAAAATCATCATCATAATCATCATCATAATCATCATCATAGTCATCATCATAATCATCATCATAATCATCATCATAATCATCATCATAATCGTCTTCATGGTCATCATCAAAATCGTCATCATAATCATCATAATAGTCATCATAATCATAATCATGATCATCATCATAATCATCATCATAATCATCATCATGATCATCATCATAATCATCATCATAATCATCATCATAACCGTCATCGTAATCATCATCATAATCATCATCATAATCATCATCATTATCATCATCAAAATCATCATCATCATCATCATCATAACCATCATCATAATTATCATCATAACCGTCATCGTAATCATCATCATAATCATCATCATAATCATCATCATAATCATCATCATAATCATCATCATAATCATCATCATAATCATCATCATAATCATCATCATAATCATCATCATAATCATCATCATAATCGTCTTCATGGTCATCATCATAATCGTCATCATAATCATCATAATAGTCATCATAATCGTCATCATTATAGTCATCATAATCAACATCATGATCATCATCATAATCATCATCATAATCATCATCATAATCATCATCATAATCATCATCATGATCATCATCATAATCATCATTATAATCATCATCATAACCGTCATCGTAATCATCATCATAATCGTCATCATAATCATCATCATGATCATCATCAAAATCATCATCATGATCATCATCATAATTATCATCATAATCATCATCATAATCATCATCAAAATCATCATCATAATCATGAGCATAATCATCATCATAATCGTCATCATAATCGTCATCATTATAGTCATCATAATCATCGTCATGATCATCATCATAATCATCATCATAATCAGCATCATAATCATCATCATAATCATCATCCTAATCATCATCATAAACGTCATCGTAATCATCATCATAATCATCATCATAATCATCATCATAATCATCATCATAATCATCATCATAATCATCATCATAATCATCATCATAATCATCATCATTGTCATCATCAAAATCATCATCCTAATCATGAGCATAATCATCATCATAATCGTCATCATAATCATCATCATAGTCATCATCATAATAGTCATCATAATCGTCATCATAATCGTCATCATTATAGTCATCATAATCGTCATCATAATCATCATCATAGTCATCATCATAATAGTCATCATAATCGTCATCATTATAGTCATCATAATCATCGTCATGATCATCATCATAATCATCATCATAATCATCATCATAATCATCATCATAATCATCATCATAATCATCATCATAATCATCATCAAAATCATCATCATAATCAGCATCATAATCATCATCATAGTCATCATCATAATCATCATCATAATCATCATCATAATCATCATCATAATCATCATCATAATCGTCTTCATGGTCATCATCATAATCGTCATCATAATCATCATAATAGTCACCATAATCGTCATCATTATAGTGATCATAATCATCATCATGATCATCATCATAATCATCATCATAATCTTCATCATAATCATCATCATAATCATCATCATTGTCATCATCAAAATCATCATCCTAATCATGAGCATAATCATCATCATAATCGTCATCATAATCGTCATCATAATCATCATCATAGTCATCATCATAATAGTCATCATAATCGTCATCATTATAGTCATCATAATCATCGTCATGATCATGATCATAATCATCATCATAATCATCATCATAATCATCATCATAATCATCATGATAATCATCATCATAGTCATCATCATAATCATCATCATAATCATCATCATAATCATCATCATAATCATCATCATAGTCATCATCATAATCATCATCATAATCATCATCATAATCATCATCATAATCGTCATCATAATCGTCATCATTATAGTCATCATAATCGTCATCGTAGTCATCATCATAATAGTCATCATAATAGTCATCATAATCGTCATCATTATAGTCATCATAATCATCATCATGATCATCATCATAGTCATCATCATAATCATCATCATAATCATCATCATTATGATCATCAAAATCATCATCATAATCATCATCATAATCATCATCATAGTCATCATCATAATCATCATCATAATCATCATCATAATCATCATCATAATCGTCTTCATGGTCATCATCAAAATCGTCATCATAATCATCATAATAGTCATCATAATCGTCATCATGATCATCATCATAATCATCATCATAATCATCATCATGATCATCATCATAATCATCATCATAATCATCATCATAACCGTCATCGTAATCATCATCATAATCATCATCATAATCATCATCATTATCATCATCAAAATCATCATCATCATCATCATCATAACCATCATCATAATCATCATCATAACCGTCATCGTAATCATCATCATAATCATCATCATAATCATCATCATAATCATCATCATAATCATCATCATAATCATCATCATAATCATCATCATGAACGTCATCATAATCATCATCATAATCATCATCATAACCGTCATCGTAATCATCATCATAATCGTCATCATAATCATCATCATGATCATCATCAAAATCATCATCATGATCATCATCATAATTATCATCATAATCATCATCATAATCATCATCAAAATCATCATCATAATCATGAGCATAATCATCATCATAATCGTCATCATAATCTTCATCATAATCATCATCAAAATCATCATCATAATCATGAGCATAATCATCATCATAATCGTCATCATAATCATCATCATAGTCATCATCATAATAGTCATCATCATAATAGTCATCATAATTGTCATCGTAATCATCATCATAATCATCATCATAATCATCATCATAATCATCATCATAATCATCATCATAACCGTCATCGTAATCATCATCATAATCATCATCATAGTCATCATCATAATAGTCATCATAGTCATCATCATAATAGTCATCATAATCGTCATCATTATAGTCATCATAATCATCGTCATGATCATCATCATAATCATCATCATAATCAGCATCATAATCATCATCATAGTCATCATCCTAATCATCATCATAAACGTCATCGTAATCATCATCATAATCATCATCATAATCATCTTCATAATCATCATCATAATCATCATCATAATCATCATCATAATCATCATCATTGTCATCATCAAAATCATCATCCTAATCATGAGCATAATCATCATCATAATCGTCATCATAATCATCATCATAGTCATCATCATAATAGTCATCATAATCGTCATCATAATCGTCATCATTATAGTCATCATAATCATCGTCATGATCAGCATCATAATCATCATCATAATCATCATCATAATCATCATTATAATCATCATCATAATCATCATCATAATCATCATCAAAATCATCATCATAATCAGCATCATATTCATCATCATAGTCATCATCATAATCATCATCATAATCATCATCATAATCATCATCATAATCATCATCATAACCGTCATCATAATCATCATCAAAATCATCATCATAATCATCATCATAATCATCATCATAATCATGATCATAATCATCATCACAATCATCATCATAATCATCATCATAATCGCCATCATAATCATCATCATAATCATCATCATAACCGTCATCGTAATCATCATCAGAATCATCATCATAATCGTCATCATAATCATCATCATAATCATCATCATAATCATCACCATAATCATCATCAGAATCATCATCATAATCATGAGCATAATCATCATCATAATCGTCATCATAATCATCATCATAATAGTCATCATAATAGTCATCATAATCGTCATCATTATAGTGATCATAATCATCATCATGATCATCATCATAATTATCATCATAATCATCATCATAATCATCATCAAAATCATCATCATAATCATGAGCATAATCATCATCATAATCATCATCATGATCATCATCATAATCATCATCAAAATCGTCATCATTATAGTCATCATAATCGTCATCATAATCATCATCATAGTCATCATCATAATAGTCATCATAATCGTCGTCATTATAGTCATCATAATCATCATCATAATCATCATCATAATCATCATCATAATCATCATCATAACCGTCATCGTAATCATCATCATAATCATCATCATAATCATCATCATAATAGTCATCATAATCGTCATCATTATAGTCATCATAATCATCATCATAATCATCATCATAATCATCATCATAATCATCATCATAACCGTCATCGTAATCATCATCATAATCATCATCATAATCATCATCATAATCATCATCATAATCATCATCATAATCATCATCATAATCATCATCATAATCGTCTTCATGGTCATCATCATAATCGTCATCATAATCATCATAATAGTCATCATAATCGTCATCATTATAGTCATCATAATCAACATCATGATCATCATCATAATCATCATCATGATCATCATCAAAATCATCATCATGATCACATCATAATTATCATCATAATCATCATCATAATCATCATCAAAATCATCATCATAATCATGAGCATAATCATCATCATAATCGTCATCATAATCATCATCATAATCATCATCAAAATCATCATCATAATCATGAGCATGATCATCATCATAATCGTCATCATAATCATCATCATAGTCATCATCATAATAGTCATCATAATCGTCATCATTATAGTCATCATAATCGTCATCATAATCATCATTATAGTCATCATCATAATAGTCATCATAATCGTCATCGTAATCATCATCATAATCATCATCATAGTCATCATCATAATAGTCATCATAATCGTCATCATTATAGTCATCATAATCATCGTCATGATCATCATCATAATCATCATCATAATCAGCATCATAATCATCATCATAATCATCATCCTAATCATCATCATAAACGTCATCGTAATCATCATCATAAACGTCATCGTAATCATCATCATAATCATCATCATAATCATCATCATAATCATCATCATAATCATCATCATAATCATCATCATAATCATCATCATTGTCATCATCAAAATCATCATCCTAATCATGAGCATAATCATCATCATAATCGTCATCATAATCGTCATCATAATCATCATCATAGTCATCATCATAATAGTCATCATAATCGTCATCATAATCGTCATCATTATAGTCAGCATAATCGTCATCATAATCATCATCATAGTCATCATCATAATAGTCATCATAATCGTCATCATAATCATCATCATAATCATCATCATAATCATCATCATAATCATCATCATAGTCATCATCATAATCATCATCATAATCATCATCATAATCATCATCATAATCATCATCATAGTCATCATCATAATCATCATCATAATCATCATCATAATCATCATCATAATCGTCATCATAATCGTCATCATTATAGTCATCATAATCGTCATCGTAGTCATCATCATAATAGTCATCATAATCGTCATCATTATAGTCATCATAATCATCATCATGATCATCATCATAATCATCATCATAATCATCATCATAATCATCATCATAATCATCATCATTATGATCATCAAAATCATCATCATAATCATCATCATAATCATCATCATAGTCATCATCATAATCATCATCATAATCATCATCATAATCATCATCATAATCGTCTTCATGGTCATCATCAAAATCGTCATCATAATCATCATAATAGTCATCATAATCATCATCATGATCATCATCATAATCATCATCATAATCATCATCATGATCATCATCATAATCATCATCATAATCATCATCATAACCGTCATCGTAATCATCATCATAATCATCATCATAATCATCATCATTATCATCATCAAAATCATCATCATCATCATCATCATAACCATCATCATAATCATCATCATAACCGTCATCGTAATCATCATCATAATCATCATCATAATCATCATCATAATCATCATCATAATCATCATCATAATCATCATCATAATCATCATCATAATCATCATCATAATCGTCTTCATGGTCATCATCATAATCGTCATCATAATCATCATAATAGTCATCATAATCGTCATCATTATAGTCATCATAATCAACATCATGATCATCATCATAATCATCATCATAATCATCATCATAATCATCATCATAATCATCATCATGATCATCATCATAATCATCATTATAATCATCATCATAACCGTCATCGTAATCATCATCATAATCGTCATCATAATCGTCATCATGATCATCATCAAAATCATCATCATGATCATCATCATAATTATCATCATAATCATCATCATAATCATCATCAAAATCATCATCATAATCATGAGCATAATCATCATCATAATCGTCATCATAATCGTCATCATTATAGTCATCATAATCATCGTCATGATCATCATCATAATCATCATCATAATCAGCATCATAATCATCATCATAATCATCATCCTAATCATCATCATAAACGTCATCGTAATCATCATCATAATCATCATCATAATCATCATCATAATCATCATCATAATCATCATCATAATCATCATCATAATCATCATCATTGTCATCATCAAAATCATCATCCTAATCATGAGCATAATCATCATCATAATCGTCATCATAATCATCATCATAGTCATCATCATAATAGTCATCATAATCGTCATCATAATCGTCATCATTATAGTCATCATAATCGTCATCATAATCATCATCATAGTCATCATCATAATAGTCATCATAATCGTCATCATTATAGTCATCATAATCATCGTCATGATCATCATCATAATCATCATCATAATCATCATCATAATCATCATCATAATCATCATCATAATCATCATCATAATCATCATCAAAATCATCATCATAATCAGCATCATAATCATCATCATAGTCATCATCATAATCATCATCATAATCATCATCATAATCATCATCATAATCATCATCATAATCATCATCATTATCATCATCAAAATCATCATCATCATCATCATCATAACCATCATCATAATCATCATCATAACCGTCATCGTAATCATCATCATAATCATCATCATAATCATCATCATAATCATCATCATAATCATCATCATAATCATCATCATAATCATCATCATGAACGTCATCATAATCATCATCATAATCATCATCATAACCGTCATCGTAATCATCATCATAATCGTCATCATAATCATCATCATGATCATCATCAAAATCATCATCATGATCATCATCATAATTATCATCATAATCATCATCATAATCATCATCAAAATCATCATCATAATCATGAGCATAATCATCATCATAATCGTCATCATAATCATCATCATAATCATCATCAAAATCATCATCATAATCATGAGCATAATCATCATCATAATCGTCATCATAATCATCATCATAGTCATCATCATAATAGTCATCATCATAATAGTCATCATAATCGTCATCGTAATCATCATCATAATCATCATCATAATCATCATCATAATCATCATCATAATCATCATCATAACCGTCATCGTAATCATCATCATAATCATCATCATAGTCATCATCATAATAGTCATCATAATCGTCATCATTATAGTCATCATAATCATCGTCATGATCATCATCATAATCATCATCATAATCAGCATCATAATCATCATCATAAACGTCATCGTAATCATCATCATAATCATCATCATAATCATCTTCATAATCATCATCATAATCATCATCATAATCATCATCATAGTCATCATCATAATAGTCATCATAATCGTCATCATAATCGTCATCATTATAGTCATCATAATCGTCATCATAATCATCATCATAGTCATCATCATAATAGTCATCATAATCGTCATCATTATAGTCATCATAATCATCGTCATGATCAGCATCATAATCATCATCATAATCATCATCATAATCATCATTATAATCATCATCATAATCATCATCATAATCATCATCAAAATCATCATCATAATCAGCATCATATTCATCATCATAGTCATCATCATAATCATCATCATAATCATCATCATAATCATTATCATAATCATCATCATAACCGTCATCATAATCATCATCAAAATCATCATCATAATCATCATCATAATCATCATCATAATCATGATCATAATCATCATCACAATCATCATCATAATCATCATCATAATCGCCATCATAATCATCATCATAATCATCATCATAACCGTCATCGTAATCATCATCAGAATCATCATCATAATCGTCATCATAATCATCATCATAATCATCATCATAATCATCACCATAATCATCATCAGAATCATCATCATAATCATGAGCATAATCATCATCATAATCGTCATCATAATCATCATCATAGTCATCATAATAGTCATCATAATCGTCATCATTATAGTCATCATAATCATCATCATAATCATCATCATAATCATCATCATAATCATCATCATAATCATCATCATAACCGTCATCGTAATCATCATCATAATCATCATCATAATCATCATCATAATCATCATCATAATCATCATCATAATCATCATCATAATCATCATCATAATCGTCTTCATGGTCATCATCATAATCGTCATCATAATCATCATAATAGTCATCATAATCGTCATCATTATAGTCATCATAATCAACATCATGATCATCATCATAATCATCATCATGATCATCATCAAAATCATCATCATGATCACATCATAATTATCATCATAATCATCATCATAATCATCATCAAAATCATCATCATAATCATGAGCATAATCATCATCATAATCGTCATCATAATCATCATCATAATCATCATCAAAATCATCATCATAATCATGAGCATAATCATCATCATAATCGTCATCATAATCATCATCATAGTCATCATCATAATAGTCATCATAATCGTCATCATTATAGTCATCATAATCGTCATCATAATCATCATTATAGTCATCATCATAATAGTCATCATAATCGTCATCGTAATCATCATCATAATCATCATCATAGTCATCATCATAATAGTCATCATAATCGTCATCATTATAGTCATCATAATCATCGTCATGATCATCATCATAATCATCATCATAATCAGCATCATAATCATCATCATAATCATCATCCTAATCATCATCATAAACGTCATCGTAATCATCATCATAAACGTCATCGTAATCATCATCATAATCATCATCATAATCATCATCATAATCATCATCATAATCATCATCATAATCATCATCATAATCATCATCATTGTCATCATCAAAATCATCATCCTAATCATGAGCATAATCATCATCATAATCGTCATCATAATCGTCATCATAATCATCATCATAGTCATCATCATAATAGTCATCATAATCGTCATCATAATCGTCATCATTATAGTCATCATAATCGTCATCATAATCATCATCATAGTCATCATCATAATAGTCATCATAATCGTCATCATAATCATCATCATAATCATCATCATAATCATCATCATAATCATCATCATAGTCATCATCATAATCATCATCATAATCATCATCATAATCATCATCATAATCATCATCATAGTCATCATCATAATCATCATCATAATCATCATCATAATCATCATCATAATCGTCATCATAATCGTCATCATTATAGTCATCATAATCGTCATCGTAGTCATCATCATAATAGTCATCATAATCGTCATCATTATAGTCATCATAATCATCATCATGATCATCATCATAATCATCATCATAGTCATCATCATAATCATCATCATAATCATCATCATAATCATCATCATAATCGTCTTCATGGTCATCATCAAAATCGTCATCATAATCATCATAATAGTCATCATAATCATCATCATGATCATCATCATAATCATCATCATAATCATCATCATGATCATCATCATAATCAGCATCATAATCATCATCATAACCGTCATCGTAATCATCATCATAATCATCATCATAATCATCATCATTATCATCATCAAAATCATCATCATCATCATCATCATAACCATCATCATAATCATCATCATAACCGTCATCGTAATCATCATCATAATCATCATCATAATCATCATCATAATCATCATCATAATCATCATCATAATCATCATCATAATCATCATCATAATCATCATCATAATCGTCTTCATGGTCATCATCATAATCGTCATCATAATCGTCATCATAATCGTCATCATTATAGTCATCATAATCGTCATCATAATCATCATCATAGTCATCATCATAATAGTCATCATAATCGTCATCATTATAGTCATCATAATCATCGTCATGATCATCATCATAATCATCATCATAATCATCATCATAATCATCATCATAATCATCATCATAATCATCATCATAATCATCATCAAAATCATCATCATAATCAGCATCATAATCATCATCATAGTCATCATCATAATCATCATCATAATCATCATCATAATCATCATCATAATCATCATCATAATCATCATCATTATCATCATCAACATCATGATCATCATCATCATCATAACCATCATCATAATCATCATCATAACCGTCATCGTAATCATCATCATAATCATCATCATAATCATCATCATAATCATCATCATAATCATCATCATAATCATCATCATAATCATCATCATGAACGTCATCATAATCATCATCATAATCATCATCATAACCGTCATCGTAATCATCATCATAATCGTCATCATAATCATCATCATGATCATCATCAAAATCATCATCATGATCATCATCATAATTATCATCATAATCATCATCATAATCATCATCAAAATCATCATCATAATCATGAGCATAATCATCATCATAATCGTCATCATAATCATCATCATAATCATCATCAAAATCATCATCATAATCATGAGCATAATCATCATCATAATCGTCATCATAATCATCATCATAGTCATCATCATAATAGTCATCATAATCGTCATCGTAATCATCATCATAATCATCATCATAATCATCATCATAATCATCATCATAATCATCATCATAACCGTCATCGTAATCATCATCATAATCATCATCATAGTCATCATCATAATCATCATCATAATCATCATCATAATCATCATCATAATCATCATCATAGTCATCATCATAATCATCATCATAATCATCATCATAATCATCATCATAATCGTCATCATAATCGTCATCATTATAGTCATCATAATCGTCATCGTAGTCATCATCATAATAGTCATCATAATCGTCATCATTATAGTCATCATAATCATCATCATGATCATCATCATAATCATCATCATAGTCATCATCATAATCATCATCATAATCATCATCATAATCATCATCATAATCGTCTTCATGGTCATCATCAAAATCGTCATCATAATCATCATAATAGTCATCATAATCATCATCATGATCATCATCATAATCATCATCATAATCATCATCGTGATCATCATCATAATCAGCATCATAATCATCATCATAACCGTCATCGTAATCATCATCATAATCATCATCATAATCATCATCATTATCATCATCAAAATCATCATCATCATCATCATCATAACCATCATCATAATCATCATCATAACCGTCATCGTAATCATCATCATAATCATCATCATAATCATCATCATAATCATCATCATAATCATCATCATAATCATCATCATAATCATCATCATAATCATCATCATAATCGTCTTCATGGTCATCATCATAATCGTCATCATAATCGTCATCATAATCGTCATCATTATAGTCATCATAATCGTCATCATAATCATCATCATAGTCATCATCATAATAGTCATCATAATCGTCATCATTATAGTCATCATAATCATCGTCATGATCATCATCATAATCATCATCATAATCATCATCATAATCATCATCATAATCATCATCATAATCATCATCATAATCATCATCAAAATCATCATCATAATCAGCATCATAATCATCATCATAGTCATCATCATAATCATCATCATAATCATCATCATAATCATCATCATAATCATCATCATAATCATCATCATTATCATCATCAACATCATGATCATCATCATCATCATAACCATCATCATAATCATCATCATAACCGTCATCGTAATCATCATCATAATCATCATCATAATCATCATCATAATCATCATCATAATCATCATCATAATCATCATCATAATCATCATCATGAACGTCATCATAATCATCATCATAATCATCATCATAACCGTCATCGTAATCATCATCATAATCGTCATCATAATCATCATCATGATCATCATCAAAATCATCATCATGATCATCATCATAATTATCATCATAATCATCATCATAATCATCATCAAAATCATCATCATAATCATGAGCATAATCATCATCATAATCGTCATCATAATCATCATCATAATCATCATCAAAATCATCATCATAATCATGAGCATAATCATCATCATAATCGTCATCATAATCATCATCATAGTCATCATCATAATAGTCATCATCATAATAGTCATCATAATCGTCATCGTAATCATCATCATAATCATCATCATAATCATCATCATAATCATCATCATAATCATCATCATAACCGTCATCGTAATCATCATCATAATCATCATCATAGTCATCATCATAATAGTCATCATAATCGTCATCATTATAGTCATCATAATCATCGTCATGATCATCATCATAATCATCATCATAATCAGCATCATAATCATCATCATAAACGTCATCGTAATCATCATCATAATCATCATCATAATCATCTTCATAATCATCATCATAATCATCATCATAATCATCATCATAATCATCATCATTGTCATCATCAAAATCATCATCCTAATCATGAGCATAATCATCATCATAATCGTCATCATAATCATCATCATAGTCATCATCATAATAGTCATCATAATCGTCATCATAATCGTCATCATTATAGTCATCATAATCGTCATCATAATCATCATCATAGTCATCATCATAATAGTCATCATAATCGTCATCATTATAGTCATCATAATCATCGTCATGATCAGCATCATAATCATCATCATAATCATCATCATAATCATCATTATAATCATCATCATAATCATCATCATAATCATCATCAAAATCATCATCATAATCAGCATCATATTCATCATCATAGTCATCATCATAATCATCATCATAATCATCATCATAATCATCATCATAATCATCATCATAACCGTCATCATAATCATCATCAAAATCATCATCATAATCATCATCATAATCATCATCATAATCATGATCATAATCATCATCACAATCATCATCATAATCATCATCATAATCGCCATCATAATCATCATCATAATCATCATCATAACCGTCATCGTAATCATCATCAGAATCATCATCATAATCGTCATCATAATCATCATCATAATCATCATCATAATCATCACCATAATCATCATCAGAATCATCATCATAATCATGAGCATAATCATCATCATAATCGTCATCATAATCATCATCATAGTCATCATAATAGTCATCATAATCGTCATCATTATAGTCATCATAATCATCATCATAATCATCATCATAATCATCATCATAATCATCATCATAATCATCATCATAACCGTCATCGTAATCATCATCATAATCATCATCATAATCATCATCATAATCATCATCATAATCATCATCATAATCATCATCATAATCATCATCATAATCGTCTTCATGGTCATCATCATAATCGTCATCATAATCATCATAATAGTCATCATAATCGTCATCATTATAGTCATCATAATCAACATCATGATCATCATCATAATCATCATCATGATCATCATCAAAATCATCATCATGATCACATCATAATTATCATCATAATCATCATCATAATCATCATCAAAATCATCATCATAATCATGAGCATAATCATCATCATAATCGTCATCATAATCATCATCATAATCATCATCAAAATCATCATCATAATCATGAGCATAATCATCATCATAATCGTCATCATAATCATCATCATAGTCATCATCATAATAGTCATCATAATCGTCATCATTATAGTCATCATAATCGTCATCATAATCATCATTATAGTCATCATCATAATAGTCATCATAATCGTCATCGTAATCATCATCATAATCATCATCATAGTCATCATCATAATAGTCATCATAATCGTCATCATTATAGTCATCATAATCATCGTCATGATCATCATCATAATCATCATCATAATCAGCATCATAATCATCATCATAATCATCATCCTAATCATCATCATAAACGTCATCGTAATCATCATCATAAACGTCATCGTAATCATCATCATAATCATCATCATAATCATCATCATAATCATCATCATAATCATCATCATAATCATCATCATTGTCATCATCAAAATCATCATCCTAATCATGAGCATAATCATCATCATAATCGTCATCATAATCGTCATCATAATCATCATCATAGTCATCATCATAATAGTCATCATAATCGTCATCATAATCGTCATCATTATAGTCATCATAATCGTCATCATAATCATCATCATAGTCATCATCATAATAGTCATCATAATCGTCATCATAATCATCATCATAATCATCATCATAATCATCATCATAATCATCATCATAGTCATCATCATAATCATCATCATAATCATCATCATAATCATCATCATAATCATCATCATAGTCATCATCATAATCATCATCATAATCATCATCATAATCATCATCATAATCGTCATCATAATCGTCATCATTATAGTCATCATAATCGTCATCGTAGTCATCATCATAATAGTCATCATAATCGTCATCATTATAGTCATCATAATCATCATCATGATCATCATCATAATCATCATCATAATCGCCATCATAATCATCATCATAATCATCATCATAACCGTCATCGTAATCATCATCAGAATCATCATCATAATCGTCATCATAATCATCATCATAATCATCATCATAATCATCACCATAATCATCATCAGAATCATCATCATAATCATGAGCATAATCATCATCATAATCGTCATCATAATCATCATCATAATAGTCATCATAATAGTCATCATAATCGTCATCACTATAGTGATCATAATCATCATCATGATCATCATCATAATTATCATCATAATCATCATCATAATCATCATCAAAATCATCATCATAATCATGAGCATAATCATCATCATAATCATCATCATGATCATCATCATAATCATCATCAAAATCGTCATCATTATAGTCATCATAATCGTCATCATAATCATCATCATAGTCATCATCATAATAGTCATCATAATCGTCATCATTATAGTCATCATAATCATCATCATAATCATCATCATAATCATCATCATAATCATCATCATAACCGTCATCGTAATCATCATCATAATCATCATCATAATCATCATCATAATAGTCATCATAATCGTCATCATTATAGTCATCATAATCATCATCATAATCATCATCATAATCATCATCATAACCGTCATCGTAATCATCATCATAATCATCATCATAATCATCATCATAATCATCATCATAATCATCATCATAATCATCATCATAATCATCATCATAATCGTCTTCATGGTCATCATCATAATCGTCATCATAATCATCATAATAGTCATCATAATCGTCATCATTATAGTGATCATAATCAACATCATGATCATCATCATAATCATCATCATGATCATCATCAAAATCATCATCATGATCACATCATAATTATCATCATAATCATCATCATAATCATCATCAAAATCATCATCATAATCATGAGCATAATCATCATCATAATCGTCATCATAATCATCATCATAATCATCATCAAAATCATCATCATAATCATGAGCATGATCATCATCATAATCGTCATCATAATCATCATCATAGTCATCATCATAATAGTCATCATAATCGTCATCATTATAGTCATCATAATCGTCATCATAATCATCATTATAGTCATCATCATAATAGTCATCATAATCGTCATCGTAATCATCATCATAATCATCATCATAGTCATCATCATAATAGTCATCATAATCGTCATCATTATAGTCATCATAATCATCGTCATGATCATCATCATAATCATCATCATAATCAGCATCATAATCATCATCATAATCATCATCCTAATCATCATCATAAACGTCATCGTAATCATCATCATAAACGTCATCGTAATCATCATCATAATCATCATCATAATCATCATCATAATCATCATCACAATCATCATCATAATCATCATCATAATCATCATCATTGTCATCATCAAAATCATCATCCTAATCATGAGCATAATCATCATCATAATCGTCATCATAATCGTCATCATAATCATCATCATAGTCATCATCATAATAGTCATCATAATCGTCATCATAATCGTCATCATTATAGTCAGCATAATCGTCATCATAATCATCATCATAGTCATCATCATAATAGTCATCATAATCGTCATCATAATCATCATCATAATCATCATCATAATCATCATCATAATCATCATCATAGTCATCATCATAATCATCATCATAATCATCATCATAATCATCATCATAATCATCATCATAGTCATCATCATAATCATCATCATAATCATCATCATAATCATCATCATAATCGTCATCATAATCGTCATCATTATAGTCATCATAATCGTCATCGTAGTCATCATCATAATAGTCATCATAATCGTCATCATTATAGTCATCATAATCATCATCATGATCATCATCATAATCATCATCATAATCATCATCATAATCATCATCATAATCATCATCATTGTGATCATCAAAATCATCATCATAATCATCATCATAATCATCATCATAGTCATCATCATAATCATCATCATAATCATCATCATAATCATCATCATAATCGTCTTCATGGTCATCATCAAAATCGTCATCATAATCATCATAATAGTCATCATAATCATCATCATGATCATCATCATAATCATCATCATAATCATCATCATAGTCATCATCATAATCATCATCATAATCATCATCATAATCATCATCATAATCATCATCATAGTCATCATCATAATCATCATCATAGTCATCATCATAATCATCATCATAATCATCATCATAATCATCATCATAATCATCATCATAATCATCATCATAATCATCATCATAATCATCATCATGAACGTCATCATAATCATCATCATAATCATCATCATAACCGTCATCGTAATCATCATCATAATCGTCATCATAATCATCATCATGATCATCATCAAAATCATCATCATGATCATCATCATAATTATCATCATAATCATCATCATAATCATCATCAAAATCATCATCATAATCATGAGCATAATCATCATCATAATCGTCATCATAATCATCATCATAATCATCATCAAAATCATCATCATAATCATGAGCATAATCATCATCATAATCGTCATCATAATCATCATCATAGTCATCATCATAATAGTCATCATAATCGTCATCGTAATCATCATCATAATCATCATCATAATCATCATCATAATCATCATCATAATCATCATCATAACCGTCATCGTAATCATCATCATAATCATCATCATAGTCATCATCATAATCATCATCATAATCATCATCATAATCATCATCATAATCATCATCATAGTCATCATCATAATCATCATCATAATCATCATCATAATCATCATCATAATCGTCATCATAATCGTCATCATTATAGTCATCATAATCGTCATCGTAGTCATCATCATAATAGTCATCATAATCGTCATCATTATAGTCATCATAATCATCATCATGATCATCATCATAATCATCATCATAGTCATCATCATAATCATCATCATAATCATCATCATAATCATCATCATAATCGTCTTCATGGTCATCATCAAAATCGTCATCATAATCATCATAATAGTCATCATAATCATCATCATGATCATCATCATAATCATCATCATAATCATCATCGTGATCATCATCATAATCAGCATCATAATCATCATCATAACCGTCATCGTAATCATCATCATAATCATCATCATAATCATCATCATTATCATCATCAAAATCATCATCATCATCATCATCATAACCATCATCATAATCATCATCATAACCGTCATCGTAATCATCATCATAATCATCATCATAATCATCATCATAATCATCATCATAATCATCATCATAATCATCATCATAATCATCATCATAATCATCATCATAATCGTCTTCATGGTCATCATCATAATCGTCATCATAATCGTCATCATAATCGTCATCATTATAGTCATCATAATCGTCATCATAATCATCATCATAGTCATCATCATAATAGTCATCATAATCGTCATCATTATAGTCATCATAATCATCGTCATGATCATCATCATAATCATCATCATAATCATCATCATAATCATCATCATAATCATCATCATAATCATCATCATAATCATCATCAAAATCATCATCATAATCAGCATCATAATCATCATCATAGTCATCATCATAATCATCATCATAATCATCATCATAATCATCATCATAATCATCATCATAATCATCATCATTATCATCATCAACATCATGATCATCATCATCATCATAACCATCATCATAATCATCATCATAACCGTCATCGTAATCATCATCATAATCATCATCATAATCATCATCATAATCATCATCATAATCATCATCATAATCATCATCATAATCATCATCATGAACGTCATCATAATCATCATCATAATCATCATCATAACCGTCATCGTAATCATCATCATAATCGTCATCATAATCATCATCATGATCATCATCAAAATCATCATCATGATCATCATCATAATTATCATCATAATCATCATCATAATCATCATCAAAATCATCATCATAATCATGAGCATAATCATCATCATAATCGTCATCATAATCATCATCATAATCATCATCAAAATCATCATCATAATCATGAGCATAATCATCATCATAATCGTCATCATAATCATCATCATAGTCATCATCATAATAGTCATCATCATAATAGTCATCATAATCGTCATCGTAATCATCATCATAATCATCATCATAATCATCATCATAATCATCATCATAATCATCATCATAACCGTCATCGTAATCATCATCATAATCATCATCATAGTCATCATCATAATAGTCATCATAATCGTCATCATTATAGTCATCATAATCATCGTCATGATCATCATCATAATCATCATCATAATCAGCATCATAATCATCATCATAAACGTCATCGTAATCATCATCATAATCATCATCATAATCATCTTCATAATCATCATCATAATCATCATCATAATCATCATCATAATCATCATCATTGTCATCATCAAAATCATCATCCTAATCATGAGCATAATCATCATCATAATCGTCATCATAATCATCATCATAGTCATCATCATAATAGTCATCATAATCGTCATCATAATCGTCATCATTATAGTCATCATAATCGTCATCATAATCATCATCATAGTCATCATCATAATAGTCATCATAATCGTCATCATTATAGTCATCATAATCATCGTCATGATCAGCATCATAATCATCATCATAATCATCATCATAATCATCATTATAATCATCATCATAATCATCATCATAATCATCATCAAAATCATCATCATAATCAGCATCATATTCATCATCATAGTCATCATCATAATCATCATCATAATCATCATCATAATCATCATCATAATCATCATCATAACCGTCATCATAATCATCATCAAAATCATCATCATAATCATCATCATAATCATCATCATAATCATGATCATAATCATCATCACAATCATCATCATAATCATCATCATAATCGCCATCATAATCATCATCATAATCATCATCATAACCGTCATCGTAATCATCATCAGAATCATCATCATAATCGTCATCATAATCATCATCATAATCATCATCATAATCATCACCATAATCATCATCAGAATCATCATCATAATCATGAGCATAATCATCATCATAATCGTCATCATAATCATCATCATAGTCATCATAATAGTCATCATAATCGTCATCATTATAGTCATCATAATCATCATCATAATCATCATCATAATCATCATCATAATCATCATCATAATCATCATCATAACCGTCATCGTAATCATCATCATAATCATCATCATAATCATCATCATAATCATCATCATAATCATCATCATAATCATCATCATAATCATCATCATAATCGTCTTCATGGTCATCATCATAATCGTCATCATAATCATCATAATAGTCATCATAATCGTCATCATTATAGTCATCATAATCAACATCATGATCATCATCATAATCATCATCATGATCATCATCAAAATCATCATCATGATCACATCATAATTATCATCATAATCATCATCATAATCATCATCAAAATCATCATCATAATCATGAGCATAATCATCATCATAATCGTCATCATAATCATCATCATAATCATCATCAAAATCATCATCATAATCATGAGCATAATCATCATCATAATCGTCATCATAATCATCATCATAGTCATCATCATAATAGTCATCATAATCGTCATCATTATAGTCATCATAATCGTCATCATAATCATCATTATAGTCATCATCATAATAGTCATCATAATCGTCATCGTAATCATCATCATAATCATCATCATAGTCATCATCATAATAGTCATCATAATCGTCATCATTATAGTCATCATAATCATCGTCATGATCATCATCATAATCATCATCATAATCAGCATCATAATCATCATCATAATCATCATCCTAATCATCATCATAAACGTCATCGTAATCATCATCATAAACGTCATCGTAATCATCATCATAATCATCATCATAATCATCATCATAATCATCATCATAATCATCATCATAATCATCATCATTGTCATCATCAAAATCATCATCCTAATCATGAGCATAATCATCATCATAATCGTCATCATAATCGTCATCATAATCATCATCATAGTCATCATCATAATAGTCATCATAATCGTCATCATAATCGTCATCATTATAGTCATCATAATCGTCATCATAATCATCATCATAGTCATCATCATAATAGTCATCATAATCGTCATCATAATCATCATCATAATCATCATCATAATCATCATCATAATCATCATCATAGTCATCATCATAATCATCATCATAATCATCATCATAATCATCATCATAATCATCATCATAGTCATCATCATAATCATCATCATAATCATCATCATAATCATCATCATAATCGTCATCATAATCGTCATCATTATAGTCATCATAATCGTCATCGTAGTCATCATCATAATAGTCATCATAATCGTCATCATTATAGTCATCATAATCATCATCATGATCATCATCATAATCATCATCATAATCGCCATCATAATCATCATCATAATCATCATCATAACCGTCATCGTAATCATCATCAGAATCATCATCATAATCGTCATCATAATCATCATCATAATCATCATCATAATCATCACCATAATCATCATCAGAATCATCATCATAATCATGAGCATAATCATCATCATAATCGTCATCATAATCATCATCATAATAGTCATCATAATAGTCATCATAATCGTCATCACTATAGTGATCATAATCATCATCATGATCATCATCATAATTATCATCATAATCATCATCATAATCATCATCAAAATCATCATCATAATCATGAGCATAATCATCATCATAATCATCATCATGATCATCATCATAATCATCATCAAAATCGTCATCATTATAGTCATCATAATCGTCATCATAATCATCATCATAGTCATCATCATAATAGTCATCATAATCGTCATCATTATAGTCATCATAATCATCATCATAATCATCATCATAATCATCATCATAATCATCATCATAACCGTCATCGTAATCATCATCATAATCATCATCATAATCATCATCATAATAGTCATCATAATCGTCATCATTATAGTCATCATAATCATCATCATAATCATCATCATAATCATCATCATAACCGTCATCGTAATCATCATCATAATCATCATCATAATCATCATCATAATCATCATCATAATCATCATCATAATCATCATCATAATCATCATCATAATCGTCTTCATGGTCATCATCATAATCGTCATCATAATCATCATAATAGTCATCATAATCGTCATCATTATAGTGATCATAATCAACATCATGATCATCATCATAATCATCATCATGATCATCATCAAAATCATCATCATGATCACATCATAATTATCATCATAATCATCATCATAATCATCATCAAAATCATCATCATAATCATGAGCATAATCATCATCATAATCGTCATCATAATCATCATCATAATCATCATCAAAATCATCATCATAATCATGAGCATGATCATCATCATAATCGTCATCATAATCATCATCATAGTCATCATCATAATAGTCATCATAATCGTCATCATTATAGTCATCATAATCGTCATCATAATCATCATTATAGTCATCATCATAATAGTCATCATAATCGTCATCGTAATCATCATCATAATCATCATCATAGTCATCATCATAATAGTCATCATAATCGTCATCATTATAGTCATCATAATCATCGTCATGATCATCATCATAATCATCATCATAATCAGCATCATAATCATCATCATAATCATCATCCTAATCATCATCATAAACGTCATCGTAATCATCATCATAAACGTCATCGTAATCATCATCATAATCATCATCATAATCATCATCATAATCATCATCACAATCATCATCATAATCATCATCATAATCATCATCATTGTCATCATCAAAATCATCATCCTAATCATGAGCATAATCATCATCATAATCGTCATCATAATCGTCATCATAATCATCATCATAGTCATCATCATAATAGTCATCATAATCGTCATCATAATCGTCATCATTATAGTCAGCATAATCGTCATCATAATCATCATCATAGTCATCATCATAATAGTCATCATAATCGTCATCATAATCATCATCATAATCATCATCATAATCATCATCATAATCATCATCATAGTCATCATCATAATCATCATCATAATCATCATCATAATCATCATCATAATCATCATCATAGTCATCATCATAATCATCATCATAATCATCATCATAATCATCATCATAATCGTCATCATAATCGTCATCATTATAGTCATCATAATCGTCATCGTAGTCATCATCATAATAGTCATCATAATCGTCATCATTATAGTCATCATAATCATCATCATGATCATCATCATAATCATCATCATAATCATCATCATAATCATCATCATAATCATCATCATTGTGATCATCAAAATCATCATCATAATCATCATCATAATCATCATCATAGTCATCATCATAATCATCATCATAATCATCATCATAATCATCATCATAATCGTCTTCATGGTCATCATCAAAATCGTCATCATAATCATCATAATAGTCATCATAATCATCATCATGATCATCATCATAATCATCATCATAATCATCATCATGATCATCATCATAATCATCATCATAATCATCATCATAACCGTCATCGTAATCATCATCATAATCATCATCATAATCATCATCATTATCATCATCAAAATCATCATCATCATCATCATCATAACCATCATCATAATCATCATCATAACCGTCATCGTAATCATCATCATAATCATCATCATAATCATCATCATAATCATCATCATAATCATCATCATAATCATCATCATAATCATCATCATAATCATCATCATAATCGTCTTCATGGTCATCATCATAATCGTCATCATAATCATCATAATAGTCATCATAATCGTCATCATTATAGTCATCATAATCAACATCATGATCATCATCATAATCATCATCATAATCATCATCATAATCATCATCATAATCATCATCATGATCATCATCATAATCATCATTATAATCATCATCATAACCGTCATCGTAATCATCATCATAATCGTCATCATAATCGTCATCATGATCATCATCAAAATCATCATCATGATCATCATCATAATTATCATCATAATCATCATCATAATCATCATCAAAATCATCATCATAATCATGAGCATAATCATCATCATAATCGTCATCATAATCGTCATCATTATAGTCATCATAATCATCGTCATGATCATCATCATAATCATCATCATAATCAGCATCATAATCATCATCATAATCATCATCCTAATCATCATCATAAACGTCATCGTAATCATCATCATAATCATCATCATAATCATCATCATAATCATCATCATAATCATCATCATAATCATCATCATAATCATCATCATTGTCATCATCAAAATCATCATCCTAATCATGAGCATAATCATCATCATAATCGTCATCATAATCATCATCATAGTCATCATCATAATAGTCATCATAATCGTCATCATAATCGTCATCATTATAGTCATCATAATCGTCATCATAATCATCATCATAGTCATCATCATAATAGTCATCATAATCGTCATCATTATAGTCATCATAATCATCGTCATGATCATCATCATAATCATCATCATAATCATCATCATAATCATCATCATAATCATCATCATAATCATCATCATAATCATCATCAAAATCATCATCATAATCAGCATCATAATCATCATCATAGTCATCATCATAATCATCATCATAATCATCATCATAATCATCATCATAATCATCATCATAATCATCATCATTATCATCATCAAAATCATCATCATCATCATCATCATAACCATCATCATAATCATCATCATAACCGTCATCGTAATCATCATCATAATCATCATCATAATCATCATCATAATCATCATCATAATCATCATCATAATCATCATCATAATCATCATCATGAACGTCATCATAATCATCATCATAATCATCATCATAACCGTCATCGTAATCATCATCATAATCATCATCATAGTCATCATCATAATAGTCATCATAATCGTCATCATTATAGTCATCATAATCATCGTCATGATCATCATCATAATCATCATCATAATCAGCATCATAATCATCATCATAATCATGAGCATAATCATCATCATAATCGTCATCATAATCATCATCATGATCATCATCAAAATCATCATCATGATCATCATCATAATTATCATCATAATCATCATCATAATCATCATCAAAATCATCATCATAATCATGAGCATAATCATCATCATAATCGTCATCATAATCATCATCATAATCATCATCAAAATCATCATCATAATCATGAGCATAATCATCATCATAATCGTCATCATAATCATCATCATAGTCATCATCATAATAGTCATCATCATAATAGTCATCATAATCGTCATCGTAATCATCATCATAATCATCATCATAATCATCATCATAATCATCATCATAATCATCATCATAACCGTCATCGTAATCATCATCATAATCATCATCATAGTCATCATCATAATAGTCATCATAATCGTCATCATTATAGTCATCATAATCATCGTCATGATCATCATCATAATCATCATCATAATCAGCATCATAATCATCATCATAAACGTCATCGTAATCATCATCATAATCATCATCATAATCATCTTCATAATCATCATCATAATCATCATCATGATCATCATCATAGTCATCATCATAATAGTCATCATAATCGTCATCATAATCGTCATCATTATAGTCATCATAATCGTCATCATAATCATCATCATAGTCATCATCATAATAGTCATCATAATCGTCATCATTATAGTCATCATAATCATCGTCATGATCAGCATCATAATCATCATCATAATCATCATCATAATCATCATTATAATCATCATCATAATCATCATCATAATCATCATCAAAATCATCATCATAATCAGCATCATATTCATCATCATAGTCATCATCATAATCATCATCATAATCATCATCATAATCATTATCATAATCATCATCATAACCGTCATCATAATGATCATCAAAATCATCATCATAATCATCATCATAATCATCATCATAATCATGATCATAATCATCATCACAATCATCATCATAATCATCATCATAATCGCCATCATAATCATCATCATAATCATCATCATAACCGTCATCGTAATCATCATCAGAATCATCATCATAATCGTCATCATAATCATCATCATAATCATCATCATAATCATCACCATAATCATCATCAGAATCATCATCATAATCATGAGCATAATCATCATCATAATCGTCATCATAATCATCATCATAGTCATCATAATAGTCATCATAATCGTCATCATTATAGTCATCATAATCATCATCATAATCATCATCATAATCATCATCATAATCATCATCATAATCATCATCATAACCGTCATCGTAATCATCATCATAATCATCATCATAATCATCATCATAATCATCATCATAATCATCATCATAATCATCATCATAATCATCATCATAATCGTCTTCATGGTCATCATCATAATCGTCATCATAATCATCATAATAGTCATCATAATCGTCATCATTATAGTCATCATAATCAACATCATGATCATCATCATAATCATCATCATGATCATCATCAAAATCATCATCATGATCACATCATAATTATCATCATAATCATCATCATAATCATCATCAAAATCATCATCATAATCATGAGCATAATCATCATCATAATCGTCATCATAATCATCATCATAATCATCATCAAAATCATCATCATAATCATGAGCATAATCATCATCATAATCGTCATCATAATCATCATCATAGTCATCATCATAATAGTCATCATAATCGTCATCATTATAGTCATCATAATCGTCATCATAATCATCATTATAGTCATCATCATAATAGTCATCATAATCGTCATCGTAATCATCATCATAATCATCATCATAGTCATCATCATAATAGTCATCATAATCGTCATCATTATAGTCATCATAATCATCGTCATGATCATCATCATAATCATCATCATAATCAGCATCATAATCATCATCATAATCATCATCCTAATCATCATCATAAACGTCATCGTAATCATCATCATAAACGTCATCGTAATCATCATCATAATCATCATCATAATCATCATCATAATCATCATCATAATCATCATCATAATCATCATCATAATCATCATCATTGTCATCATCAAAATCATCATCCTAATCATGAGCATAATCATCATCATAATCGTCATCATAATCGTCATCATAATCATCATCATAGTCATCATCATAATAGTCATCATAATCGTCATCATAATCGTCATCATTATAGTCATCATAATCGTCATCATAATCATCATCATAGTCATCATCATAATAGTCATCATAATCGTCATCATAATCATCATCATAATCATCATCATAATCATCATCATAATCATCATCATAGTCATCATCATAATCATCATCATAATCATCATCATAATCATCATCATAATCATCATCATAGTCATCATCATAATCATCATCATAATCATCATCATAATCATCATCATAATCGTCATCATAATCGTCATCATTATAGTCATCATAATCGTCATCGTAGTCATCATCATAATAGTCATCATAATCGTCATCATTATAGTCATCATAATCATCATCATGATCATCATCATAATCATCATCATAGTCATCATCATAATCATCATCATAATCATCATCATAATCATCATCATAATCGTCTTCATGGTCATCATCAAAATCGTCATCATAATCATCATAATAGTCATCATAATCATCATCATGATCATCATCATAATCATCATCATAATCATCATCATGATCATCATCATAATCAGCATCATAATCATCATCATAACCGTCATCGTAATCATCATCATAATCATCATCATAATCATCATCATTATCATCATCAAAATCATCATCATCATCATCATCATAACCATCATCATAATCATCATCATAACCGTCATCGTAATCATCATCATAATCATCATCATAATCATCATCATAATCATCATCATAATCATCATCATAATCATCATCATAATCATCATCATAATCATCATCATAATCGTCTTCATGGTCATCATCATAATCGTCATCATAATCGTCATCATAATCGTCATCATTATAGTCATCATAATCGTCATCATAATCATCATCATAGTCATCATCATAATAGTCATCATAATCGTCATCATTATAGTCATCATAATCATCGTCATGATCATCATCATAATCATCATCATAATCATCATCATAATCATCATCATAATCATCATCATAATCATCATCATAATCATCATCAAAATCATCATCATAATCAGCATCATAATCATCATCATAGTCATCATCATAATCATCATCATAATCATCATCATAATCATCATCATAATCATCATCATAATCATCATCATTATCATCATCAACATCATGATCATCATCATCATCATAACCATCATCATAATCATCATCATAACCGTCATCGTAATCATCATCATAATCATCATCATAATCATCATCATAATCATCATCATAATCATCATCATAATCATCATCATGAACGTCATCATAATCATCATCATAATCATCATCATAACCGTCATCGTAATCATCATCATAATCGTCATCATAATCATCATCATGATCATCATCAAAATCATCATCATGATCATCATCATAATTATCATCATAATCATCATCATAATCATCATCAAAATCATCATCATAATCATGAGCATAATCATCATCATAATCGTCATCATAATCATCATCATAATCATCATCAAAATCATCATCATAATCATGAGCATAATCATCATCATAATCGTCATCATAATCATCATCATAGTCATCATCATAATAGTCATCATCATAATAGTCATCATAATCGTCATCGTAATCATCATCATAATCATCATCATAATCATCATCATAATCATCATCATAATCATCATCATAACCGTCATCGTAATCATCATCATAATCATCATCATAGTCATCATCATAATAGTCATCATAATCGTCATCATTATAGTCATCATAATCATCGTCATGATCATCATCATAATCATCATCATAATCAGCATCATAATCATCATCATAAACGTCATCGTAATCATCATCATAATCATCATCATAATCATCTTCATAATCATCATCATAATCATCATCATAATCATCATCATAATCATCATCATTGTCATCATCAAAATCATCATCCTAATCATGAGCATAATCATCATCATAATCGTCATCATAATCATCATCATAGTCATCATCATAATAGTCATCATAATCGTCATCATAATCGTCATCATTATAGTCATCATAATCGTCATCATAATCATCATCATAGTCATCATCATAATAGTCATCATAATCGCCATCATTATAGTCATCATAATCATCGTCATGATCAGCATCATAATCATCATCATAATCATCATCATAATCATCATTATAATCATCATCATAATCATCATCATAATCATCATCAAAATCATCATCATAATCAGCATCATATTCATCATCATAGTCATCATCATAATCATCATCATAATCATCATCATAATCATCATCATAATCATCATCATAACCGTCATCATAATCATCATCAAAATCATCATCATAATCATCATCATAATCATCATCATAATCATGATCATAATCATCATCACAATCATCATCATAATCATCATCATAATCGCCATCATAATCATCATCATAATCATCATCATAACCGTCATCGTAATCATCATCATAATCGTCATCATAATCGTCATCATAATCATCATCATAGTCATCATCATAATAGTCATCATAATCGTCATCATAATCGTCATCATTATAGTCAGCATAATCGTCATCATAATCATCATCATAGTCATCATCATAATAGTCATCATAATCGTCATCATAATCATCATCATAATCATCATCATAATCATCATCATAATCATCATCATAGTCATCATCATAATCATCATCATAATCATCATCATAATCATCATCATAATCATCATCATAGTCATCATCATAATCATCATCATAATCATCATCATAATCATCATCATAATCGTCATCATAATCGTCATCATTATAGTCATCATAATCGTCATCGTAGTCATCATCATAATAGTCATCATAATCGTCATCATTATAGTCATCATAATCATCATCATGATCATCATCATAATCATCATCATAATCATCATCATAATCATCATCATAATCATCATCATTATGATCATCAAAATCATCATCATAATCATCATCATAATCATCATCATAGTCATCATCATAATCATCATCATAATCATCATCATAATCATCATCATAATCGTCTTCATGGTCATCATCAAAATCGTCATCATAATCATCATAATAGTCATCATAATCATCATCATGATCATCATCATAATCATCATCATAATCATCATCATGATCATCATCATAATCATCATCATAATCATCATCATAACCGTCATCGTAATCATCATCATAATCATCATCATAATCATCATCATTATCATCATCAAAATCATCATCATCATCATCATCATAACCATCATCATAATCATCATCATAACCGTCATCGTAATCATCATCATAATCATCATCATAATCATCATCATAATCATCATCATAATCATCATCATAATCATCATCATAATCATCATCATAATCATCATCATAATCGTCTTCATGGTCATCATCATAATCGTCATCATAATCATCATAATAGTCATCATAATCGTCATCATTATAGTCATCATAATCAACATCATGATCATCATCATAATCATCATCATAATCATCATCATAATCATCATCATAATCATCATCATGATCATCATCATAATCATCATTATAATCATCATCATAACCGTCATCGTAATCATCATCATAATCGTCATCATAATCGTCATCATGATCATCATCAAAATCATCATCATGATCATCATCATAATTATCATCATAATCATCATCATAATCATCATCAAAATCATCATCATAATCATGAGCATAATCATCATCATAATCGTCATCATAATCGTCATCATTATAGTCATCATAATCATCGTCATGATCATCATCATAATCATCATCATAATCAGCATCATAATCATCATCATAATCATCATCCTAATCATCATCATAAACGTCATCGTAATCATCATCATAATCATCATCATAATCATCATCATAATCATCATCATAATCATCATCATAATCATCATCATAATCATCATCATTGTCATCATCAAAATCATCATCCTAATCATGAGCATAATCATCATCATAATCGTCATCATAATCATCATCATAGTCATCATCATAATAGTCATCATAATCGTCATCATAATCGTCATCATTATAGTCATCATAATCGTCATCATAATCATCATCATAGTCATCATCATAATAGTCATCATAATCGTCATCATTATAGTCATCATAATCATCGTCATGATCATCATCATAATCATCATCATAATCATCATCATAATCATCATCATAATCATCATCATAATCATCATCATAATCATCATCAAAATCATCATCATAATCAGCATCATAATCATCATCATAGTCATCATCATAATCATCATCATAATCATCATCATAATCATCATCATAATCATCATCATAATCATCATCATTATCATCATCAAAATCATCATCATCATCATCATCATAACCATCATCATAATCATCATCATAACCGTCATCGTAATCATCATCATAATCATCATCATAATCATCATCATAATCATCATCATAATCATCATCATAATCATCATCATAATCATCATCATGAACGTCATCATAATCATCATCATAATCATCATCATAACCGTCATCGTAATCATCATCATAATCGTCATCATAATCATCATCATGATCATCATCAAAATCATCATCATGATCATCATCATAATTATCATCATAATCATCATCATAATCATCATCAAAATCATCATCATAATCATGAGCATAATCATCATCATAATCGTCATCATAATCATCATCATAATCATCATCAAAATCATCATCATAATCATGAGCATAATCATCATCATAATCGTCATCATAATCATCATCATAGTCATCATCATAATAGTCATCATCATAATAGTCATCATAATCGTCATCGTAATCATCATCATAATCATCATCATAATCATCATCATAATCATCATCATAATCATCATCATAACCGTCATCGTAATCATCATCATAATCATCATCATAGTCATCATCATAATAGTCATCATAATCGTCATCATTATAGTCATCATAATCATCGTCATGATCATCATCATAATCATCATCATAATCAGCATCATAATCATCATCATAAACGTCATCGTAATCATCATCATAATCATCATCATAATCATCTTCATAATCATCATCATAATCATCATCATGATCATCATCATAGTCATCATCATAATAGTCATCATAATCGTCATCATAATCGTCATCATTATAGTCATCATAATCGTCATCATAATCATCATCATAGTCATCATCATAATAGTCATCATAATCGTCATCATTATAGTCATCATAATCATCGTCATGATCAGCATCATAATCATCATCATAATCATCATCATAATCATCATTATAATCATCATCATAATCATCATCATAATCATCATCAAAATCATCATCATAATCAGCATCATATTCATCATCATAGTCATCATCATAATCATCATCATAATCATCATCATAATCATTATCATAATCATCATCATAACCGTCATCATAATCATCATCAAAATCATCATCATAATCATCATCATAATCATCATCATAATCATGATCATAATCATCATCACAATCATCATCATAATCATCATCATAATCGCCATCATAATCATCATCATAATCATCATCATAACCGTCATCGTAATCATCATCAGAATCATTATCATAATCGTCATCATAATCATCATCATAATCATCATCATAATCATCACCATAATCATCATCAGAATCATCATCATAATCATGAGCATAATCATCATCATAATCGTCATCATAATCATCATCATAGTCATCATAATAGTCATCATAATCGTCATCATTATAGTCATCATAATCATCATCATAATCATCATCATAATCATCATCATAATCATCATCATAATCATCATCATAACCGTCATCGTAATCATCATCATAATCATCATCATAATCGTCATCATAATCATCATCATAATCATCATCATAATCATCATCATAATCATCATCATAATCGTCATCATAATCATCATAATAGTCATCATAATCGTCATCATTATAGTCATCATAATCAACATCATGATCATCATCATAATCATCATCATGATCATCATCAAAATCATCATCATGATCACATCATAATTATCATCATAATCATCATCATAATCATCATCAAAATCATCATCATAATCATGAGCATAATCATCATCATAATCGTCATCATAATCATCATCATAATCATCATCAAAATCATCATCATAATCATGAGCATAATCATCATCATAATCGTCATCATAATCATCATCATAGTCATCATCATAATAGTCATCATAATCGTCATCATTATAGTCATCATAATCGTCATCATAATCATCATTATAGTCATCATCATAATAGTCATCATAATCGTCATCGTAATCATCATCATAATCATCATCATAGTCATCATCATAATAGTCATCATAATCGTCATCATTATAGTCATCATAATCATCGTCATGATCATCATCATAATCATCATCATAATCAGCATCATAATCATCATCATAATCATCATCCTAATCATCATCATAAACGTCATCGTAATCATCATCATAAACGTCATCGTAATCATCATCATAATCATCATCATAATCATCATCATAATCATCATCATAATCATCATCATAATCATCATCATAATCATCATCATTGTCATCATCAAAATCATCATCCTAATCATGAGCATAATCATCATCATAATCGTCATCATAATCGTCATCATAATCATCATCATAGTCATCATCATAATAGTCATCATAATCGTCATCATAATCGTCATCATTATAGTCATCATAATCGTCATCATAATCATCATCATAGTCATCATCATAATAGTCATCATAATCGTCATCATAATCATCATCATAATCATCATCATAATCATCATCATAATCATCATCATAGTCATCATCATAATCATCATCATAATCATCATCATAATCATCATCATAATCATCATCATAGTCATCATCATAATCATCATCATAATCATCATCATAATCATCATCATAATCGTCATCATAATCGTCATCATTATAGTCATCATAATCGTCATCGTAGTCATCATCATAATAGTCATCATAATCGTCATCATTATAGTCATCATAATCATCATCATGATCATCATCATAATCATCATCATAGTCATCATCATAATCATCATCATAATCATCATCATAATCATCATCATAATCGTCTTCATGGTCATCATCAAAATCGTCATCATAATCATCATAATAGTCATCATAATCATCATCATGATCATCATCATAATCATCATCATAATCATCATCATGATCATCATCATAATCAGCATCATAATCATCATCATAACCGTCATCGTAATCATCATCATAATCATCATCATAATCATCATCATTATCATCATCAAAATCATCATCATCATCATCATAACCATCATCATAATCATCATCATAACCGTCATCGTAATCATCATCATAATCATCATCATAATCATCATCATAATCATCATCATAATCATCATCATAATCATCATCATAATCATCATCATAATCATCATCATAATCGTCTTCATGGTCATCATCATAATCGTCATCATAATCGTCATCATAATCGTCATCATTATAGTCATCATAATCGTCATCATAATCATCATCATAGTCATCATCATAATAGTCATCATAATCGTCATCATTATAGTCATCATAATCATCGTCATGATCATCATCATAATCATCATCATAATCATCATCATAATCATCATCATAATCATCATCATAATCATCATCATAATCATCATCAAAATCATCATCATAATCAGCATCATAATCATCATCATAGTCATCATCATAATCATCATCATAATCATCATCATAATCATCATCATAATCATCATCATAATCATCATCATTATCATCATCAACATCATGATCATCATCATCATCATAACCATCATCATAATCATCATCATAACCGTCATCGTAATCATCATCATAATCATCATCATAATCATCATCATAATCATCATCATAATCATCATCATAATCATCATCATAATCATCATCATGAACGTCATCATAATCATCATCATAATCATCATCATAACCGTCATCGTAATCATCATCATAATCGTCATCATAATCATCATCATGATCATCATCAAAATCATCATCATGATCATCATCATAATTATCATCATAATCATCATCATAATCATCATCAAAATCATCATCATAATCATGAGCATAATCATCATCATAATCGTCATCATAATCATCATCATAATCATCATCAAAATCATCATCATAATCATGAGCATAATCATCATCATAATCGTCATCATAATCATCATCATAGTCATCATCATAATAGTCATCATCATAATAGTCATCATAATCGTCATCGTAATCATCATCATAATCATCATCATAATCATGAGCATAATCATCATCATAATCGTCATCATAATCATCATCATAGTCATCATAATAGTCATCATAATCGTCATCATTATAGTCATCATAATCATCATCATAATCATCATCATAATCATCATCATAATCATCATCATAATCATCATCATAACCGTCATCGTAATCATCATCATAATCATCATCATAATCATCATCATAATCATCATCATAATCATCATCATAATCATCATCATAATCATCATCATAATCGTCATCATAATCATCATAATAGTCATCATAATCGTCATCATTATAGTCATCATAATCAACATCATGATCATCATCATAATCATCATCATGATCATCATCAAAATCATCATCATGATCACATCATAATTATCATCATAATCATCATCATAATCAACATCAAAATCATCATCATAATCATGAGCATAATCATCATCATAATCGTCATCATAATCATCATCATAATCATCATCAAAATCATCATCATAATCATGAGCATAATCATCATCATAATCGTCATCATAATCATCATCATAGTCATCATCATAATAGTCATCATAATCGTCATCATTATAGTCATCATAATCGTCATCATAATCATCATTATAGTCATCATCATAATAGTCATCATAATCGTCATCGTAATCATCATCATAATCATCATCATAGTCATCATCATAATAGTCATCATAATCGTCATCATTATAGTCATCATAATCATCGTCATGATCATCATCATAATCATCATCATAATCAGCATCATAATCATCATCATAATCATCATCCTAATCATCATCATAAACGTCATCGTAATCATCATCATAAACGTCATCGTAATCATCATCATAATCATCATCATAATCATCATCATAATCATCATCATAATCATCATCATAATCATCATCATAATCATCATCATTGTCATCATCAAAATCATCATCCTAATCATGAGCATAATCATCATCATAATCGTCATCATAATCGTCATCATAATCATCATCATAGTCATCATCATAATAGTCATCATAATCGTCATCATAATCGTCATCATTATAGTCATCATAATCGTCATCATAATCATCATCATAGTCATCATCATAATAGTCATCATAATCGTCATCATAATCATCATCATAATCATCATCATAATCATCATCATAATCATCATCATAGTCATCATCATAATCATCATCATAATCATCATCATAATCATCATCATAATCATCATCATAGTCATCATCATAATCATCATCATAATCATCATCATAATCATCATCATAATCGTCATCATAATCGTCATCATTATAGTCATCATAATCGTCATCGTAGTCATCATCATAATAGTCATCATAATCGTCATCATTATAGTCATCATAATCATCATCATGATCATCATCATAATCATCATCATAGTCATCATCATAATCATCATCATAATCATCATCATAATCATCATCATAATCGTCTTCATGGTCATCATCAAAATCGTCATCATAATCATCATAATAGTCATCATAATCATCATCATGATCATCATCATAATCATCATCATAATCATCATCATGATCATCATCATAATCGTCATCATAATCATCATCATAATCATCATCAAAATCATCATCATAATCATGAGCATAATCATCATCATAATCGTCATCATAATCATCATCATAGTCATCATCATAATAGTCATCATCATAATAGTCATCATAATCGTCATCGTAATCATCATCATAATCATCATCATAATCATGAGCATAATCATCATCATAATCGTCATCATAATCATCATCATAGTCATCATAATAGTCATCATAATCGTCATCATTATAGTCATCATAATCATCATCATAATCATCATCATAATCATCATCATAATCATCATCATAATCATCATCATAACCGTCATCGTAATCATCATCATAATCATCATCATAATCATCATCATAATCATCATCATAATCATCATCATAATCATCATCATAATCATCATCATAATCGTCATCATAATCATCATAATAGTCATCATAATCGTCATCATTATAGTCATCATAATCAACATCATGATCATCATCATAATCATCATCATGATCATCATCAAAATCATCATCATGATCACATCATAATTATCATCATAATCATCATCATAATCATCATCAAAATCATCATCATAATCATGAGCATAATCATCATCATAATCGTCATCATAATCATCATCATAATCATCATCAAAATCATCATCATAATCATGAGCATAATCATCATCATAATCGTCATCATAATCATCATCATAGTCATCATCATAATAGTCATCATAATCGTCATCATTATAGTCATCATAATCGTCATCATAATCATCATTATAGTCATCATCATAATAGTCATCATAATCGTCATCGTAATCATCATCATAATCATCATCATAGTCATCATCATAATAGTCATCATAATCGTCATCATTATAGTCATCATAATCATCGTCATGATCATCATCATAATCATCATCATAATCAGCATCATAATCATCATCATAATCATCATCCTAATCATCATCATAAACGTCATCGTAATCATCATCATAAACGTCATCGTAATCATCATCATAATCATCATCATAATCATCATCATAATCATCATCATAATCATCATCATAATCATCATCATAATCATCATCATTGTCATCATCAAAATCATCATCCTAATCATGAGCATAATCATCATCATAATCGTCATCATAATCGTCATCATAATCATCATCATAGTCATCATCATAATAGTCATCATAATCGTCATCATAATCGTCATCATTATAGTCATCATAATCGTCATCATAATCATCATCATAGTCATCATCATAATAGTCATCATAATCGTCATCATAATCATCATCATAATCATCATCATAATCATCATCATAATCATCATCATAGTCATCATCATAATCATCATCATAATCATCATCATAATCATCATCATAATCATCATCATAGTCATCATCATAATCATCATCATAATCATCATCATAATCATCATCATAATCGTCATCATAATCGTCATCATTATAGTCATCATAATCGTCATCGTAGTCATCATCATAATAGTCATCATAATCGTCATCATTATAGTCATCATAATCATCATCATGATCATCATCATAATCATCATCATAGTCATCATCATAATCATCATCATAATCATCATCATAATCATCATCATAATCGTCTTCATGGTCATCATCAAAATCGTCATCATAATCATCATAATAGTCATCATAATCATCATCATGATCATCATCATAATCATCATCATAATCATCATCATGATCATCATCATAATCAGCATCATAATCATCATCATAACCGTCATCGTAATCATCATCATAATCATCATCATAATCATCATCATTATCATCATCAAAATCATCATCATCATCATCATCATAACCATCATCATAATCATCATCATAACCGTCATCGTAATCATCATCATAATCATCATCATAATCATCATCATAATCATCATCATAATCATCATCATAATCATCATCATAATCATCATCATAATCATCATCATAATCGTCTTCATGGTCATCATCATAATCGTCATCATAATCGTCATCATAATCGTCATCATTATAGTCATCATAATCGTCATCATAATCATCATCATAGTCATCATCATAATAGTCATCATAATCGTCATCATTATAGTCATCATAATCATCGTCATGATCATCATCATAATCATCATCATAATCATCATCATAATCATCATCATAATCATCATCATAATCATCATCATAATCATCATCATAATCATCATCAAAATCATCATCATAATCAGCATCATAATCATCATCATAGTCATCATCATAATCATCATCATAATCATCATCATAATCATCATCATAATCATCATCATAATCATCATCATTATCATCATCAACATCATGATCATCATCATCATCATAACCATCATCATAATCATCATCATAACCGTCATCGTAATCATCATCATAATCATCATCATAATCATCATCATAATCATCATCATAATCATCATCATAATCATCATCATAATCATCATCATGAACGTCATCATAATCATCATCATAATCATCATCATAACCGTCATCGTAATCATCATCATAATCGTCATCATAATCATCATCATGATCATCATCAAAATCATCATCATGATCATCATCATAATTATCATCATAATCATCATCATAATCATCATCAAAATCATCATCATAATCATGAGCATAATCATCATCATAATCGTCATCATAATCATCATCATAATCATCATCAAAATCATCATCATAATCATGAGCATAATCATCATCATAATCGTCATCATAATCATCATCATAGTCATCATCATAATAGTCATCATCATAATAGTCATCATAATCGTCATCGTAATCATCATCATAATCATCATCATAATCATCATCATAATCATCATCATAATCATCATCATAACCGTCATCGTAATCATCATCATAATCATCATCATAGTCATCATCATAATAGTCATCATAATCGTCATCATTATAGTCATCATAATCATCGTCATGATCATCATCATAATCATCATCATAATCAGCATCATAATCATCATCATAAACGTCATCGTAATCATCATCATAATCATCATCATAATCATCTTCATAATCATCATCATAATCATCATCATAATCATCATCATAATCATCATCATTGTCATCATCAAAATCATCATCCTAATCATGAGCATAATCATCATCATAATCGTCATCATAATCATCATCATAGTCATCATCATAATAGTCATCATAATCGTCATCATAATCGTCATCATTATAGTCATCATAATCGTCATCATAATCATCATCATAGTCATCATCATAATAGTCATCATAATCGTCATCATTATAGTCATCATAATCATCGTCATGATCAGCATCATAATCATCATCATAATCATCATCATAATCATCATTATAATCATCATCATAATCATCATCATAATCATCATCAAAATCATCATCATAATCAGCATCATATTCATCATCATAGTCATCATCATAATCATCATCATAATCATCATCATAATCATCATCATAATCATCATCATAACCGTCATCATAATCATCATCAAAATCATCATCATAATCATCATCATAATCATCATCATAATCATGATCATAATCATCATCACAATCATCATCATAATCATCATCATAATCGCCATCATAATCATCATCATAATCATCATCATAACCGTCATCGTAATCATCATCAGAATCATCATCATAATCGTCATCATAATCATCATCATAATCATCATCATAATCATCACCATAATCATCATCAGAATCATCATCATAATCATGAGCATAATCATCATCATAATCGTCATCATAATCATCATCATAGTCATCATAATAGTCATCATAATCGTCATCATTATAGTCATCATAATCATCATCATAATCATCATCATAATCATCATCATAATCATCATCATAATCATCATCATAACCGTCATCGTAATCATCATCATAATCATCATCATAATCATCATCATAATCATCATCATAATCATCATCATAATCATCATCATAATCATCATCATAATCATCATCATAATCGTCTTCATGGTCATCATCATAATCGTCATCATAATCATCATAATAGTCATCATAATCGTCATCATTATAGTCATCATAATCAACATCATGATCATCATCATAATCATCATCATGATCATCATCAAAATCATCATCATGATCACATCATAATTATCATCATAATCATCATCATAATCATCATCAAAATCATCATCATAATCATGAGCATAATCATCATCATAATCGTCATCATAATCATCATCATAATCATCATCAAAATCATCATCATAATCATGAGCATAATCATCATCATAATCGTCATCATAATCATCATCATAGTCATCATCATAATAGTCATCATAATCGTCATCATTATAGTCATCATAATCGTCATCATAATCATCATTATAGTCATCATCATAATAGTCATCATAATCGTCATCGTAATCATCATCATAATCATCATCATAGTCATCATCATAATAGTCATCATAATCGTCATCATTATAGTCATCATAATCATCGTCATGATCATCATCATAATCATCATCATAATCAGCATCATAATCATCATCATAATCATCATCCTAATCATCATCATAAACGTCATCGTAATCATCATCATAAACGTCATCGTAATCATCATCATAATCATCATCATAATCATCATCATAATCATCATCATAATCATCATCATAATCATCATCATTGTCATCATCAAAATCATCATCCTAATCATGAGCATAATCATCATCATAATCGTCATCATAATCGTCATCATAATCATCATCATAGTCATCATCATAATAGTCATCATAATCGTCATCATAATCGTCATCATTATAGTCATCATAATCGTCATCATAATCATCATCATAGTCATCATCATAATAGTCATCATAATCGTCATCATAATCATCATCATAATCATCATCATAATCATCATCATAATCATCATCATAGTCATCATCATAATCATCATCATAATCATCATCATAATCATCATCATAATCATCATCATAGTCATCATCATAATCATCATCATAATCATCATCATAATCATCATCATAATCGTCATCATAATCGTCATCATTATAGTCATCATAATCGTCATCGTAGTCATCATCATAATAGTCATCATAATCGTCATCATTATAGTCATCATAATCATCATCATGATCATCATCATAATCATCATCATAGTCATCATCAAAATCATCATCATAATCATGAGCATAATCATCATCATAATCGTCATCATAATCATCATCATAGTCATCATCATAATAGTCATCATAATCGTCATCATTATAGTCATCATAATCGTCATCATAATCATCATTATAGTCATCATCATAATAGTCATCATAATCGTCATCGTAATCATCATCATAATCATCATCATAGTCATCATCATAATAGTCATCATAATCGTCATCATTATAGTCATCATAATCATCGTCATGATCATCATCATAATCATCATCATAATCAGCATCATAATCATCATCATAATCATCATCCTAATCATCATCATAAACGTCATCGTAATCATCATCATAAACGTCATCGTAATCATCATCATAATCATCATCATAATCATCATCATAATCATCATCATAATCATCATCATAATCATCATCATAATCATCATCATTGTCATCATCAAAATCATCATCCTAATCATGAGCATAATCATCATCATAATCGTCATCATAATCGTCATCATAATCATCATCATAGTCATCATCATAATAGTCATCATAATCGTCATCATAATCGTCATCATTATAGTCATCATAATCGTCATCATAATCATCATCATAGTCATCATCATAATAGTCATCATAATCGTCATCATAATCATCATCATAATCATCATCATAATCATCATCATAATCATCATCATAGTCATCATCATAATCATCATCATAATCATCATCATAATCATCATCATAATCATCATCATAGTCATCATCATAATCATCATCATAATCATCATCATAATCATCATCATAATCGTCATCATAATCGTCATCATTATAGTCATCATAATCGTCATCGTAGTCATCATCATAATAGTCATCATAATCGTCATCATTATAGTCATCATAATCATCATCATGATCATCATCATAATCATCATCATAGTCATCATCATAATCATCATCATAATCATCATCATAATCATCATCATAATCGTCTTCATGGTCATCATCAAAATCGTCATCATAATCATCATAATAGTCATCATAATCATCATCATGATCATCATCATAATCATCATCATAATCATCATCATGATCATCATCATAATCGTCATCATAATCATCATCATAATCATCATCAAAATCATCATCATAATCATGAGCATAATCATCATCATAATCGTCATCATAATCATCATCATAGTCATCATCATAATAGTCATCATCATAATAGTCATCATAATCGTCATCGTAATCATCATCATAATCATCATCATAATCATGAGCATAATCATCATCATAATCGTCATCATAATCATCATCATAGTCATCATAATAGTCATCATAATCGTCATCATTATAGTCATCATAATCATCATCATAATCATCATCATAATCATCATCATAATCATCATCATAATCATCATCATAACCGTCATCGTAATCATCATCATAATCATCATCATAATCATCATCATAATCATCATCATAATCATCATCATAATCATCATCATAATCATCATCATAATCGTCATCATAATCATCATAATAGTCATCATAATCGTCATCATTATAGTCATCATAATCAACATCATGATCATCATCATAATCATCATCATGATCATCATCAAAATCATCATCATGATCACATCATAATTATCATCATAATCATCATCATAATCATCATCAAAATCATCATCATAATCATGAGCATAATCATCATCATAATCGTCATCATAATCATCATCATAATCATCATCAAAATCATCATCATAATCATGAGCATAATCATCATCATAATCGTCATCATAATCATCATCATAGTCATCATCATAATAGTCATCATAATCGTCATCATTATAGTCATCATAATCGTCATCATAATCATCATTATAGTCATCATCATAATAGTCATCATAATCGTCATCGTAATCATCATCATAATCATCATCATAGTCATCATCATAATAGTCATCATAATCGTCATCATTATAGTCATCATAATCATCGTCATGATCATCATCATAATCATCATCATAATCAGCATCATAATCATCATCATAATCATCATCCTAATCATCATCATAAACGTCATCGTAATCATCATCATAAACGTCATCGTAATCATCATCATAATCATCATCATAATCATCATCATAATCATCATCATAATCATCATCATAATCATCATCATAATCATCATCATTGTCATCATCAAAATCATCATCCTAATCATGAGCATAATCATCATCATAATCGTCATCATAATCGTCATCATAATCATCATCATAGTCATCATCATAATAGTCATCATAATCGTCATCATAATCGTCATCATTATAGTCATCATAATCGTCATCATAATCATCATCATAGTCATCATCATAATAGTCATCATAATCGTCATCATAATCATCATCATAATCATCATCATAATCATCATCATAATCATCATCATAGTCATCATCATAATCATCATCATAATCATCATCATAATCATCATCATAATCATCATCATAGTCATCATCATAATCATCATCATAATCATCATCATAATCATCATCATAATCGTCATCATAATCGTCATCATTATAGTCATCATAATCGTCATCGTAGTCATCATCATAATAGTCATCATAATCGTCATCATTATAGTCATCATAATCATCATCATGATCATCATCATAATCATCATCATAGTCATCATCATAATCATCATCATAATCATCATCATAATCATCATCATAATCGTCTTCATGGTCATCATCAAAATCGTCATCATAATCATCATAATAGTCATCATAATCATCATCATGATCATCATCATAATCATCATCATAATCATCATCATGATCATCATCATAATCAGCATCATAATCATCATCATAACCGTCATCGTAATCATCATCATAATCATCATCATAATCATCATCATTATCATCATCAAAATCATCATCATCATCATCATCATAACCATCATCATAATCATCATCATAACCGTCATCGTAATCATCATCATAATCATCATCATAATCATCATCATAATCATCATCATAATCATCATCATAATCATCATCATAATCATCATCATAATCATCATCATAATCGTCTTCATGGTCATCATCATAATCGTCATCATAATCGTCATCATAATCGTCATCATTATAGTCATCATAATCGTCATCATAATCATCATCATAGTCATCATCATAATAGTCATCATAATCGTCATCATTATAGTCATCATAATCATCGTCATGATCATCATCATAATCATCATCATAATCATCATCATAATCATCATCATAATCATCATCATAATCATCATCATAATCATCATCATAATCATCATCAAAATCATCATCATAATCAGCATCATAATCATCATCATAGTCATCATCATAATCATCATCATAATCATCATCATAATCATCATCATAATCATCATCATAATCATCATCATTATCATCATCAACATCATGATCATCATCATCATCATAACCATCATCATAATCATCATCATAACCGTCATCGTAATCATCATCATAATCATCATCATAATCATCATCATAATCATCATCATAATCATCATCATAATCATCATCATAATCATCATCATGAACGTCATCATAATCATCATCATAATCATCATCATAACCGTCATCGTAATCATCATCATAATCGTCATCATAATCATCATCATGATCATCATCAAAATCATCATCATGATCATCATCATAATTATCATCATAATCATCATCATAATCATCATCAAAATCATCATCATAATCATGAGCATAATCATCATCATAATCGTCATCATAATCATCATCATAATCATCATCAAAATCATCATCATAATCATGAGCATAATCATCATCATAATCGTCATCATAATCATCATCATAGTCATCATCATAATAGTCATCATCATAATAGTCATCATAATCGTCATCGTAATCATCATCATAATCATCATCATAATCATCATCATAATCATCATCATAATCATCATCATAACCGTCATCGTAATCATCATCATAATCATCATCATAGTCATCATCATAATAGTCATCATAATCGTCATCATTATAGTCATCATAATCATCGTCATGATCATCATCATAATCATCATCATAATCAGCATCATAATCATCATCATAAACGTCATCGTAATCATCATCATAATCATCATCATAATCATCTTCATAATCATCATCATAATCATCATCATAATCATCATCATAATCATCATCATTGTCATCATCAAAATCATCATCCTAATCATGAGCATAATCATCATCATAATCGTCATCATAATCATCATCATAGTCATCATCATAATAGTCATCATAATCGTCATCATAATCGTCATCATTATAGTCATCATAATCGTCATCATAATCATCATCATAGTCATCATCATAATAGTCATCATAATCGTCATCATTATAGTCATCATAATCATCGTCATGATCAGCATCATAATCATCATCATAATCATCATCATAATCATCATTATAATCATCATCATAATCATCATCATAATCATCATCAAAATCATCATCATAATCAGCATCATATTCATCATCATAGTCATCATCATAATCATCATCATAATCATCATCATAATCATCATCATAATCATCATCATAACCGTCATCATAATCATCATCAAAATCATCATCATAATCATCATCATAATCATCATCATAATCATGATCATAATCATCATCACAATCATCATCATAATCATCATCATAATCGCCATCATAATCATCATCATAATCATCATCATAACCGTCATCGTAATCATCATCAGAATCATCATCATAATCGTCATCATAATCATCATCATAATCATCATCATAATCATCACCATAATCATCATCAGAATCATCATCATAATCATGAGCATAATCATCATCATAATCGTCATCATAATCATCATCATAGTCATCATAATAGTCATCATAATCGTCATCATTATAGTCATCATAATCATCATCATAATCATCATCATAATCATCATCATAATCATCATCATAATCATCATCATAACCGTCATCGTAATCATCATCATAATCATCATCATAATCATCATCATAATCATCATCATAATCATCATCATAATCATCATCATAATCATCATCATAATCATCATCATAATCGTCTTCATGGTCATCATCATAATCGTCATCATAATCATCATAATAGTCATCATAATCGTCATCATTATAGTCATCATAATCAACATCATGATCATCATCATAATCATCATCATGATCATCATCAAAATCATCATCATGATCACATCATAATTATCATCATAATCATCATCATAATCATCATCAAAATCATCATCATAATCATGAGCATAATCATCATCATAATCGTCATCATAATCATCATCATAATCATCATCAAAATCATCATCATAATCATGAGCATAATCATCATCATAATCGTCATCATAATCATCATCATAGTCATCATCATAATAGTCATCATAATCGTCATCATTATAGTCATCATAATCGTCATCATAATCATCATTATAGTCATCATCATAATAGTCATCATAATCGTCATCGTAATCATCATCATAATCATCATCATAGTCATCATCATAATAGTCATCATAATCGTCATCATTATAGTCATCATAATCATCGTCATGATCATCATCATAATCATCATCATAATCAGCATCATAATCATCATCATAATCATCATCCTAATCATCATCATAAACGTCATCGTAATCATCATCATAAACGTCATCGTAATCATCATCATAATCATCATCATAATCATCATCATAATCATCATCATAATCATCATCATAATCATCATCATTGTCATCATCAAAATCATCATCCTAATCATGAGCATAATCATCATCATAATCGTCATCATAATCGTCATCATAATCATCATCATAGTCATCATCATAATAGTCATCATAATCGTCATCATAATCGTCATCATTATAGTCATCATAATCGTCATCATAATCATCATCATAGTCATCATCATAATAGTCATCATAATCGTCATCATAATCATCATCATAATCATCATCATAATCATCATCATAATCATCATCATAGTCATCATCATAATCATCATCATAATCATCATCATAATCATCATCATAATCATCATCATAGTCATCATCATAATCATCATCATAATCATCATCATAATCATCATCATAATCGTCATCATAATCGTCATCATTATAGTCATCATAATCGTCATCGTAGTCATCATCATAATAGTCATCATAATCGTCATCATTATAGTCATCATAATCATCATCATGATCATCATCATAATCATCATCATAGTCATCATCATAATCATCATCATAATCATCATCATAATCATCATCATAATCGTCTTCATGGTCATCATCAAAATCGTCATCATAATCATCATAATAGTCATCATAATCATCATCATGATCATCATCATAATCATCATCATAATCATCATCATGATCATCATCATAATCAGCATCATAATCATCATCATAACCGTCATCGTAATCATCATCATAATCATCATCATAATCATCATCATTATCATCATCAAAATCATCATCATCATCATCATCATAACCATCATCATAATCATCATCATAACCGTCATCGTAATCATCATCATAATCATCATCATAATCATCATCATAATCATCATCATAATCATCATCATAATCATCATCATAATCATCATCATAATCATCATCATAATCGTCTTCATGGTCATCATCATAATCGTCATCATAATCATCATAATAGTCATCATAATCGTCATCATTATAGTCATCATAATCAACATCATGATCATCATCATAATCATCATCATAATCATCATCATAATCATCATCATGATCATCATCATAATCATCATTATAATCATCATCATAACCGTCATCGTAATCATCATCATAATCGTCATCATAATCATCATCATGATCATCATCAAAATCATCATCATGATCATCATCATAATTATCATCATAATCATCATCATAATCATCATCAAAATCATCATCATAATCATGAGCATAATCATCATCATAATCGTCATCATAATCGTCATCATTATAGTCATCATAATCATCGTCATGATCATCATCATAATCATCATCATAATCAGCATCATAATCATCATCATAATCATCATCCTAATCATCATCATAAACGTCATCGTAATCATCATCATAATCATCATCATAATCATCATCATAATCATCATCATAATCATCATCATAATCATCATCATAATCATCATCATTGTCATCATCAAAATCATCATCCTAATCATGAGCATAATCATCATCATAATCGTCATCATAATCATCATCATAGTCATCATCATAATAGTCATCATAATCGTCATCATAATCGTCATCATTATAGTCATCATAATCGTCATCATAATCATCATCATAGTCATCATCATAATAGTCATCATAATCGTCATCATTATAGTCATCATAATCATCGTCATGATCATCATCATAATCATCATCATAATCATCATCATAATCATCATCATAATCATCATCATAATCATCATCATAATCATCATCAAAATCATCATCATAATCAGCATCATAATCATCATCATAGTCATAATCATAATCATCATCATAATCATCATCATAATCATCATCATAATCATCATCATAATCGTCTTCATGGTCATCATCATAATCGTCATCATAATCATCATAATAGTCACCATAATCGTCATCATTATAGTGATCATAATCATCATCATGATCATCATCATAATCATCATCATAATCTTCATCATAATCATCATCATAATCATCATCATTATCATCATCAAAATCATCATCATCGTCATCATCATAATCATCGTCATAATCATCATCATAATCATCATCATAACCGTCATCGTAATCATCATCATAATCATCATAATAATCATCATCATAATCATCATCAAAATCATCATCATAATCAGCATCATAATCATCATCATAGTCATCATCATAATCATCATCATAATCATCATCATAATCGTCATCATAATCATCATCATAGTCATCATCATAATAGTCATCATAATCGTCATCATAATCATCATTATAGTCATCATCATAATAGTCATCATAATCGTCATCGTAATCATCATCATAATCATCATCATAGTCATCATCATAATTGTCATCATAATCGTCATGATTATAGTCATCATAATCATCGTCATGATCATCATCATAATCATCATCATAATCAGCATCATAATCATCATCATAATCATCATCCTAATCATCATCATAAACGTCATCGTAATCATCATCATAATCATCATCATAATCATCATCATAACCGTCATCGTAATCATCATCATAATCGTCATCATAATCATCATCATGATCATCATCAAAATCATCATCATAATCATCATCATAATCATCATCATAATCATCATCATTGTCATCATCAAAATCATCATCCTAATCATGAGCATAATCATCATCATAATCGTCATCATAATCGTCATCATAATCATCATCATAGTCATCATCATAATAGTCATCATAATCGTCATCATAATCGTCATCATTATAGTCATCATAATCGTCATCATAATCATCATCATAGTCATCATCATAATAGTCATCATAATCGTCATCATAATCATCATCATAATCATCATCATAATCATCATCATAATCATCATCATAGTCATCATCATAATCATCATCATAATCATCATCATAATCATCATCATAATCATCATCATAGTCATCATCATAATCATCATCATAATCATCATCATAATCATCATCATAATCGTCATCATAATCGTCATCATTATAGTCATCATAATCGTCATCGTAGTCATCATCATAATAGTCATCATAATCGTCATCATTATAGTCATCATAATCATCATCATGATCATCATCATAATCATCATCATAATCATCATCATAATCATCATCATAATCATCATCATTATGATCATCAAAATCATCATCATAATCATCATCATAATCATCATCATGATCATCATCATAATCATCATTATAATCATCATCATAACCGTCATCGTAATCATCATCATAATCGTCATCATAATCATCAAAATCGTCATCATAATCATCATAATAGTCATCATAATCATCATCATGATCATCATCATAATCATCATCATAATCATCATCATGATCATCATCATAATCATCATCATAATCATCATCATAACCGTCATCGTAATCATCATCATAATCATCATCATAATCATCATCATTATCATCATCAAAATCATCATCATCATCATCATCATAACCATCATCATAATCATCATCATAACCGTCATCGTAATCATCATCATAATCATCATCATAATCATCATCATAATCATCATCATAATCATCATCATAATCATCATCATAATCATCATCATAATCGTCTTCATGGTCATCATCATAATCGTCATCATAATCATCATAATAGTCATCATAATCGTCATCATTATAGTCATCATAATCAACATCATGATCATCATCATAATCATCATCATAATCATCATCATAATCATCATCATGATCATCATCATAATCATCATTATAATCATCATCATAACCGTCATCGTAATCATCATCATAATCGTCATCATAATCATCATCATGATCATCATCAAAATCATCATCATGATCATCATCATAATTATCATCATAATCATCATCATAATCATCATCAAAATCATCATCATAATCATGAGCATAATCATCATCATAATCGTCATCATAATCGTCATCATTATAGTCATCATAATCATCGTCATGATCATCATCATAATCATCATCATAATCAGCATCATAATCATCATCATAATCATCATCCTAATCATCATCATAAACGTCATCGTAATCATCATCATAATCATCATCATAATCATCATCATAATCATCATCATAATCATCATCATAATCATCATCATAATCATCATCATTGTCATCATCAAAATCATCATCCTAATCATGAGCATAATCATCATCATAATCGTCATCATAATCATCATCATAGTCATCATCATAATAGTCATCATAATCGTCATCATAATCGTCATCATTATAGTCATCATAATCATCGTCATGATCATCATCATAATCATCATCATAATCATCATCATAATCATCATCATAATCATCATCATAATCATCATCATAATCATCATCAAAATCATCATCATAATCAGCATCATAATCATCATCATAGTCATCATCATAATCATCATCATAATCATCATCATAATCATCATCATAATCATCATCATAATCGTCTTCATGGTCATCATCATAATCGTCATCATA